>PPLT02000010.1:0-462220 GCA_003706575.2 Teunomyces cretensis | reverse complement strand
TAATATTTGGGATTTTGGTGATCTCCACCACCAGTAAAATTGCCTGTGATGAGTGCAATATTACTGTAGACCGAATCCCAGCACAACTACCTTACTCTTCAAGAATTTGGCTTCACAATTGGCCCGTAATTTAGATAATTAATGCAGAATTGAAGAAGTTATACGTACCATATCAGGTATTTGCATCTTAATAAATCAGGCTCTCTACGTTTCACCAACCGTGTTACGTACGTACTTCCTGGATGAACTGGCTGAAATATTGGCATTTTCTTGTAACTTCCTCGATATATACGTACGGGAACAAACAACAGCCCTACATTGTCGCCGACAGTATAGACTGTAGACGTTCAGCTATTCAAAAGATGTTCAGCTATTCAAAAGATGTTCACCTTGTCCCGTTGTTGATAATATTTGGGATTTTGGTGATCTCCACCACCAGTAAAATTGCCTGTGATGAGTGCAATATTACTGTAGACCGAATCCCAGCACAACTACCTTACTCTTCAAGAATTTGGCTTCACAATGGGCCCGTAATTTAGATAATTAATGCAGAATTGAAGAAGTTATACGTACCATATCAGGTATTTGCATCTTAATAAATCAGGCTCTCTACGTTTCACCAACCGTGTTACGTACGTACTTCCTGGATGAACTGGCTGAAATATTGGCATTTTCTTGTAACTTCCTCGATATATACGTACGGGAACAAACAACAGCCCTACATTGTCGCCGACTGTTTTTGCTATTCCGGTAAATAACCTTCTAGTCATCTAATATAACTTTTTCAAATTCATAAAAATTTATAGTTATACTTGCATGAGATCCTGGGCAATTGGGACTGTAGTGTCGGGAATATATTATAGCGGCTACTAAATTGGTATAATTGACCATCCTCTTTTCCTTCAACTATTCCTGATTATCACTAACTCCATAGACTTACAAAGATCGATGATATTTTTATGACCTCCATGTTGTTCTTCAAAATTGAAGAATATGAACGAAATTTCAAATATTTGTGGTAGAATTTAATTTGGTTTCAAAGATAATCAAGGGATGGATGTGATGAAATGATTAGGGTAATCATTAAATGCAATCTACCAATAACGTAATGATGACATATTTACATTAGTAGTGTTGAATTGTCGGTCACTTTCTATTGTCTCAAGTGCGGAGAAGTAGTGGTCCCTTTGTGTCATTAGCTTCTCCACAAATCAATATTTTGTCCGCAGAGAAATACATAAAAGACACATCAACCTGGAGCAAAGGTTGAACAATTTTCACCAATCTGGAGAGAGTATTGTATCTGATGAAGCGTGGTAATGATTTGTTATACGACCAAATAAAGAATGATGACTTTTTTAGAAAAGAACATGTCTTACCTTCCAAGAAGTTATTAATTTCGAAGCAAACATTCAGAAAGTCACTACCCTTTAATAATCCGAAGTTAACGAAGCTTAGTTTGAAAGTGATTGATATATTGGATGAAATACAGAGGAAAAACAAAACACTAGCAGAAAATGATTGCAGAGTAGGAGTGTCATCCAAACGTGTATTGAAGAAGAATGCATTGATTTTTCTTTTCTTTCTAGGTGTGCAGGGTAAAGAGTATGTTGAAACTATTAATCATATGTTTCCAATAGGGTGGCAGGAGTCAGTATTATATATTACTTCAAATGCAAAGGTTCATCAAGCATACAATTGCTCAGATGACACACAATGCAAAATTTTGATGAATGAGTTAAAAGTCTTCGATCCATTAGGTGGAGGGGTTTACCCAATAGATTGTTTATTGGTGGTTGATAATCTAAACCAAATAGTTAGTTCTTACCCATTGGTCCTAAGTAACATAAATCGATCAGTGCTTCACAAGGGATGGTATCCAAGGGAGGATCGGGTAGCTTCCCATCTTGTGTTTGGGATAGATCTACTGCAGTTGGCTAGTTTCATAGGAGACTGCATAATCTGGTATGAGTTTTAACAACTGGCGTGCAGTATTCCAGGAGATTTCATACTTATTTCATAAACGTTTAATTTTAGATACCCTATTGTAATAGAGCTACCTTCTCCTGTTCCAAATCTCCGTAGTCGTTTCTCTGATGCTCGATTTCTTCTTTCACTTTATTTATGTAGACATCTAAACGTGCCAATTCGTCTATCTCATCCGTCCTTATGTATTCTTTATCTCTTTTATCGGAGTTGCTCAATTTGTATGACAATAAATTCAGAGGCTTTTGCGTCAAGATTTCGAACACTCTTTCAGTTGGTTCTTGGAAAACTAATTCATCGTATAGAACAGAGTTAACTTCACCGTTTTCTCTTGGTGGAATTTGGGGATTGAATGGATGTAATTTCAAGCCGTGAAATATTTGGAAATTCTTCTCATTGATGCCCAACTCTTGGCCAGAATGAAAATGTAATTTTATAATAATTTCAAATTCACCCCACCCTGTCTCTGTAACTTGATAAGGTGGTTTTTCTATCGATCGTACTGGATTCTCATAGGTCTCATGTAATTTGAAGGTCACTTTCTTGATCAAGGGAGTGAGATCTATATTATTCAACACTGGTTTGAAGAATACAGTCCATTCATGCGTATGGTCCACAGGAGTCTTAGCAGTACGCTTTTCGGGACTCAACCGAACAGCGTGGTTTCCATATAGTACAGGAACCGATATAGATACAAACTTAATCCTTTTCGAACCTGAACTCATAGTTAGTTGTAAAGAAGATGCAGTATTGTTTTTGTTTTTGCAAAATATATCGAGAAGTACACGACCGAAACACGAAGTACTCACACTCTACACAGTATTGACCAAATCATGTAAAACAATTGGTAGAGCTCCACATTTTTTGTATTTTCAATCTATATCTATTTTGGAACCAATGGTTTCCAGTCCGACATCGTTAATTGTTTCGAGGACGAGTTCTCATTCGTTGGGACTGGCAGAGATCGTTGAGAAGAAGTTGAAGACTCACTTCTAGTGTGTAAGGATTGATTTGCAGTTGTATTTTCATCGTAAAGTCCTTGCTTGGTTGTTTTGCTTGCAATTAAACCAACTGGTTTTGTAGGAATCAATGGCTTTAGCGGCTGCAGAGAATTAGAAGTCACACTACTCGATGTCGGAACGCCAGAGTCACTTATCGGCGTACCCGAATTGGAACGGTTCGGAATCAATGGCGTCGAAGAAAACCCAAAAGGAGTCTTAGTCTCATTAAGTTGGCTTAGTACCTTTCTTGAGGGTGGTGGAGTCGGAGCAGAATTAACGGGAGAATTAAACTCTGGTCTGGGAGGTAATTTTCTAGGAAAAGCTTGTCTATGAGCGGTTTCTGCAGAAAAATCACTGACAGCTTTTCTACTTGTAGGTGGTGGTGGAACTCTTCTAGGTAAAGTGTTGGTACTTCCTGTTCTTTTTGGTAAAGAAGGGGGTAGTTCATCGTCCAATAAATTCAACAGCGACAATGCATCAACAGAGAAACTCTTCTCGAGTGACGAACTAGAAGAAGAGTCTAGGACCGAAGCAGATTCGGAGAGTTCTAATAAGGATACATCCTGATTGCCGTGCTCTAACTTGTAGGTTTCATACAACGATTTAAACAATCTCAATTTCTTCCCTTCATCAATAAATTCCACCCGACTCTTAAAAGTGGCAAAAACAGGTTTGTGGTCGCTTAAAAAGATGTCCATGATCGAATTGTAGTTTAATTGCTTCAATGCCAACTTGTCTCTGGCACTTTTAAACAAAACTCTGTCCGTCCACGAAGGAACTCTTTGTTTTTCAGAAGTATCGTAATTCGAAGTACCTTTGTCGAATTTGTACGTCGGGTAAAATTTAACAACACCCTCCTTAAACCCATGAAATGCACCTTTTTGTCCAATTTCTTGGTTAAGTTGATCAACTGCAATTAATTCATCAAATGCACCACTTTCAATCAATGATCTGCAATGATCATTTGGTAATGAAATTCTATAGTTTAAGTCACCAAACCAAATGATATGATCATGATCCGTTAGAGTTGTATTTCTTGCAAACTTCAATCCTTGCATTATGGTTGAATAATCGTTAAACCTTTCAACTAAAGCTGTTGTCCCAGCAGCCAAATGCGAAGTGACTAAAGCAAATGAGGTCAGGCCAAATTCAAATCTTACCGCACAAGCACCCTTGTTGGCAGTTATACCGCCTAAGCCAGTTTTTTTCGAAGAACCTGTTACCTGAGTGACATTATGTACCTGAGATTTCTTCACAAATAAAAGTAAAGTCATGGAGGACATCGACTCGGTCCTCAACAACAAATATTGCTCATTCTGAGAATTCAATTGCGAGGTGATCAAATTGGCCCACTTGGATGGTTTGGTAGGGTCAGCATTTAATATTGAACCAGCATTCAATTCTATCAATTCTTGTAGACCGATTGCAAACACATCTGGTAAGGCTGATTCCAAATTCTCAGGAGGAAACAACCAAGACGTTAGATCAATATTTCTACTTTCAGGTTCAAGAGCATTGATGTTAAAAGTCCCAACAAATATCAAGATGTCATCCCAAGAAGTGTAGCTCTTCGAATTTTCTTTCAATTGCTCAGTAACATAATCATTGATTGGGTCATGAATTTTAACAGGTTTGGCAATCTTAGTGTCATAACCAATCAAAATTTCCATGGTAGACTGCTTCTTTCCATCCACAAAGGTATTCTGGTACATTCTCGAAACAGATTTTGTCACATCCGACAAAGCCCCCGCTAAATTCATCTTCCCAGATCTAGAAAATGACGACTTTAAAGCATTAGTACCCGTATAGATTTGTGAAATAGCGTCACCGTTATCTGCCCACAATGTGTTGTGCTTGTTGACCAAGTCATTAAACCTAGCCGTGTCGTTAAAGATGTTTCCGTTTGAGCCTTGGCTGCTCATAAAATTCTGCAAAACGTTTTGTGAGATAACTTGTTGAATCAAATTAGTACGGTCCAAGCAGTCCAAGCAATTGACTCTAAACACACCATTTTGACGAATGGCTATTTCACCTTCAGAGGAATTGTAATGAAACCAACCAAACTGTTCTAAAGAGTCGTGCAACAAAGGTAAAATTTTGGTTGCCCCGGCAAAACCGCCACTCAGCTGTTTTGTCTCTTGATGAAAATCAAATTCACTATAATCAATTTCAACTCTGCGGTCAGACTTTTCATAAAGTTCTCTGTAGCGCTTCAGAACAGAAACTTCTGCAGGTTTGGTTTTAGATAACAAATTAATAATGTGACAAACTCCATATTTATCGCAGATATCGGCAAAGTGCTTGTCAAAGATTGGTTGAGTTGCTTCCGAGGATCTAGTGAGTGTAATCTTTGGGTTTATTAAAGTACTATCTTGTTCCCAAAAAGTTGGAACCGATCCCCTTATTTGTGTGAATGAAAATATTGAAGACTGAGACTGGGTATTGTAAATGAATTCAGTTTCAACAAAATTTGCTACTGCACCATTGTCATCGATTCCTCGAGCATTGAATCTAGTACCTGCACGTTTCCATGATTGCTTAGAAATAATGGTGATAGAATCGCCTGTTGGACAAAGCTTAGTAGTTTTGGCAAAGCCCCTAATCACAGTCGTTAAGAACCTGTTCTTGTCAACTATGGATTGGATATAGGGGTCCAAATTTGATCGAAAGTCTATTAAACCCTCCATAATAAATGAATTCCACATGTATTCTGTTTGGTAATGTTCTCCACCAGACTTGAAGGTACGTTCATCACCATTATTCACATTCTTCAATTTCTCAGCACTGATTCCTCTATTTTGTAATGAGGAAGTAAGATCAAAGTCATTCGAATAATAAAAAGATCCATTGGAAAGTAACTTCTTGATTTCAATGCATGGATGGGGTGCTCGCACATAGTCAACAGTATTCTCTTCACTCTCTCCATTAGTCATAATAGGAATGCCATTACTATCTAAATTGGCAAAATCCCATTCATTGTTTGACAATGAAATGAAATCCACCGAGTAAATATTATCGACAGATTCATAGTCAACTGGATGTGCAACATTCGTAACCGCACCGGTGACAACGGCAAGAAATGTTTGGTTTTCAATGTTAATCAAACCAAGGCAACCGTGAATTTCACGACTTAGGAGGTTTTTGAATCCATTGTCTCTGGTGATTTGCTCGTTTGGTAATAGTTCAACTGCAAGAGAAGAAGACTTTCTTTTCAATTGTTGAAAAACTAGAGAATGTGTATCTGAATATAATACAAGTACTCTTGGATTTTCTTTGTATAATAGTTTCATTTTGTTATGAACCTAACTCCGTTTCCTTGAAGAAAGAAAGAGCACCGAATTCAAATTTATGTCCACTTGATATGTTACTCAAACTGTAATAAATTATTTTGCAGGTATGCACAAATAGACTCAATTACTTATTAATGTAAGCAATTACCATGAAATGAAAAAGTGAATCGAACGTTCAATTATGTAGTTTAAGATCTAATCCTCCATTGAGATAAAGTAGCCTCTTTCCTTTGTGTTCTTAATAGTGGGAAGTGGTGGTCATTCCGTATTCGCAAATTGAAAAAAAAGATCATGCTAAATGAAAACACATTTGGTTCTTAACACGGTGTGAACCATCCGAAGTTGAAAGAAGCTACTACACTTTTAAAAGAATGGAATTCACATTTTACAGTAGACTTCGAGCCTACAATTTCATATTGGGGTCTACGTCCCCAAGAAGGTTGCAAATACTAAATAATAATTTGAATATCGACAATATTACAGTCATTCCATCAAACTTTGCAGAAAACTTAAATAAGAAAGACTATACTGTCGATGGCTATGTTCTTGAGACATCTCGCAAAAAGGCAGAGGCGATTGTTCAAGAACTACGAGACAAAAGACAAAACTCAATTATTTTGACGTCTGATACCATTATCCTGTGCAACGACCAAGTATTTGAGAAGCCCAAGACTAAGCAAAAGCAATTGGAAATGTTTTTGAAATACAAGTTGTACGGTGAAATCTTGGTTAAAACTGCGATAACTGTGATAAAGGTAGATTACGATGAGGTTTTGAAAAAGAACATTTACTCGGAAGATAGTGACTTGGAAGTCACCAAGTTGTATTTTGACCAGAATTGTTCGGACGAACTCATTGCGGCGTACATTGAGTCTGAAGAGGGCTTGAATGTAGCTGGGGGTTTTAAATTTCAAGAGTTAGGTTGTTTATTATTCACCGGAATCCTTGGTGATTACTATAATATCGTCGGCTTACCTGTTCCTAAAACATTTCAACTTTTACAGAAGATAGTATGAAATTGAAATAAGTTATATGGAGGAGTCCGCTACAATACCTGCATATATCTTTTTTAATGCGAGGCTCTTCCTCATCGGACCTGAAAATTTTAGTTAAGTTAGCAGAAGTCATTTAACTCTACCTGTTAATATCCCTTATTGAAATTCTAATTCTAATGGCTAAGCAAAGTAAAGTATCTACCGGTGTAGAGAAGGCCGCTCCTAAGAAAAGTGCTGAAAAATCGGTCGAAGAAATCGAAGAGGACTTGCAATTACCAGAATCTAGTGATGAGGCATCTGACTTGTCTGAGGAAGAATCAGGTGAAGAGTTGTCTGCAGAATCCGAAGAGGAGGACAATAACTTAGAGGGCTTAGAAGATGAAGTGGAGATTGAAATCGAAGAGGATAAATCTAAGGGACATTCTGTTAACAAGGTTTTGGTGTCTCAAGACAATAAATCCGACGATAGCAACAAGAAGCAAAAGAAAAGAGGTATCATATATATTGGAAGAATTCCACATGGGTTCTATGAAGCTGAATTAAAGAAGTACTTTGAGCAGTTTGGCAATATTATAAATTTGAGATTATCCAGAAACAAGAAGAGTGGTAAGTCCAAACATTATGGTTTCATTGAATTTGGCTCTTATGAAGTAGCAAAAGTTGCTCAAGAAACCATGAACAACTATTTGCTCTTTGGTCACTTGTTGAAAGTTGAACTTGTGGAATCTGGCCATGCCGATTTGTTCAAGAATGCTAACAGAAGGTTTACTGCTATCGAGTGGAACAAGATCAGCAAGCAAAAGAACGACAAACCAAAGAGTAGAGAGCAGTGGGGTAAGTTGGTTGAAGTACATGAAAATCACAAGTTAAGAAAACAAAAGGAGTTAAAGGAAAAGGGTTTCGAGTTTGATTTGAACAACATATAGTCATCTTACATATTTGAATTGATAAAGAGTACAATAGCGATACAAACCAGAATCTGCTACTAGAATAAAGCCATTTTGACGTGTATCTACAATGTGGCATCTTTCTGTACCAGCTATCGTAGAAGACTGCAATTCTAATTGAGGTCCGGGTCCAAATCTCAGTCCCAATTCGTTTATCGCGTTCCTATCTATCCATCAGGTGTCTTTTTCATGTGAATTTCCTGCATATCATCCTCTGAATGTGATATTTAACCTCCTCTTTCTGATTATCACATGCAGCTCTACTGAAGTAATCTCATGGTTTGACAGGCCTTGACAGTAATGAGGGAGTCAGCTCGGTTGTCTTAACTGTATAACATTCCAATTTAGGTAGAAGTCACAAGGGGCATAACGTGGTAGGTTGGGCTTTACATTCAACGATTTTTTTTTTTGGGCCGGAATCAAATGACAAAAGTAGAAAAAAAAAGAGAATCAGAAGACGATATATAAATATTCCACATATCTGAATATCTTAAGTTTTCCACCAGAACTTATTCAATAATTAGCAATAATGTCCGACACTGAATTGAAGGTCTTTACATTTGACGAGGTTGCTAACCACAACACTGTGGAAGACTTGTGGATTGTTTACAACGGTAGAGTCTACGATGTCACGAAATACATAGACGAACATCCTGGTGGTGAAGAAGTTGTCGTTGACGTTGCTGGCTCTGATGCTACCGAGGCTTTCAATGATATTGGTCACTCCGACGATGCTCATGACATCTTGAAGGCCTACTTGATCGGTAAGGTTGAAGGCGGTGTTCTTAAGGAAGCCAGAATTCCAAACCGTGAAGGTGACAGCTCTTCTTCTTTCCCTTTGATTGCCGTGATTGTGTTTTTGTTAGCCGTTGGCGCCTACTTTTTCACTCAAAAGTAACAGAGGAATGGCTATATCAGAATAGATTCTACAAACCAGTGAATACCTGGCGGTAATCACAGTCACCTGTGCGAGAGTCGCTTTCCTGGTGTTTCTCAAAACGAGATTCTCACGCATTTAGTCATTTTCGAGAGATCATTATACGTTTCGTAGACAGGTACCTCGTCCAGCTGATTTATAATTTAATAAATTTTTTTAGTATCTTCTTATTCACTTAATACTGTTCTTTGCAAGAAGGATTTTTGCAATTATCAGGATTGTTAGATGACTTTCTTTGAATATAAGATGTAGCTTCTGGGTTCTGTAAGCAATATCGCGCTCTGTTTTATTGGACGATTCGTTTATCGTTTCGCTCGTATAAATTTTGTTGTCTGAGGTTTTAGCGCGTGAGTAGGGTTACTTCAAACTAGAATTGCAGATCATAGAATCATGAAAAATTTCTTGAAGGAATTCTTCTAATCTTATGCAACTTCCAACAAATCAAAAGATTAAGTTAAACGTGAGCTGACCAAATTAAGAAATTCCTAATTTCTGCAGTTCAAAATCTCAAAGTTCGTTATTTTGCAACATTTTTGCAAAGTTGAAGAATAATTTAGAACAGGAAGTATCCTAGATTCCCATTATTCCCTCGGAATAAAGGAACATTCTAAATCCCTTTGTGCACTAAAAACATCGAGAAGTAAAACGTAACCCCACCTTTTTGAATAGCCGAATTCGATCCGGATCCCGCATCGCAACATTTATAAGCAATCTTGAGAACGATAGTACAAACAACAAAACCTATACTATCATCATGTCAAAGTACGGCAAATTCTGCAAAACGTTGGGATTAAAAGTCCCCATTATTCAAGCTCCAATGGCTGGGATTTCGACAGTGAAACTTGCATCAGAAGCTACAGCAAACGGTGCACTTGGTTCTCTCCCACTTGCAACTATCGACTTTCGCAAGGGGATAGAACCTTTAAAAAAAACCATACAACAATATAAGGAAAACTTGCTGGAAACCAAAGTGGATCACAATGTTGTTAATTTGAACTTCTTCTGCCATGAAGTGATTGAGAATGCAACCAAGGATCAGACGGAAAATTGGTGGTCCTTATACCTGCAATCGGGATTGAAAGTCTCTGATGAAATTAGACCGAGGATACCATTTTCTAACGGAAACATCTCTTTCAAAGAATTGGAGCTTCACAATCCGGAAAAGTTAGATGAATTGATCAACTATTTGTCTGAGTATAAACCCAAAATAGTCAGCTTCCATTTTGGCCACCCAGAGAGGAACACAATTGAGAAGTTCAACGAAGCAGGTATTTTGGTATTTGCCTGCGTTACTTCAGTGGAAGAAGCCAAAGTACTAGTAGGTTTGGGAGTTGATGGGCTTATTTGTCAAGGATTTGAGGCCGGTGGCCACCGAGGGAACTTCTTGGTATCTGGTCAATTTGATGAACTTTTGTCAACACATTCTTTGTTTTTGCAAGTTAAGAATTACATTGAAAGAGAAAACATCTCAGCTTTTCTCATTCCATCAGGTGGAATTATGGATGCACCTACCATAGACTACTATCTTTCCTTAGGTGCTTCAGCCGTTCAGATGGGAAGTGTTTTTTTAGCGACTCCTGAATCAAATTCAGCTCCTTATTTCCAAAAGGAATTAGCGAGAGAAAAACAGGAGACCACTGTGGCGACTTCTTTAGTATCTGGTAAACTAGCAAGAACTCTCAAGACGCCATTTATTGAAAACTTGATCCTGAAGAATACCTTCAAGCCTCATGAGTTACCTCCATATGGATCGTCTTACAACGCTTATAAAACACTTAGACCCCAAATATCTTCTTCGGATATTGGATTCTACTTGGCTGGTCAAAATTATCACTCAATAGATCCTAAATTGACTACTGGTGAGATTATTCAGAAGCTTTCAAAGGAACTCCACTTGTGATTGCAATTTGCAGCTTTGTTACATAACTTATAATGTATTATTATATAAGCAATAAAATTTTTCGAAGCTCGAGTATTCAAAAATTGAGTAGAGTTAATCGACATCTTACTTAACTTACTAATTATAACATTAACCATGGCCGTAAACTACCAAGTCACATTGTCCGATGAATCCAAGGAAAGAATTTTGAAGGTTTTGGACTACTCCAAGACTTTTGCTCACTACGGCTTCATTCCATTTGTCTTATACTTAGGCTGGTCCAACTCCCCAAACAAGCCTTCCTTATTCAACTTGTTGAGCCCTTTCCCATCTGTTTAAGCTTCTTAATGACTTGTTTAGATGTTGTTGAGTGACGGAGATGAGATTGATATTCTGTGTTTGAGGTTCCGCTTATAGTCATAGCAATTTACCAACAATATTGCCGAAGATTATTGTTTGAATTACCAATCAACAATTTGGCAGAAAACTATTGTTGGAATTACCAATGGTATACCCACGGAAGTGTTAACCAGCTGCGATTATTATCCCTGTCTATTTGTCCACATTCCACAGGACGACTTTGGAAGTTATTTCTTATCAATGGTGTATATAGTAATAAAGACATAGTAAAACTATATCCCGTCTTTGATTTGTAATTGCGAGGCTATCCTGTTGACTTCTCTATCTAATTATTGATATTGGAAAATGTATCCGATGCTGGTGTCTCGCTATTCGAGTTCCTCCGGTATTTTTTGAGATCGCACTTGGATTTAGATTCAAGTCATCATTCGCCTGTAATGCTAGACAACCACCTTTAACGTTCTATTCAATAAGTAAAAACATGACTGAGGACCCAGAAAGGAAGCAAACATTTAGCAGAAGACAAACGGAAGTGTTGTCCGGGTTGGCAGCTGGTTTCTCAACGACCGTGGTCACTCATCCATTGGATCTAATCAAAGTTAGAATGCAACTTTCGAAAGAATCCACAAACGAGAGGCTATTTAATTCCTTCAGATCTGTAATCAGGAACATCAATGAAGATGCGATGAAAGCCAACACAATGGAATCGAAGGTACGGTATCCCAAACAAATCAACTTGATTCGGCATTACTACAGAGGATTAACGCCAAACTTAGCAGGTAACATCACTGCTTGGGGACTCTACTTTGCGTTATATGCTGAATTCAAATCCGTCATCGTTACGTCGAACACCAGTTTCAATTATTTCAGTTCTTCGACATTGGCCGGCTTATCCACTTCCATCTGCACCAATCCTATTTGGGTTCTCAAAACCAGAATTCTTGGTACTTCTAGGACCGACGGGAAAGCATACAAATCCTTGGCTGATGGAATAAAAACAATGTTAAGAACTGAGGGCATATCTAGCTTCTGGAAAGGGACTATTCCAAGCATGTTTCTGGTATTTCAAGGAAGTCTCCAATTTACGTTTTATGATCATTTGAAGACATATTTTTTGCAAAGAAAGGTACAGAAAGGGAACTTTAATGATGTATCTGACAAATTATCAACGCTTGAATACATCTATTCGTCTGCTATGTCAAAAATTATGAGTATGGGAATAATGTATCCAACCCAGGTGGTTAAATCTAGAATTCAGTTTTATCAGCTGGAGGGAACTACAGAAACAATACGTTCGGTGATACACCAGTTGTGGCAAAACGAGGGAGGGATCAGAGGGTTTTACAAAGGTTTGAGTGCTAATGTTGTGAGGGTAGTTCCAGCTACATGTATAACATTCGTTGTTTACGAGTCCACTAAAAGTTGGTTAGAAAACTGGTGATTCCACAGCAGTTTGGATACCCTATAGAATAAAAAAACAGCTGTATAGTATAAATAGTGCATTAATAGACATCCATCATAGATTGTCTCGGTAGGAATTGTGCGCAGTCTGGCAAATTCTAGTCATAATTTGGAGACGCGTACTGGTTCGAATTGAAACTCTAACCAATGTCAACACGAAGTTCCAGTATAGAAGCCCCTGAGAGCGCGAAGAGGAGAAAGGTTGAAACTAACGTTGAAGATGCTTGGTGCCCTCCATCAGTAACCGAAATAGAGAACCCATTTGCATTTGAATCAACTACGTACCATTCGGACATACCAGAAGCTATTCTTCAATCTAATTCGGATCCTGTGGTTTTGGGAGTCGATGAAGCAGGCAGAGGTCCAGTATTGGGCCCTATGGTATACGGAATTTCTTACGCTTTGGAAAATTATCTGTCATCTCTCCAAAAGGATTATGGGTTTGCCGACTCGAAGACCTTGAAGGACGACAAACGTCAGGAGTTATTTAAAATGATCGAGAATAAAGAACATGAATTGCATAAGAATGTTGGATGGGCAACTAGAACGATGACCGCAAAAGACATTCTGTCAGGGATGTTGCAATCAATGTTAGGGAAAGGAGCCTACAACTTAAACGAACAAGCACATGATACCACCATCCAATTAATCAAAGAGGTCATTCTAAAAGGAGTGAACGTAACGAAAATCTACGTTGATACAGTTGGCCCGCCAGCTAGTTACCAAGCAAAGTTGAAGCAGTATTTTCCTACCATTGAAATTACTGTTGCTAAGAAGGCTGATAGTATTTACCCGATAGTAAGTACTGCTTCAGTTGTTGCCAAGGTTACCAGAGACTTGAATTTGAAGTTTTACAATGAGAATGTTGATCTTTTGAAAGGCGAACGCTTAGGTTCAGGTTATCCATCCGATCCGAACACCAGTAAATGGTTAAACGGACATGTAGATAAATTGTTTGGGTGGTGTTTTGGATTGATCAGATTCCTGTGGCAAACGTCAAAGGACAGCTTGGAGAAGAATGGTGCCGTTAATGTTATCTACGAAGAGGAATGTGTGAAGGACTCAGGTTACAAAGATGTGGGTGACTTTTTCAATTCAGGAAAGAAAGAAAAATCCGGCGATGGCTTAGTAGATAAGCTGTTTTATGCGTCCAATGCTGTCCTGATTTAGCGCTAAACACATATAGTATACAATGCATACATACATACATAGCACAGGCCAATTTTCTGTTGGATTTTTGCAACTTTTTTTTTAATGCGAACCCGGCGTTATATCTCCGGCCTCTATGTAGAGGGTCGGAAGACAACGATGCGATCGATGGGAAATTTCTAGGTCGGCTCCCAAAAAACGTTCTCTTGTTGTGACAGGCCACACATCCCGTTCTAGTTTGATTACACTTGAAATATAAACTATGTCTGCTTTATTTGCTGTTTCTAGATCTGCTATCGCTGCCCGTGCAGTGACCAGAAAGGCCACCACGGTTTCCTCCTTACAATTGGCAAGATTGTACTCCTCTGGTAAGTTCCCAGCTCACACCGTTATCAACATGCCTGCATTGTCTCCTACCATGACACAAGGTAACATTGGTTCTTGGTCCAAGAAAGTTGGTGATGAATTACAACCTGGTGAACCAATTGCTGAAATTGAAACCGACAAGGCATCTATGGATTTCGAATTCCAAGAAGAAGGTTTCTTAGCTAAGATCTTGGTCAACGACGGTGCACAAGATATCCCAGTCGGTAAGCCAATCGCTGTCTACGTTGAAGAAGCAAGCGATGTCGCTGCTTTCGAAAGCTTCACTGCCGCCGATGCTGGTGACTCTGGCTCTGCTGCTCCAGCCGCTCCAAAAGAAGAAGCTCCAAAGGAAGAAGCTCCAAAGGAAGAATCCAAGTCAGAAACTACTTCTTCTTCGTCTCCAGCTAAGTCTTCTGCCCCAACTGGCAGAATTTTCGCATCTCCATTAGCCAAGACCATCGCTTTGGACAAAGGTATCTCTTTGAAGACCATCAAGGGTACTGGTCCAAACGGTAGAATTGTTGCTGCTGATGTTGAAAACTTCAAGGCTCCAGCTGCTGCTCCAGCTGCTGCTCCAGCCGCCCCAGCTGCCGCTGCCTACGAAGACATCCCAATCACTGGTATGAGAAAGACCATCGCCTCCAGATTGCTCCAATCCACCCAACAATCTCCATCTTACATCGTTCAATCCCAAATTGTTGTTTCTAAGTTGTTGAAATTGCGTCAATCTTTGAACGCATCTGCCGAAGACAGATACAAGTTATCTGTTAACGATTTGTTGATCAAGGCTATTGCCTTGGCCTCGTTGAGAGTTCCTCAAGTTAACTCCGCTTGGTTGGCCGATCAAGGTGTCATCAGAACTTACAAGACTGTTGATGTTTCTGTTGCCGTTGCCACACCAACTGGTTTGATTACTCCAATTGTCAAGGATGCTGACACCAAGGGATTGGCTACCATCTCTAAACAAATCAAGGACTTGGGTAAGAGAGCCAAGGAAGGCAAGTTGAGCCCAGAAGAATACCAAGGTGGTACTGTTTGTATCTCTAACTTGGGTATGAACCACGCTGTCAATGCCTTTACTTCTATCATCAACCCACCTCAATCTGCTATCTTTGCTATTGGTACTGTTGACAAGAAGGCTGTTCCATCTAATGTTAACGAACAAGGTTTTATCTTCGAAGATGTTATTACCATTACTGGTACCTTTGACCATAGAACTGTCGACGGTGCTGTCGGTGGTGAATTCATCAAGGAATTGAAGAAGATCATCGAAAACCCATTGGAAATGTTGATCTAAGCATGAAAAGATCGAGTAGTGACTCCAAATAAATATTCCGATAACACCCTTCCATTCAATACATGAAACTAAAATAGATTCTAGAAGTATTTATACTTATATAATGATTACATATAAGTTATCTAAAACGTACTCTAAGTCAAATGAACGTTTGGTGACGCTGTCCCCTAATGCATCAGTTGATGTAGCAGGGTGCACCTTACCTCACAAATAAAATGTCGGGCAAATGTCGTTCGCAGCTAAGTTCTTTGTTTATTTATCAACAATTGTAATCCAAGTCCTTGAAATACTACACAATGACAGTAAATTCGATTTACTTGGCTAGACACGGATACAGAGCCAATTGGTTACCTAAACCACACCCACCAAACCCAACAGGAATTGATAGCGATCCCCCATTGGCTCCACATGGTGTCGAACAGGCCAGGGAATTAGCCGATTACTTCACCACGTTGCCGGAATCGGATAAACCACAGTTTATTTTGACATCTCCATTCTATAGATGTGTGGAAACTGCTCAGCCGATTGCAAACACATTAAGTCTAAAGGTCGTTTTAGAAAGAGGAGTTGGAGAATGGTATAAGAAAGATAGAAGTGTGGTTCCAGCTCCGGCTAACTACGATACTTTGAGTTCATTTTTCACTGTTTTATCCAATGAAAAGTACTGGCACAGAGATAATACGGTTGGTGTGATTCCTGACTTGAGCGGTGAGACAGAAGAAGAAATTTTTGACAGAGCCAAATTATTTTGGACAAAATTTATTCCTGTTTTTGAAGCTAGATTCCCAGAAATTGAGACTATTCTTATTATTACACATGCGGCAACTAAGATTGCCTTGGGACTGGCTCTTTTAAAGTTATCCGGTGTTCGGGACTACATTGATGACGATAATAATATTTTAAGAGCAGGTGCATGTTCCCTAGACAGATATAATAGAAGTGAGAGTGGTTGGACGCTTATCATGAATGGTAATTGTGACTTTTTGACTAAAGGTGAGGAAATGAATTGGACTTTCCATTTCGGTTTTGAAGCAGGCTCTGATGAAGACATCAAAGCCAGAAGAGAAGAGGAGGAAAGAAAGAACAAGAAACAATCGGCCACAAATGTCGGAGAGAATACTTTTCCTAGAACGGACGATTCTGGTGAGAGCGAGGAATTTAAGGTATGTTAATAAACCAACATTCATAGAAATATAGAGTTATTTGATACAAGATACTAACGCGATAGGATTTTTATGTGACGGTCAATATTCCAACCCACGGAAGGGTCCATGTCTACGATGAGCCCAACAAAACGGATTCTCCCAGATCCAAAATCAACATCATCAAACCATCGGCAAAACTACAATTATCTGGACTACATGATACTAACCCTTTGATCAAAATATCAAACAATAGCAACCAAGCCGGAAATTCTGAATCTGGAACGAATCCCGAAACTATGAATAATATGAACATTATAGATGGTAGAATTTATTCAACTAATTGGAGATCCACAGTTGGTACAGACTTAATATTTGATGACTATGGAGAATTAATAGGCAAAGTAAATGAACATTTGGTATGTCAAGAAAATGTCAAGTTAACTCCCAAGAATCTCAGAGAAGAAGACGGGGAAGACAAGGAAACCGAGAAGAATGAAGCTGGATCGAATGATGTCTCGAATGCGGATGAAGACATTGTGGAAGGTGATACAAAGAACGAATTCCAAAGTGCCTTTTTGAAAAAGGCAATTAAGCAGGCAAAGAAAAAAGCTTCTTCAGTTAATATGTAAAATACATAATTCTATACTAATGTTTCGATGAGGTAACAATCCTTTTGATGTGGTCCATGAACAGCTGTAAACTGGCATCGTCAGTTAATACATCCATTTGAGCGCCATACAATTGATTGTTCGGATTAGCATAACTGGTGGACGGATTCAATTTTGCCATTAAAAATCTGGCCTGAGAACCACCTTCATCACAATTAATAAAACGAGGCAAGGGAAATCTATCCATCAACAATTCCATGGCCTCCTTCTTTGGAGCCACCAAGAATTCCCTGAAATGAGCATACTCCTCAAGCTCATGATATCCCGCTTTCCTCCATTCCGCGACCTTAGATCCATGGTAGATCAAGATGTGGAAGAATGTGTCCAATAACAAAATCTTATTGTGACCAAGAGACATGGAATCTAATAAAACTGGCTCTGGTTCCGTCAACGCTTCACCTGTGGACTCATCAATGGCACCAAACGTATCGACATCATAGGACAATAACGTAGGTTGAATCATTATTAACGAGTTAGTCACATCCTCATGCATGAAAACATGCCTAATGAAACTGGTTTCATCTGGCGAGTTGTTGAAAACATTAATAAACTGCGATCTCCTCAAATGGAACACAAATTGAGGTAACATACTATAGGACTGTGATAACATGAAAGACTCCAATCTTCCACTCGAATAAATGGCAAATCTAGTACAATAGTCAATTAACAATTTATCCAATTGCTTTAAAATTGCGGCTTCCACAAACATAGATTTGTTAGAACTGTTCGAATTGGTTGGTTGTAACTTGTTAATCGAATCCCTTGCAATCAAAACCAAGGCCGCTTCCTGGTCGAAGCCTTGTTCAAGAGTTGCAGCGTCAGAGTCAGCCAAAATAGTTATTGGAATTGTGGTTACTCGTAATCTCAATTGACCCGAAGGATGCTGATAATGGAAGATAAATTGCATGAATGCAAATTGGGCACTAACAGTATCCAACTTTTCAAAGAAAAATGAGTACGTAGATTGTGGGTTGACATTACACAATTTCCAAGAATTAGTGTTGCCTTCTCCTACTTGTAACACTGAAACAGATTTTTCACCATGCTGATTATCTTTTCTTATAGGTAATGCGGTGGCATTACCAATCAACCCTTGAGTTTTAAGGTCGTTTGTAACCTTACATTCTAAAGTTGAATTGAATCCCATATCCAAGTATTCTGACGTATCATCGTCTTGCTTTTTGAAGAATTTCATGAAACTTTGTTTGAAAATTGCAGTGCTGAAGGAATCGCTCATCACCACAACACCTCCAGTTTTGTAGCATATCTCGTCCATTTCATACAAGCCCACTTGATCGTAACTGCCGATGAAGAAATTACAACTCAACCCCATAGATACCAAGGTTTTGGTAACACTCCCGTAAAACTTCTTCGCACTTTTGTATAAGGTGGAATCAACCTTAGTTTTAGTCGATGTGGTTGGGGCCTGAGGTAACGTAGCATGTTGGACTCTTTCAATATCGTGATGGGATCTCAACGGTTCTTTCAATAGTCTGCCAACTATCTTACCAGGTCCGTTTGTACAGTTACCCGCGATGAAACAAAGCAAATGACCACCAGTAGTGGTGATATGATCTCCCAATATAGATTTCAATAATAAGGACGCCACATTCAAGGCACAACCAGTAGCTCTTTCTGGTCTTTCTTGGTACTTCGAATGAGGGAAAACGTTGGTGACCAAGTTTTCAATGATGCTTGTTAATTGGTATTCTACCAAATTAATAGGCTGTAAAAATTTCTTACCCACTGCACCAATAATGTTGTCAACTGGACTTCTGGAGCTCAGATTGACCTTGTTATTACCCAAGCCGTGCGCCAAGAGACCTAATGATTTCTGAATGTCGTCCAAGGTGTATTCCTTGTTCCCATTGTAAATGTGGACGGTGTTATCATTGGATAACAAGTCGTGGATTTGAACGTGTTTACCATATGAAACAAAACCGACTAATGCGTTCTCAGGTAGGAGACTTAGAGAGATAGTCAATGACTCCTTTAATGCTTCATAGGCACTTTCGAGATCCTCAGTCTCAAAACAGGTATCAACCACATAGAAGAAAATTGGCGGCAAATTGCTGAGCCTTCCCGTATCATACTCAACAGTAGTTAGTTCCTGATTTAAACTTGGTGGGAAAATTACTTGGCCGTTGACGGTCTGGAGACGATTGGTAAATCCACAAAACTGACAAGTCCAAAGCTCGTTGTTTAATTGTACGTATGGATTGAGGAATGCTCGGCACTGTCGGCACATAACAATACACTCGTTCTCAATCAAAGGAACGACAGATTTGTTGTTCAAGGGGGTGTACAAAGCTCCGAGTGGAATGACATTGCGTTGGTGTTGGAGCTTGGACTTCGGCACGCAGTTCCAGGACAACCGAACACCATCTGCATCTTCCCTTTGTTCAAAATTCATTATCAGCTACGGTATTTGTTGCCAGTAGTTGAAACACGACCTCGAATCTGTGTTGGTGACAGGTCTCTAAAGTGGTAGATCAAAACCAATACAAACAAAATTTTCGACCAAAAATTGTTGCGATCAATCTTCAAACCGAGCCTGGATCACCTATCGAATACCGACACCAAGAATCTTAGGATATTCTTTTCTCAAATACCGTGGAAAGTGTAATGATTATTCAGATATGAGGATAGGATACATAACAAGAAGATGGAATGGTAGTCGAATCTTAAAATCAAACATCGTGCTTAGGCGCCTGTTAGCTACCAAAGAAGTCGATGACCTAACATACGCTTCAAGGAAAGAGATCATATCTACACATCCTACCAATTACTATCCTGCAATAAGAGATTACAGATCAGGCATGGGAGACAATACAGTTTTACGCATTGAACAGTTCAGGGAACGATTCCAGAATTATGACTTTTCACAACACGAATACAACAGGTACGCCGATGAGTCGTTCTTAATTGAGGGCAAAATCACCAGCATAAGAAGATCAGGAAAGGCAATGTATTTTATTGACATTAATCAGGATGATTCAAAGCTACAAATAATGGCAAGTAACAAATTGATGGATATCTCCAAAGAAGAATTTGATCATGTTCATCAATTTTTGAAGCCAGGAGATTTCATATCCTGTTCTGGACTCGCGTCGGTTACTAATGTGGGCGAGTTGACTATCAAGCTTTCTAAACCAATTATGTTAGTCTCTCCATCTTTGGAACTTATTCCTAACCATTTGGTCGACAAGAAAAACATAAACTCCAATCGGGTTTTGAATTACATTGTAAATAAGCAATCCAAAGATCCTATTCTTATCAAGTCATGGGTGATTCAATCAATTCGGAACTTCTTACTTGAACGCAACTACCTCGAAGTTCACACTCCAATCTTAAGTGGCACAGGTACCGGAGCTAATGCAGAACCGTTTATTACCCATTCAAAGGCTATTTCCTCGACTCTCAAAGAGAGCTCGTTGCAATTGAGAGTAGCACCAGAATTGTGGTTGAAAAGGTTGATCATTTCGGGTTTTGATAGAATCTTTGAAATCGGATCGAATTTTAGAAATGAAGGGGTTGATGCTACTCATAACCCTGAATTTACTCTGTGTGAATTTTATCAAACCTTTATCAGCTTGGAAGACCTTATGAAACAAACAGAGGCTATGTTCAGATACATATATCAAGACTTGGCCCAAAAAGATAATCAAACCTTGAAATCTAGTTTAGGGGTTTTAAACTCTTTCAATGTTGAGTTCCCGAAGTATGAATTTATTCCCACTCTTGAAGAACGGACAGGTGCCCAATTGCCTTTGAAGTTGACGTCAGAAAACTTAATACAATACTACAAAGAGATAGGGCTTGACTTACCTTCAAATTTATCGCCTGCAAGCTTGCTTGACAACTTATCTGGTCTTTACTTAGAATCGATTTCAGGCGAAGTCGAGAATACTCCAATATTTATTTACAATCAACCTGCTGAATTGTCTGCGTTATCAAAATCATCAGTGAGAAGCTATGGCAACAGAAACTACGAGGTTTCATTGCGGTTTGAACTTTTCATTAACGGAAAGGAGTATGTTAATTCCTATGAGGAGGAAAACTCCCCCTTTGAACAATACAGAAAGTTTCAGTTACAACAGCGCTCGAAAGATGAGTTCCAGGACCAGGAGCTGATTATTCCAGATTGGGAATACATAAACACCATGGGATTGGGATTACCTCCTACTGGTGGATGGGGTTGTGGTATCGATAGATTATCTATGTTATTCAGTGGTGTGAGTCGTATCGAATCTGTGTTACCTTTTGGAAATGTCCGAGACGTGAGGAGACAATAATTGTGATCACAGAATGTATATAAATCCATATAATAAAATTTATTTTCGAATCATGGCTCGAAACTTTATCTTGACGTCACACGTTGTCTTTTCGATTTGAACGCGTAAGAAATGTTACATGTACGTACGTGATGTAGAGCATGATTGCTTAATTTAGAGAAAAAGTCACGATCGATTTGGTCGCAGGATCAGAATCACCAGTTGAATACTTTATAAGCCAAAGTATAAAAATGAAAATGGTGACGGAAGTGTAGTCGTTTCACTTGCTGCAGCACCAAGGTCGTCAATGCACCTCTTCTCCAGGTTTTCTCTACATGAGGCAACGATTGATTATTCTTGGAGGGGCGAGGAAAAAGTAAACCAGAATTGACGGTCTCAGACCAATCGGCTCACCTATGTTTCTTTTCGAGAATGTCGAACACGGTCGTAGACTACCAAAATATTATGCATTGACGGAGTGATATTAGACGACTGACCTGTATATAAGCAAGGGACCAAATACTATCAACAGGTGGGGGGTTAGTAAAGTTGGATACGCAAAAAAGGCCTAATCCTTGGGCCCCATCGGAAGCATAGTGTTGTGAGCAAACTAGGTCTCATAAAAGAAACCATGGGGAAAGCGTAATACTAGTTAGCTTTTACTTGGCCGTCATTTTGATGCAACGTATCCCTCGTTCTGGATCTTGAGGGCTAGACTGCGCCTATGAAAAAAGAGTCCAAAATTATCAAATACGTTCATATTTAGAGTTCCGGTTACTTAATCCTGAGTATAATTAAAAGGCGACATCCATTTGTACCATTTATTAACTATCGGATCAACATATCCATTGTGTTGCTAATATTACCTCTCTGGTATTTTGTATTTTTTACAAGCCTCGTACTACTTTTGAATAGAGCGAAAACAACACGAGTAGTGCACACAAAGTTTTGTGTACTAATTCTCCAATTAACACGAAACGAGAAAACTTTTCTTGACTACCAACAAAATAAGTCGAAAACAACTAGTTTTGACTTGATATATTGAGTCATAACTGGTGCTTTGAGCAACAGAACATCACCATCGGTTGACATTTGAATAGTATCTTTTTGATTGTTCTTTTTTCCTTTGATCCTTAATTGAAACGTTCCTGATCCTCAATTCATAATCTCGTCTGTGAAATCCTATATCACTAGGAAATTCATGCCATTAGAGAAAGATACAACGAGCCAACATCACCTTACTTCATTTTAGTTGTATTAGTAACGCGTATAATCAATTGATTACCTTCCAAGAGCCAGATAACCGAAAGTTCTACACGATCCAATATGAGAAAAATCTGGTCCCTGAGAAAAGATAAGGACAAGAGGAAGAGTTTGACCTCTGGATCAGCCCTGATTTATAACCCACAAGAGTCCATTAATAACCAAACTATTCACGAATCTTCGAACAACGAACTGGACTTTGGCGACGACTATTCCACTTTAGCCAATACCACTATTTCTAGTTTTCAAGACACGTCAACAACAAATCATGCTTCCGCTCAAAACGACTCAAATAATTCCACTTCCAAGAATTCATTTCAACACCAGCATTCTACTTCTGTCAGCTCCAGCATCACAGCAACATCTGTACCTCCGTCATTTAACAATCAACAAAGCAAAGGAGGTCATTCACCACAGGCAAAATCTGTCTCATCTTTAGTAAAACAGGAGTATGATGCTAGGACTATTAAGCACGGCTGGTTAAATGTTGTGGTTAATTCCCATTCAGCAAATGAGATTAGCGAGCAGACTATGAAATTATTCAGAACCGAGTTGAAAGGCTCTCATTTATATTTATTTAAGCCAAATTCGAACCTGAATATCAGAAGTTTCAGACTCGATGACTCATCTACCATTCCTCAAAATGAAGTACTTTCCCAACCGCCGAATACCAACATCCAAGGGATCCATTCCAATTCATCTCAAATATCGTTACCTACTACATCTAGCGGTCAAGAGTTTTTTAAGAATTCAAACAACTCAAACGTGACTATACAAGATATTGTTCCTCCCAAAGACTTAAGTAATAACGATCCAAATATTGGTCTCCCTATTAGTTCACCTTCTGAAGAGTATTCCATTACATATTATGACAGTACTATGCCACATCCTCAGTTGAATTACGACTTCGATTCCCATCAATTCAATTCAACAAATGCAAACATTCAATTCACTTCTACTCCTTCGACACCAGGAACAACTGTTGAAGCTTTGATTCATTTTATTCTATTTAACAACGATGAACTTGACGATCATTCCATTCAGACTATAATCGGTGTATTACCGGTTTTGCCACAATTTGACAGAGTACTAAAGTTATTCTGTAACTTCCTTACCGCCATTTTTCTGAATAAGTTTGAAAATGGATACGACTTGGTATTAATAGTAAACAGAGTCTTATCTTTGTTGTATACAATCGAAGAAAATTTCAATGGGTTTTTATTGAAATCGGACACTGCCCCTTCAATTTTGAAACTATTGGAATTATTGACTGAAAAGTTAAACCAGCAAAATGAAATTGAGGATCCTAACAAAGAAATCTTGCAAGTCAATGAAAGTACTGAATCTGACGACGGTCCTGCAATTGATAAAAAGGAAAAACAGTACAAGATCGAAACTAGGAGAATTCAAGAATTCAAGTCTAGGATGTTATCAAAACAGCGCACTTTAATCAACTTGGTATCAAACGAAAGTTTGCCGGATGGTATTAATCCCTTACAAGACCTTAATTCTGTTGTTTTCATGGCAAAGATCAACTTGATTGAATTAGCTCGCGCAATCAGTTTGATCGATTTGAAATTTTTTGGTTCATGGAACTCCAATATCGACAAATCCTTATTATTGTATTCATCTATCAAGAGCAATTTTGATGAAGTCAATAGTTCGAGCTCTTCTGATTATCTTTACAAGAAAAATCCCTTAATATTCAACAATGACCATCATATTCATTATTTGTCTCGCTTGCTTATCAATCACATTTTTCTTGAAACTTCTCCTGAAGGCTCAAACTTGAGCTCAAATACCTTAGAACGGAAAGCACGGTTAATGGAGAAGTGGATAGACTTAGGGTGCTTACTTGATAAATCCGGGAACATGTCTTCTTGGTTGGGTATTTCTTCCATCATTTTATCGCAACCCGTGTTGAGATTGACAAAAATTTGGTCATTAGTGTCTGTGGACTACATCAAATTGTTGAAGAATGATTGGTCTCCTGTTCTATTTGAGTTGGACAGGAGATATTTGGCTCATGGCTCAATCAACTCAGAAACCCTAAATGTGATTTCTAATTCGCCTGCTTTGACTAAATCTGGCGAGAAGGGGGATCAAACGACTTCGACTGCATCAACTACAGCTGGAATCTCAAACTCCAATCACGAGAATCACATCAGCACCAAGGACTCATATCACATAATGGCACCCCGGGGCTTGGGTAAGATCTATCCCAAAGAGAAGGTTATTCCTTATTTTGGTGATCTTGTTATCAATAATGTCGCTACATCATCCACAAATATTTTGGAGTTAGAATCCATTTGGAAGAAGATTAATTATTCCTTCAACAGATGGAATGACTATTTAGACAATTTGGCAAACTACAGTGATATCATTAAGTACAATGATGATGTGTTGAGACGCTACGATAATATGGGTTTCATATTTTCCAATGAGAGTTTGAATCAGGTGTTGTATTTGGGTGTCAACAATGATGACTCAAAATCACTTCCTTCCGATGGTATGGAATCAGTTGCAAAAGTTGATGATAATGTGGATTTACAAAATAAACTTTTGAAGTTGATCGAACTCAATTGCGATTCAATTAATTTGGAGAGAATTATGATATATTCTTTGAACTTGGAACCAGAATTACCAGAAGCATATTTGAAGTTACTGGGACCGCAGAAAAATGAGTTTACCGAAATAGCATCTTTGAAGAACAACAAGTTGAACTCTTCCAGTGTTTCGATCCACTCAAATGAGTCTAGTAATTCATACATACAGACACCCGCCTCTAGTGATGGTCTGATTTCAGCGGATTTTGTTCCCTCATCAAAGATTCCCTTATTCAATAATAATTATTTCAAGATTAATTTGTCCAAGTACGATGAATTAACTTTTTCAGATTTCACCACCTCCCTGTCACACCCCCCAGACTCAAAAGTTGCCGCCCAACAGCTATTGGACCCTCAAATCAACAAGCACAACATAGTTTTTGATTCCAATTTAACTTTCAGAATAGATGACTTCATTGACATGGATTTGTCGAATTCTAATAGTTTGAATGTTTTGGATGAAGTGGATAACGTTGACGACGAAGATGACGTTCCAGGATTAGGTATTGATGTTGATGTCATATTGAACTCTGAGAAGTTTAACAATTTTAGTATTTCTCCGGAACCTAATTCCCAGAATGCCAACATTGAATCACCAACAAGCTCTCAAAATGTGACATTGAGCAAGAAGAAGTCAACTAACTACAGTGTTCTTTCAACAGACTCTTCAGGAAATATCACTCAGACTTATAAGTACATTCCAAAATATGCAAGTGTTGACAAATTGGTCGATTTATTGTTGATTGATGCCAGCTACTTTGATGAAAGTATTACCCTTGATTTGACCGAATACAGATTTGTATTCCTTTTAAATTACAATTCCTTTTTAACTACTAAGGAATTATTGGACAAATTGGCACATCGTTTTATCAACTCTGGAAATGCTGTGATATCCGTGATGAAAAAACTACACCATGAACACACCAAAAAGGAAACACCAACAAACGAATTTCCAAATTGGAACGTGGATTCAAAAGTGGAGCTTAATAGCCTTGGCGAAGTTGATTATGAATTGTTACTAAAGATACAAATCAATATATTGAAGGTATTGATTGTTTTGCTCAACAACTTCTACTCAAACTTTGCACTTGATCTAACAAACAAAAAAATTTTGATTAAATTATTGAAATTATTCAGTAATGAGATCTTGCAATGGTATAACTCCAACAAGATTGATTCAAGTTTAGAAAAATCATTTGAGAGCTTGGTAAACTATTACAAGAAGTTGAAGAAGTTGTTCATCAAAAAATCTTACAGGCCAATCGAAATTCTGAAATTCGACGAGTACTTAATAACTGAATTCAGGTTTAGCAACACTTTGCACGAAGTTCCTATTAACAGGAACTTGCCAGGCCACAAAAATGTTATCAAGATTGAGAAGTTTTTACATAAATTTAACAAGCTCTTGGCTGTGTTTTACAAAGGAATAAAATCGGAGGATTGGATAAAGGTGTTCAAAATTTTGGAAAATTCGTTTGAGAACAACTGTTTGTTTGAATTCAACCTTCAAAGAAATCTGGCAAATGATGATAACATAATAATCTCAAACATCAGCAACTACTTTGAAACTCTAACCGACCCAACTGAGAAACAATTATTATTGAAAAAGTTTCCATTGGTGTTCAGAAAATTGTTCAAGTTGTATTTCAAATTCAGAACTTATCTTTTGGTCCAATTGACAGACTTGAATATAACTGTGGATGAAAGATTAGATCGGATGAAAACCTTGTTAATCATGGTCAAGATTTCTAAGTTGAAAATGGGCGACAACCAATTTGTTTTTGAAGGTGGTAGAGATAGTATCCCTTCTTGCATTGAAACTGCAATTACTAGCGTCATCTATTCCATAGAGAGCAGGATGTTCTCCAACTTATGGATAAAAGCTGCAAATCATCTCAATCATGAAGATGGAGTCCCATCGTACGAAGATTTAGGCCTGTTGCTTCCTACCAAATTGTCTGTAACCGACTTACAGAATTCGGAACCTTTGTTGCCATGTTTTTGTTGGATTATTGAAAATTTGATTGAGACTAATAGGTGCCCAAGCTTCTACAAACTGAATGTTAATTTCAACAAGAGGTACTTAATTTTTAAGTTGATCAAGGAATTGGGCATTGAAGATATCGAAGGTGCTAGCGACGAAGGAAACTATCACGAGACAAGAGAATTTGACTTCTTGTTGAAGTTAGATGAAAGTCTAATTAACAATCAAAGTTTAAGAGACTTTACCTTCTTGGAAAAAGACAAATCTAAGTTGTTTAGAGGAGTGTTAAGGGAGCAACGCAAAATATTGATCGCCGACAACAAGAAAAAGCTTGCCATCTTAAACAAAGATATGACGTCTGCCAATGGAAACTCGGGAACGATCAATGTGGGTAGTTCCTCTTCGAGCTCAGCTAACCCAAGTGATCCAAATTCTGGAAACAACCAATCCTTAACAAAAAAGTCTTCTAATTCAAGCTTAAGGAGACAATCGCTATCTTACAAATCTAATTCTTCCTCTAGGTTTAAGATCAGCGGGTTGTTCAACAAATCTAGACCATTCTCACTAAGTGTGAGTGGTCTCTCAAATACTTCAGGCGAAAGAATTATCAGTACGAGAGAATTACCCACTGTGGAGAGCCATATGGAAGGGAAACAAAAACCATACCTAGTAATTTCTTTGAAGAATAAGAAGGTTTTCCCTGTGTATCTATTACCTTTGTCTTTCAAGATCGACTCGGATAATTCCAGTGAAAATTACTTTTTCCAGGCACCAAACGATAATGACCTCAATGACTGGTTGATTAACTTGACCTACGCTAACAGGCATTGGTTTTACTCCCGGTCGTTAAATATAAAGGGTAATTTCAATAACCTTGTATTTGGAATTCCGATCAGTGTTGTTTGCAACCGTGAACAGTCTACAATCCCAAGATTTTTGTCTGTTATATTTGAAGAAATAGAGAAAGAAGGTTTGAAGGATGTTGGCATTTACAGAATCAGTTCATCCATAAGCGAATTAACCAACGCGAAGGCATCCATAGACAAGGTTGGAACACTTAATTTGAATGAAAGAGGATATGACATTCATACGTTGACAAGTGTTGTCAAATCATATTTCAGAGAATTGCCTGATGCTTTATTAACGGATAAAGTGATTGACTCATTGTTTACCCTTAAACAAAGATTTCAGGACGATGATATTCTTGAGGATACCTTGATTGAAAACTATAGAGATTCGTTGAAACAGTTACCACCTGCTAATTACAGAACATTGAGATTTTTGTTGAGGCACTTGAACAAAGTTAGTCAATTTAGCGATGACAACAAAATGACCACTTCCAACATTGCCACCGTGATTGGCCCAGCATTAACTGAAGCAAGTAGCTTAGACTCCTTGATCAATAACTTCGGCTTCATGAATTCAATTTTAGAGAAGTTGATCATTCACTACTTCTTTGTTTTTGACGAGATCGAAGAAAATGCGACACTAGAAGAAGCAGATGATGTCGAAGATAAAGCATCAGAATATAGTAGGGTCTAACAGGTATATTTAATACATTTACATTATAAGGTATTGTAGTCGAGCAGTTGATTTTGTCATCACCAACAGATTTTGTGTCATTCTTGGCGTCAAAAATAATACATCAAAAATATTTTTCCAGATGAAATCCGGTTGCAAAACAATTAAAAGTGAGATTTATTGAAACAAAGTTTTTACTATATATATTTTTTTGAAACTTTGCACCGAAAAGAATGTAACGAAAGAAAGGGATATTATATGTTAGACATGATTATGCAACTCCGAAGTTACTCTTACCAAAATCAGGCTTACCACCTAAAGTGTCATAAATGTCACCGACGTAGTTGGTTGACTTGTACTTTTCACCACTTTCATAAACATCTTCCCAGTTTTCTAAGATGTCTTGAATGATAGGGGTACCAGCAAGAACCAAGTTGTCAAGAGAAGCCAGAATTCCACCTTGGGAAGTGTTGGTGAAAAACTTGACAGTGTCATTTGCTAAAGTTGGAGGTGGTCTGGAGAAGTCAGAAATAGTTCTCATAACGAGAATTCTATCGAAATCAGTTAAACCATAAACGTCAGCTCTGACAAAAGCCTCCAAAGAGGCATTGTCTTCTTGAGCAGTGGAGCAATAAGTTGCGGAGTTGTTAGTCATCAACTTGGTGAAGTTGGCAAAGTAATCGTTCAAGGCATTACCGGTAAAGTAATTGTCAGAGGTAAGAACATCACACTTGTAGACGGAAGGTTCTTTGCGGGCCACAGTGTAGTTGTATAACTTTCTGAATTCAGCATTAGCGTCAGTACCATTGCTTAAAGTAGCGTTCAAGGCTAAGTCGACGGCTCTGTCTCTTAATTTTTCGTTTACTTCAAAGACTTCAGTACCGTAAACGTTACCCGGGTATTGGTTTTGGTCATCGGTGCCGTAAGCAAAGTAGCCGGTAACCCAGTCTGGATTGGTGGTGTGGTAATCAGTGTAGTCGATTTGGTATTCCAAACCAACTTGAACGGCATACTTGGCAAAAGTAACTCCACCAATTGTAGTGTATTTTGGTTCGCCTCCAGCAATTCCGGCAATTAAGAAGTAAGTCTTCGAAAGGTCAAACAATGGGTTCAAAGTCAAAGCAGAAATAGAGGCTGCGGCGTTAATTTCACCTTCACCAGTTGTGATTTGACAGATGGTGAGGTTAGTTGTACAGTGAATAGTTGGGTAAAGGGGAGACAATCCAGGAATGGTGATGTTGTGCACAAAGTCCAATGCTTCCAACCAAGGGTCTCTTTCCAATTCAAACATAGAGACAATGAATGCCTTTGGCTGGTAAATGGCAAATGGCTTGCCATAAGCAGCTTGAATGTCATTGTTACCAGAAGTAACATTCTTCAACACTGGCTGAGCCAATGCAGCAGTAGCAAGAGACAAAACAGACAACAACGAGAATTGCATAATGTATAATTGAATTTACCCAAATCTACGACGGGAAATGTCTCTCTTAAATACCCGAGATCTCCCATCTCTTTCATTTTAGAAATGCCTAACCGATTAGGGCGCAAGGCATCAATTGCGGTAGCCAATAATAGATGCGATGCGTCAGTTAGCGCGTGAATTATTACCGAAAGTGAGTATTAGCGATAAAAATTACCTTAATTAATTATTGATCAATTTTGACTCCTACAGCGAATTTTGCCGCAAAGATGATATACGGCCAATGCGGCGTTGTACTGCCCAACAGTTTTGTAAATAACGGCGGAACAGCATTTCTTCGCCATGTATTTAGAAACAGGTCATTCATAATGGATAAAAAAGCGGCCAACTGGACGTTATCGTAGCGAGTTCTGCAACCAATGGATTTCGTCGTAGAAAACTAATTTCAAGATGCGATAAGAATTTCATAATATTTATGACGAGCATCTAAACTCCACTTTTGATGGATTAGGACGATGTAATGCCACTTTGGGACATGGCCCCTATTAGTGTAATAGGGAAATCTATCTTTATCTTCCTCAGCGGAGTAACGCATTTCCGCTTTAGACTGTGGTATATCACTATTGCGAATGTTGTTAGTTTCCAAATTAGGCAACTGCGTATGTCAAATAATCTACCGTTAACGTTCGCTCTAGAATTACGAATAATGGATTTCACTCTTTTCACAAGGCAGGTTTCGGTTTAAATAATAAATTCAAAGGTTTCCTAAATCAATTTACAAAGGAGTAACAAGCGAAGTGGATATAAGGTTCGACTAACGGGTTCACCATAATGTTCTCTTGGGACCTAAAATGAACCTATTTTTTTAGTGTCACAAAACAAGCTCTCACCTGGAATCAAAGCTTGATATGATTCCCGCACGACCTTTGATTAAGAAGCGTTTTGATCTACATCAAGCAGAACCCTGTGTTTACAAGTCAAGTGATTTTGGCAAAAATGTCAGTAGGAGCATCCAAACGCCCCGCTGAAGATGAATTAAATGGCGACACTTTCAACCCGTTGGTAAGTACGAATATTAAGCAAACCCTAAACGCAGACGCTACACGCGGCGCGTAGAGTTGGTTTAGCTTGTGGAGCTTTTTGGTCAGAAACTAACAAGTAGGGAGAGATATCCGTTGATTCTTATATGACACAGAAGTTACAAACGAAACGAAGAAGAATGGTATCTCAACGGGTAGTTGAAGGGTTACAGTCCGCATCTGAGGCCGAAGATGATTCCGAAGAAGAAGAGGACGAAGACGACGATGAAGACGACGACGAAGACGAAGACGAAGAGGACGATGAAGATGAAGACGAGACCCCTGCATTTGCTGGAGTAATTGAAAAGATATCGCTCAAGAACTTCATGTGCCACGATTCCTTTGAGCTATCTTTAGGACCTCAAGTTAACTTCATAATTGGACGAAATGGATCAGGAAAAAGTGCAATTTTAACTGGAATATCTGTTGGATTAGGAGCAAAAGCCACGGACACCAATAGGGGTAGCTCCATTAAAGAACTTATCAAGGATGGAAAGTCTACTGCGAGAGTAACTGTTGTTTTATCAAACAAAGGCCAAGACGCGTATCAATCAGAAGATTATGGAGACAAAATTATTGTTGAAAGGAAACTCCAGAGAACTGGAACGAACTCCTACTCTATCAAATCGGCCGCTGGTAAGATTATATCTACAAAGAAAGCCACACTTAATGATATATTAAGAAAGTTCAGCATTACCATTGATAACCCATTAGCATTTTTGTCTCAGGATAAGGCAAGAGAGTTTTTAACATCGACAACAGATGTGACAAAATACGAATATTTTATGTCAGGGGCTTCCATTGATGAAATATTGGAGAACTATAGGAAAACGACAGATAATATCATTGAAGTTCAATCCAAACTCAAACAAACTCGAAGAGAACACGATGTATTCTCTAAGAAATATAAGGAAATTGTGATGATGTATAATAGATACAAACAATCTGACTACTTGAGAAAGAAAGCCAAAATGATTGAGGGGAAAGTATATTGGTTTAATGTTCAAAATATCGAAAAGAAGATAAAGGGCTACGAGAATAGAATCGTTCAATTTGAGAACGAAATAGTCCAAATAAATCAAAAGATTGAAGAATATGAAGTCCAACTTCAAAACTCCATTCCAAAGCGGGTGTCATTACAATCAAAAGATGAAGGAATACAAGCACACTTATCGGAGGCAATTACTGAATATGACCAAGCAAAAATCTCAAGAGAGAAAGCCACAAATAATTTAAAACAGGTTAACGACGAAATTAAATACCATAGTGACGAAATTGAAGAAACCAAGAACAAAATTGTGAACAACCAAAAGATCATCAAAGAAGAACAAAGACGTCTCGAAGAGAAAAATGGAGGTTCTAAAGATTTGCTTTTGCGGAATCTTACCGAATTAAAGGAAAATCAGAAATCCTTTTTTGAAGAGAAGAAAAGGCGAAAGAGCAACCTTGTCAATTTGGAAAATGCCAATGACGACCCCAAAACTATGCAGATGAGTAAAGACATCGATTCTGCAAAAGAATCTAGACGGGGTCTTGAATCACGCAAAGATGTTCTCCAGAAATCACAAAAGGATAAATTTGCTGCATGGGGAAGAAATATGAACAGCATTATTGCAACTATCAAGTCTGTGAAAAGTTGGCATAAGGAACCAATAGGACCAATTGGATCCTATATTGAAGTCAGACCAGAATTTGAAAAGTGGAAGCCTCTTTTGAATGTGGTACTAGGGAAGACCCTTGACTCTTTCCTTGTATGCAATGAGCACGACAGAAGGATTTTAGACGGTATCCTCAAGAGAGACAGAGTCTACAAGAATATCATTGTAAGAAGCTTCGAAAAGTTTAGTTTTACAGGGGGGAAGCCTCAACAGCTTACAACATTCTTGGACATGATAAAGGTTTCGAACGAAAACGTTTTATACACACTCATTGACGTCAATAACATCGAGAAACAAGTTATCACAGACGACAGAAACAAAGCAAACAAGCTAGTTCAAACACCAAATGTCATGAGTGTATTTTCTTTATTGAGCAACCGCTCAGGACAAAGGTCGAGTCTCACAAATGGAACTTTCAGAATTGATCCAGTGTATTATTCCAGTGATATTTATAAGTTTTCTTCTGAATCGAGCTCCAGTGAAAGAGCAATTCAAGAAATTAATGTTCAAATAGAAGAAGAAAACAGTAATATAGTACATTTGGAGAGAGAGTTGAGAAAGGAAAAATTGGAACAAAGAAAACCAATTGAAAGTTGCAAGGAACAAATCATAAAAATAGACGAGCAGCTCAAAATGTTGGAAAGAGAAATCCGGAAGACAGAAAACATTCTTGAAGAAGATGGCGATTTATCGAAAATTGAAACGTTACAGGAACAGATTTCTGAATACCAAACCCAAATTAATACCAGTGAGGGAATTATTACATCCTTGACAGATGATATTGATGAAAAGAGAAGAGAGTATGAAGAATTCAAACAAACAACCAAAATGGCAAGAAACAAAGTAAATGAATGGAATTTGAAGAAAGAGCAATTGCATGACGAATTAATTGCTCTAGACACTGATTTTGAAACAAATCAAGACAATAAAAAACATTATGAGTTTGAATTATCGAAACGAGACACATTGATAGAGCAAGCGAAAGCAAAGATTATCGAAGGTACTGAAAAGTTGGCCCCAGTATTAGAAATTGCCAGAAACAAATGCAATAGAGCGGAGGTGACAATTTTAGACAATGACACTGCGGAATCCATTGGTTCTGAGTACTCAGAAATTGAAAAGCAGGTCAGAGAAGCAGACAAGCAAGTTGGAAAGAGCTGGGAGGAAGTGCAGATAGAATTGACTGAAGCAAAAGGAAAACGAGACAATTCAGGTCAAACCGTCCAGCAATTGGATGAGACTTATAAATTGCTTGATTCACAGTTAAATGACCGTTTTGGAGTTTTACACACCACTATTATTTCCAATGTTAACCAGGCTTGCAGAACTTTTGAAAATGCCTTGGAATTACGTGGATTTAAGGGAAGCTTGCAGTTTGACTACACAAAGAAAACATTAACTTTGTTAACCAAGACGAGAAATGATGATGAAAAAAGAACAGTCGATTCTTTATCTGGCGGTGAGAAAAGTTTTGCTCAAATTGCGTTATTATTATCTATCTGGAAAGTTATGGATTCGCGAATAAGAGGATTAGATGAATTTGACGTTTACATGGATTCTGTGAATAGGTCAATTTCGATCAAGTTACTTTTGAGCGAATTGCGAAAGTACCCCAAATCACAGAATATCTTTATTACCCCTCAAGACATCGCTGTTGTGGGAGACCTAACTGGAAGCAACGTTCGAATTCATAAGATGAGTGACCCAAGAGAGTAAGAGTAAACTAACAGATTTTTGATTCATATAGAGAGAAGTTAATCATTTATATACATCTAGTCTAAAGACTTGACTACTTCACTATATTTTAATGCTAATTCAGGAACCTCCCCGAACATATCAATGAAGTTTTCATGAAACTCCTTGTCCAAGTATATACATGATGCGGGGGAGCTTCGCCGGGAAATGAATGATTCGATATGGGGTTTGACATCGTCAAGTGAAACTGAAGGAAGGGAAAGAAATTTTGTTAAAAAGTGTCCATAAAACTTGGAAGATAAGGGAACATCAGCGTTTAAATGAATCCTATTGTAAAACATCATACATTCATGCATGATAGGAAGGTGTTCTTCACTGTGACAGAAATGGAAAATATTCAAAAAGTTCTCGTCTTTTATAAGTATATCCACATTTATATGCTCAAATACTTTGGGTAACCTCTTCAAAAGAGTCAATGATTCTTTCAAGAATCCTAATTCACATAAACTCCGTATAACAAATAGATGAAACATATGATGAGTAGTGATTATGGACGGCAATAGACTAAGCACATTATTTTCCTTAGATTTCAATAACTTACTCACATTCAGCGAAACTGCGTTTTGAAAGTAAGGCAAGTCAATCGTTGAAAGTGAACCGTTAAGTAATGGCAAGTGAGGAGACAATGGTGAGGTGTAGACATTTCTTTCCTGTATTGGGTGGTAGATTTTCACCCCAAAATCTTGAGCAATTTCCTGTTGACCTAAATCAGAGAATGATTTCAAATCTTCTGGTAACTCTTCTTTAAAAATACTATCTGATTTGATACACTTCTTTCTCCATTGAAAGTTGGTGAAGACTGAAGTTTTCTGTAATTGATGTAATTTTAACCAATTTCGATGATTGGAGTGTCCTCTGAACAAATGGGCCAAGTACTTGAATTTTGAAAGCGCATTTGACATGTCATTATTAGCAGCATATGCCTCCACCACTGATATTGATAGTGATTTATAGGTCGACTTATGACTAATGTAGGAATAAAACCTTTTGAAATATCGAAGGACCCCTTTAGTCCTTGATGGATCTTTTTGGTGTTTGAAAACCATACCTAATTGTTCCAAAAGGTCTGGTGTAAGGAGGAATGGAACATGATCGTTCTCGGGGTTATAGGTTGATAGGTTATTTTCATTGTATGCATTGATGTTATCAATTAATTGATGGTAGATCAAAACTGAACCTAAGTGATTGGAATTTTGACATACTTTTGTAACATATACCAACCACAACTCATTGGAGAGTACAAATCCATTGTTAAACAATAAATGAAGCAAAGTTGTCGTGGCCTGTAGATTATTGGCTGACAAAAGGTTATAAACACATACTTGCAACAAGTCGTTATCAAAACAAACAGAATTTCTAGTACTGTCAACAATATACTGATACACTCCTAAGTTGTCGTTGGACCGTATCACTTCTCTTAGTTGTTCATCCTCACGCTGGTACGATGTTTGCGTGCGCTGAGAGTTTTCTATTTTCAGAGCGGTAGTAGCGAATCCTTTTTGTCGTACAGTGTACCGTAAACTAACCACTATTCGCGATCTAACTGTACGTGCTCCGACACCGAACATGAAGTTTTTCCCAAGCAGATGCAATCGTACGTCGTTTCTATTTAACACATTAATCCACTACGGTACGATCAGTGCTGCATATAATACGAAAAAAAATTCGTTACATTGAAAATGAACTACTCAAAAGTCAATAGCGGTATCCAGACAACATCTTCAGCTATACACCACTCCTTCGTGTTCTGAACAGTTACTGCACATATTTGTGGAACAAAAAATGCTCAGAATAGGAATTTCACAGTCCTTGATGGGCAAAATAGGTCAAAGAGCGATGAGCCAGGCCAGAATGACCAACCCACTTAGAATGCATCAGTCGTTGTCGAAGTTCGATAAGCCTATGAAAATGGCGTTTTTATCTAACACTGGCCCGGTTAGATATAACTCTACTGGCTCGGATGCGACCAAAGAAGCCGTTTCAGAAATTAAAGATTCGTTGGTCAACTTCAAAGATGTTGTGACGGAGAATGTCACCACTACAACATTGCATTCCAACGAAATTGGATACTTGGACTCTATTGGGTTGGCTCAAGGTTGGGGCCCAACATCGATGGTCGAAAGCTTGTTGGAATACGCCTATGTTTATACTGGTTTGCCTTGGTGGGGTACTATCATCGCAGTTACTGTTGCAACCAGACTTGTATTGTTCCCATTTTATGTCGCTGCTTCTTCGAATGCTGCCAAGATGTCCAAAGTCAAGCCAGAACTTGACCAGGTTATGAAGGATTTGAGAGAATCCAAGTCGCCACAAGAACAGTATGTCGCTGTCAGAACCAGAAAAAAGATCATGAAAGACAACGACATCAATAATTTAAAGCAATTGGGCCCTATGGTTCAGTTACCATTAGCATACGGGTTTTTTCAAGCCTTGAGAAAGATGGCCAATTATCCTGTTGAAGGATTCTCTACTGAAGGTTACTCGTGGTTCCAAGATTTGACACTGGTAGATCCATACTTGGGATTACATTTCATTTCTGCAGGTTTGATCTTCACTGTGATCAAGTTAGGTGGTGAAACTGGACAACAGGCTATGGGAGGACAAATGAAGAAACTCTTTATGATTTTACCATTTGCATCCATCTTGATTACGAAAAACTTTGCAGCAGCAGTGGTGTTGTACTTCACAGTCAATTCGTTATTCTCTTTAGCTCAAACGAGTTTGTTAAAGAACCTGACGTTCAGAAAAGCCATGAAGATGCCAGAAATGGTCACACCCCAACCGGGTGCTCAATCCGAATCGATCATCGATGCTTTCAAAGGCCAAATGAAGAAGGCAAGTGATGAGGCTACTAACAAGGCAAGAGACTCTGCTGGTAAGTTGGAAAAGTTGCAACACAAGAAGCAAACCGACAAGTATCAATACATCAAGAGACATGACAAACTGTAAATAGACAAATACGTGTAAACATATATATGTATCGGTAGACTGTACATAATGTTGATTCCCAATTGGGTGTAGAGTGTACTCTAATATATATGCACAATCGTATGCTACGCACAAGTCTACGCTGAGCTGCAATTATCTCTGCATACAGCTGGGAAAAATGAAGGTCGCAAATCTTTTCCTAAAAGGGTCTTCATGTGCAAGTCAGTGAAGACAATACGAGAAAAGACGGACACGGGGGAATACGTAAAAACACTAACCGTAGCAAGAATGATGGTAACAACATCGACTAAAAGTTGTGGTACTAGGTTGACAACCGAACGCATGTTGCTACCTCAACCGGCCTCAACGTGTGTCGCCCACGCTCACTGGAGTAAATCCCGTTCCGGATATAAGCACATTCGTGTTTTGTGTAATGTCTACCAATAAAACGTTGACCAGTAAAACGGAGCGATAGGAAAAACTTCAAGTTGTATACAGTACAGAATTAATAATCTGACTCGAGCTAAAGTATCCCCAGAGGATGGGGTGCAGGGCGGAGAGAGAGATGAGAGTGTACCATTACAACGGAGCTTTCCAAACAAGTAGCGTTTTCCCTGCTTACTAATTTCACGACTATCGTAGTTGGTTGGGTTCAAATGTGACGTATGATAAAGCAACCCGAGGTCTTCTGTATATAATTTGCGCAGCATTATTAAGCAAAATGGATGTTGCCGGTGGCTGTACCCGATAAAGGGCCGCCGATCCTGTATGGTAATAGTGCCCGACAATTGTTGTGCCTACTTTGGGGGATAAAACTGCAGACAGCAAAAAACTCTAATTATATACACACCAAAAAGGAATTTGGCCGAAAATTTTTTTTTATCCTGACTCACGCTCATTTTTATATAAGAAGCAATTTCTAAGCACCGATAAATTACAACATAAATCGATCAACATTCTCTCCATTCGTTCATATTTGACTTAGTGTTTTCACTTACAATGAACTTCCAACCTACCGACTATCTTCAAGATCTTAATCTTGACTTCGACACCGTGTCACCAAACATGGAAACCCCACGCAGTGACTTGGATTTGTTTAGCCAAGCAGACTTCTTCGACTTGGATGTCTTGTCTCAAAAGCCAGTCAAACAAGAAAAGGATGTCTCCTTGGACTTCTTAAATTTGCCATTACCTTATGGCCAAGACAATGGACAATCTCCCGCAACGAGTTCTCCTGATGAAAACACTTTCAAGAAGCCGGAATCACCTTTCTCTATCGGTTCTGGCTCCGGTGCCGTCGAGGACAAGCGCAAGAGAAACACTGCTGCTTCCGCCAGATTTAGAATCAAGAAGAAGATGAAGGAGCAGGAAATGGAGAAGAAGTCTAAAGAATTACAAGACAGGCTTCAATCTTTGGAAAAGAAATTGAAGACTTTGGAGATGGAAAACAAGTGTTTGAAGAACCTCATTTTACAACAAAATGAACAAAAGAACACTCACTTGTTGGAGTCCATCAAGAAGAGATCTATTTTGGATTCTAAGCCAGTATTCCAATACACCAATTAGAATATGAAGGTGCCCCTTTTTTTTTACAGGATTCGATTAAAATCCAACTTTTAACGACCTTACGACATAGATGATATGATTAATGACATCCAATTCAAGATCCAACTCTTGAATTTCTGTCCTTGAAGTTCAAGGACATGTTTTATTCCTTTTCAGGAGACATTTGTCTCCTGTTATTTAAAAATTACTTACCATTAATAATGGTTCATTCTTTAATTCTTCAACAGTTATATAATAGCAACGTTTGTTTGAAAAGTTATGATTTATCCAACTATTATCATAATGAGCAGACGGTATTAATAAACAAAACCATACTTAGTATACCTCGGTATACTTACAGTAACTAAGCCTAATATTTGTTGCGAATGTCACAACCGTTGTGTGTTAATGAGAGTGACTCCTTTTATTGTATCTTTTATATACTGCGGCATGGATGTTTACTCTCGCCTTTACTCCTCAATTTTTTTGCAAAACACATAGTAAAACAAGCCCAAACAAGGAGAAATCACCGCTTTCTGGCTACTTGTTGTTGTTTCCCGGCCTTGCTGTTAATTACATTTTTCACAATCCATATTCTTACTATTGTTTGGTTAATACTGCGTCACGCATTCTCGTAATTCAAGGCGTACTACAGGAAATACTAGACCCACTAATTCAAGACAACAGTCTCAATCGCCAAAACATCACCAAAAAACAACTCTTCGTGGTAATCAACATATCATTTCTGCAAGTTCTGGTTCCTAGCTCCGGTCTATTTTACTATAATTCCTATGTCAGAGCTGGATAATGAACATTCTCATATGACAGCTTCGTCGGCTGAGAATACCTTGTTCCACCAGCCCATATTTGAATTAACTTTGCCCAAACCAAAGTTGAGAGACTATGACAAATCGGTCTCTCCTCGTGCTTTGCTGCCCAATGATTCTCTTCAAGAAGAATTGACCGCTCCTCCACTAAATGCACATTTTGGAATAAGTGCAATAGAGGAACAGATCGATCTACGCTTGGCTTCATCCGAAAACCCCACCGCAGTTATGGAGTTGGATCTTGATGGTAACGTTCGTTTTTTATCAAAGAATTGGGAGTCCATAGTGGGGACAAATATTAAAAAGATTGTTAACAAACCTATTTCAAATGTCATCATCGGAAATGAACCCGAGGACTTCAACGTGTTTGTGAATGCCATAGAGGAGATGATAAAAGATGATTGCAGCTACAAGGTCAAGTTCGTAACTGCTACCAATAATAGAATCTCGTTTTCGGGTAATCCAGGTGGTAAATTGACCCCCCACCCATCTACAGAAGATTTAAAGAATCTAGCACCCGATTTAGATATGTTGACAAGCAATCCGATACCAACAGATGATTTCATTCAAAATGAAGGAAATAGCTCTGACACAGAAAGTACTGTCAGCTCGAAATTGTCCAATAATGGAGATGTAATAGAATTGGAGGCACAAGGTATATTGATACACGATGCAAAAACACGCTTACCTACGCACTCAATGTGGACCATTAAGCCATTTGTTCATATTGATCTAGACTTGACCATACCCGAGAATTTGATAAACTTGTTGGGTTTTGGATCCGAGATTTTTGAAGGCTACCTTCTTAATTTGAAAGAATTAGGAATAATAGAAGAGGAAGCTGTTCCCCAACCAAAAACAATCTTATGTCGAATATGTGAAAGTCAGATTCCTGCGTGGTTTATTGAGAGGCATTCAGAACTTTGTATCGTGGAGCATAGGTTAAATCAGGACTTACAAGGGTGTCATGATGCCATCAACGACCAGCGTGCTCAAATCCAACAAATATTAGAAAGCTTAATCCAACAGAATCAATCGCAACCACAATCACCCCTGTCAATGCCATCAGGTAACATTTTCCCCAATGCCCCAACAATTTCAACTTCATCTTCAATAAATTCTTCCAATTCTTCATGTTCAGATGACGCTGGTACCTATAATTTAATTATTGATTACAAAGGAATTCCATTACCTACTATAGCGACTGATGCTTCTCCCAAGTTGGCTAATCAAGTTTTACACAAAAATTTCCAATTGAATAACCCCATAATTTACAACAAAAAGTTCCCTTTCGGAATTTTACAAAGATTGATAGATTTATGTGACGAATCTATGCTTATTAACCCTACAGAGACTGATGAAAATGGCGAATTACATTTCTCGCCAAATACAGAAAAGGCGATAAGCACTGTTTTAAATTGGAAGTTCTTGGAAACATCTGACCCTGCAATCAAGTCTGTTATTGAAGATACTCAAGCTTTAGTCAATGAAAAAGTAAACACTTTATCCAGACTAATTTCAACGTTGCAATACTCTAACAAGATAAAGAAGGAAGTGGACGACTTGGTACTCGCGACTGTGCTGGAAACGGTACATAAAATTAAAGAGCAGACAATGTTAAATGAATTTCAGCCCAATAATAGAAGTCACAGCAATAGCGTATCGGAGGTTTTAAGTAACGCTTCCATAACGCTAAATGATGTTACCCTTTCTGACCCAATGTTGGTGAAAACTACAACCAACCCCAGCTTAATTCAATCACCACAGCCATCAAGAAATAGAAGTCCTCCCTCCAAATTGTTTCAAGATTCGTATGATGATTTCAAATCAATAACGCCGAAGGATATTTTGTTGAGAGGAAGGTCTTCAGAGGTTATGGGAAGTAGGGCTAGCTTGACTAGTTCCCATTCACCCCTCTCTATTGGAAACAGTCATAACTCAAGAAATAACTCCCGAGATTTTGTTGAGGTTCTACAAGATTTGGATTTATCAAAAAAATCATCTGAAAAGGAACTATCTTCCGCTGCCATCTTGTCAAACAATTCCTCCTTTTCCTCACCTAGAAGGCATCTATCACCAGCGCCTTACGTCGAAAAGCAAAGTTTGTCATCCTTCCAGAGAAACTCAGTTTCCCGATTAGATTCGACACCACTCCTGTCACCATTAATAGGAAATGCGGATCTTTTTAACGATTCGCTTCTCGGCCATGAAAAGAGATTGAACTCTGGCGATATGAACCCGTCCTTGCATACCGGTCTGATTAGTGGTGGAAGCTCCCTTGGAAGTACATTTCACCAGCCCAGCAAAAACTCATTCAGCAAACCTCCATTGTCCCCTCTTTTAGTGTCGTCTACGCCCACTAGTAAACCTAGTGGAGGAGGAATCAGGGACTATGTTGTTGTTAAACCAATCAGTAAAGGTGCGTTTGGTTCTGTTTTTTTGGCGAAGCGTAAGTTGACGGGGGATTATGTTGCAATCAAGTGTCTTAAGAAGAGGGACATGATTGCAAAGAATCAAGTATTGAATGTTAAATCTGAACGCGCTGTTATGATGAAACAGTCAGATTCACCATATGTTGCACAACTCTATAGTAGTTTCCAATCGAAAGACTATTTATATCTTGTGATGGAATACTTACATGGTGGTGATTGTGCAGCTTTGGTTAAAATGTTGGGAACATTGGGAGACAAATGGGCAAAGCAATACGTTGCTGAAATTATTGTTGGAGTGGATGACTTGCACAAGAGAGGAATTATTCACCGTGATTTAAAACCTGATAACATTTTAATTGATAGCAAAGGACATTTGAAACTAACTGACTTTGGATTATCCAGAATTGGGGTGGTTGGTAGACAAACACGGCCTCACAGAAAGAGTAGTTCATCTGAACAAGGAATCGAATTATTCAGAAGTTCTATCTCGCAATTACCACCAAATCAAAGTCCCCTCGCAAACGTTTCTAGTTTGGGAGCGGGTCAAAATGTGATCGACTCTCCTTTAATGGAATACTATCACAAGAGAACGAGCTCAGTTACTCCATTCTCTTTATCTCCAACTTTAGAGAATACGAAACTAAGTACCATACCAACAACTCCAGCGGGGTTAACGTCACCAACATTATCATACCTTGATTCCTTCAATCTGGAAAAGTCGGCTCTTTCTCATCGTGCTAGTTCACTTTTCAAAGGGAGGTCAAGTTCCAATTCCAGTGGGTTAGAGTCCCCAATGTTGAAACCAATAATTCCAAGAACATCATCGGAATCTTCATTTGCAATCGTGGAAGATGATTTACAGCCAAATTCTCTGAGCGCCATCAATTATGTGTTGTTTGATCCACAATCTCAGAACGGAAACTCCAAACACTTTGTTGGTACGCCAGATTACTTAGCCCCTGAGACAATTGAGGGTGTCGGCCAAAGTGAATCATCGGATTGGTGGTCAATTGGGTGTATTTTATTTGAGTTCTTATATGGTTATCCACCATTCCATGCAGATACTCCTGATAAGGTGTTTCAAAACATTTTGGCAGGATCTATCGATTGGCCCAGTTTATCAGAGGAAGAGGAAATGGAATTTTGCAGCCCCGAAGCTAAAGATTTAATCAAGAAATTACTCACGTTGGACCCAGAAGAACGGTTAGGATTTAATGGAGCAGAAGAAATTAAACGTCATCCATACTTTAAGTCTATCAAGTGGGAAATTTTATTTGCTGAAGAGCCATCATTTGTTCCTACAGTTGATGATCCAGAGTCAACGGACTATTTTGATTCAAGAGGTGCCGATAATTCTCAGTTTCCAAAGGAGGATTCAGATGAAGAAAGAAAGTATTCTGAATCAGGCGCTGGTGGTATTTCAACGACAGTATTGGGGTCCCCATCCATTGCAGGCCATAATAGCTCATCCTCATCTTCCTTATTAGTTCCAGGTCAGACTACTCCTGGGTCTATTGGCAGCAACAATTCCAATAATGCAAAACGAGAAAGAAGGGGTAGTCGATTAGCGGATACCAACGAATTCGGTTCTTTCCACTTCCGTAACTTGGCAGTGTTGGAAAAGCAAAACAAGGATGTCATCAATAGATTGAAGAGTGAACATTTGGAGCATAGGAACAGTTTATCGTCTTCTTCGTCAGAGTCTACTCCAAAATCGAGATCAAGAGGGTTTTCATTTACAGGTGCAAACAATGGTCCGGGTAGTCCATTTAAGCGACCCGTATCACCTGTAACCGTTGCTTCCGGTACTTCTGTTCAATCCAGTTCTAGTCAAAGATCTTCATCACCTCATAGAGTTAATGAAACTTCTTCATCTCCCCAATCGTTCAAATACGAACGTGTTGGATCTGCAGTTAGCAATTCCAGTGGAGATGATATCGTTACGGATGGGAAACTTTCTCCAAATGCTTCCACGTCTGATAATGGAATTTATCCAAGTGAAAGACATAGATCCTCGGTGCATTCCTTAAGCAAACAGGTTTTGAGAGATTCACCTTCTAGCTCTGATACTGAAGACAATATTTCTTCTGCATTATTGAGAGTTCGAAAGAGAAGAGAAAGTGCCAGAAGAGCCAATATTCTGGACGAAATAAAGAACTCTACCAAATCGTCCGACCTAGATGTCCTTTATTGTGAATCTATCCCAATTGTCAGACATAGTGTCTCGAAGATTTTAGAAAAACTTGGTTGCATTGTTGTTGCCGTCTCAGATGGCGATGAATTGATACGAAGGGCTACAAGTCAAGTCAAATTTGATTTGATTTTGACTGCCTTAAGATTATCCAAAATCGAGGCTATAGATGCAGTCAAATTGATTAAGTATACTACTGGAATCAATTCGAAAACGCCCATTATCGCCGTGACTGGATTTGGTGAGGAGGCCCAAGAATCACAGGTGTTTGATTACGTTATAGAGAAGCCGGTGGAGGAGCTGCAAGTTCAGAAATGCATTAGCAAGTTTATTAACTATGATGAAGCTATTGAATCTGACAATGAAGGCAAGTAAAGTAGCTAGACCTTTCTTTTTTTATTCAGTTCTTGTTGATACAGAGTTATCGATTTCAATACATCTTTTGTAGAGACCAGAAGGCCTTCTTCAAAGTTGGTTTCTTTATCTAATTCGTTGTAGAAGTCTTGGATGGATTTTGTTACTTTGTGAAGTTCTTCCACTTGGTCATTTTTCTTGTCCTGGGGAGTTTCTGGGTCATCTAAACTCTTCTTGATCTTCAAGTATTGGCTCACTTTGTAGTCTAATATCGTGTCTTTTGTTTCAAGTTTATTCTTGAAGTAATTTTCTCTGTACCACTTCAACTGGTTTATACTTTCCAATATATCGGATTTGGCAGTGTGGTTCGTGTGTTTCTTGGGGAAACATTTCATGAGCTGTGGGTTGTGTCTGTAACCAAATTCCATAATGGTAGATACGTCAATTAACCGGTAATGGAGATGATCGATGACTTTAGGGAATTCTTTCATCATGAAAAACTTATCCATATGCACCGAATTACCAGCCAACAATGCCGTCCTTTGTTGGGGAACATACTTGAGAATATAGTCGAGTAACTCTTGTTGGACTTTTTCTAACGTTTGTTGTTCATTGGCCAAAACTTTAGCAACTAACCCAGAAGCGTTGTGTTGTTGGACACACCATTCGTTCATGGCGTCCAAGACTGGTTTTGGTTGAAACACAGTAGATTCGTAACCTTGTTCTTCCACCACATTCAAATCTCCATCAGTGATGATGCAGCATATTTCGATTATATGGTCATTGTTGATATCAAGTCCAGTCATCTCGCAATCAATCCACACGATCGGTTTCTGGGGTTTAATGGTGGAGTTTATAATGTCCTTGACAGACAATGGTGGACTATTTTGTGCTGGAGTGGCCATTTTCTTAAGTGTTCTTATTGGTATCCCTGGCAATCGCAAAATTGGACCGATTCTTGGTATAATCTGTGGTTTGATGAGCACTTTAAACATTGTTGTATGAAAATTTATTAATTTTTTTTTCAAAGATTCAGTATCGTGGGTCAGTATGAAACCTTGAAATGGTTGGAGGCAATGACCAGTTCCTGCCCTCTCCAAATGGATATAAATTGGTATCTGTTTACTGATGCTGGAATTTTGGAGAAAATTCGGACTAGCAAGGTACGAGATGCAACTCAATATACACGATGAGTAGCACAAATGTACGCTTGACCACTATATAACTACTCCACCTCTATTCCAGGCTAAATCCTACCGAGATGATGCTTTCCCAAAACTCACCTATCGTATAGAGGCAGCTTAGCTAAAACACGTGACGTTTCTCATTGGAGCATCGTCGCGTCCGTGCATGGAAGCTTAGCTTAACTCTCTCCAAGCTAACGAATTAGCAACACAATGAAGGGTATAGATCGTTTCTACCTTGCATACATGATTCTTCATGTACCTATTACGGTATTTGTTGATTCCAATTTGGTTATTCCAAGCGAATACCAACTTTCTATCTCAAAAGCCATTTTGAATTTCCACCTAGAAGCCAACAAGGATTTCCTTTTGGTAACGCTACCATTGTGGTTGAAGGTGTTTGGTCTAATTGAATTGGTTTTCCAGCTTCCTTTGTTTGTGTACTGTGCCGTTGAAATTTGGAAACAGACCAGTGTCGACTACTATCTCTGGATGATCGTCTATGGATTCAACGCGGCTCTTACTACCTTGGTATGTATGGCATACGTGTGGGTGGACGGTACATCGCATGGATTGTTACTTCAAGACGTTGTCAAGTTGGAATTGATCTATTTCCCCTACCTTTTGATCCCTGGATACATGTTGGTTGACCATTTCCAGCGAGTCAAGAAGTTGCTAAAGAGAAAAATAGAGTAGAATACGTTACATTATACAAGTCGTCCACAACCACCTATCTTAGCTATTAGCAAATTTGATTATTACATAAATCTAGAGATATCTAGCATGTTCATGTACATTCAACTAATTGACAAGAATTAGTTGTACTTTTCAATCAATTCATCGGCCAAAGCGATGTACTTGGTTTCGGCGTCAGCTTGGGAAGTACCTTCCAAATCCTTCCATGATTGCCACTTGTACTTCCCCTTCAAGTCAAACAAACCTGGCTTGTCGGTAGTGTTGTCACCAACGGTGGCTTGCTTGTACAAGCCGTACAACTTCAACAATTCATCGTCGGATGGACGCTTGGTTAAGTTTTGGACGGTGTTGGCCTGTTTGTTAGTATGCGGACACAATTGAGTCTACACATGGTCAAAAATACGTACTTTTTCGGTAAATTCTGCAGAAGGCATTGTATAAGTAAAGAAGAACTTGAATGTTGGATCGGATGTCCCTTATTTTGTTGGCACCGGAAGTGGCGTAAGTGGGGAGACATTAACCTGTAAAGAAAAACAACAACAACAAGCCAGCCTGGGCTAACATGTAAAATCCCCTGCAACTACCGTTGGGCCTGCACAACAAAAACGACTTCCCAAAGGGGTGAGAACCCGGCTTTGCCACCCCGAAATTCGCTATATACGAAAAGGGGAAATAGCATACATGGAGATTATGAGCGGCGGAGGTCGGGGGTTATTGTGTGACTCAGCCATGAAGGTATCGTATCTTGAGTAAGGTCACGAAACCATTCCGGACGGAGAATACGAAGACTAATTAAGCTTCAAACCAAGGAAACATGGAGCAGCTGCCGTGCGTACGTTGCAAGAACAGGGATAGATAATGAGTTACGGTGAAGATACTCTTTCTTCCGAGCCGAAGCCAGTTCCATGATTATTCCATGGCTGAAAACTTCCACCGAAAGTGGTTGTGGCGGACGGAACGGAGAAACGGCGCAACCACGGATACCTGCCGGCGGCGCGAGCGTTCGGAAGTAGACACGGATCTAAGATGAGAGCGCTTACTTAAGCGCTCTTTTATCTCCGGCTAATGTAATCGCATCGCTGACAAACAGCGCGCATTGCTGCGTAATAATATTATTAATCCACGGATATAAGCCCTTCCCGCTTTTCTGTTCCGTAATGCAACAAAAAGTATATAAGGAAATGGATTAGCGCCACTCGTTAAAGCTTAATTAGCCGCATAACAGTATTACTCTCCTGCAATGAGCACATTAGACTACAAGATCCAATACGACAACACGTTGGACCAATACTACTACTATAACGAGTCGGACCAAACTATTTCGTTCGATTTGCCCTGCGAAGTAAATCACAAGTCGCCAGAACCAAAACAAAAGCAACCTAGACTATGCAAGATGTTCTCCTTCGTCAAGAAGATCAGATCTAACGATTCTTGCAAGGTGTCCGTTGCTGACAAGACCCCAAGATTTAGCACCGATTCCGCTCCTGCCATGAGCCACGCTTCCGTCTCGATGAGTAGCACCATGCCATCGCTTACAACCAGCACCACTGTCGATTCGGACGCCATGTCGATTGCCTCCGATGACCACTACAAACATTTCTTGTTGGAAGAATATGACAATGTCAGATTTGGCCAACCAGCTGATGAATACACCGAATATTACGATGAATTAAATAGCATTGACTCCTTGGAAGACGAACTCGAATCGTTTGAAGAAGAAGAATCTATTGTTGAATTCACTGGTGTGTATAACTATAACGACTACCAATATTCCTATTACGAAGACGTAAAGGAATTTCAACCCTCTTCTGTCGACAAGGAACGCGAAAGAAGAGAATTGAGATTGCAAATGTTGAAGGAATTGGACATATAATCCGCTTACTATCAACAGTTTCAATCAAGATCGTTATGACGTTATGCATTTTATTCTTATATATATATTCGGGGTTTGGTTTTTTAAGTTATTTTTGGGTTTCTTGTACATAAAATATATGATAATATTATACTTATATTTCAATTTCCAAATCGATATCGATACTCAGTATCAAGTTATCCATCTCTCCCAACACTCTATATCTAGACTTGGCGATCTTCTCTTCTTGTTTGGACTTTTCTTCCAACATAATTTGGTAATTCTTTTGAACATCATTTAATGCTTTTTCGTTTTCCTGATTGATGATATCCTGGTAGAACATTCTTGTCACCGTTTTCAATCTGGAAAATGGATCACCACCATCAACTACAACAGCAGCGTTTTTGGTCGCTAATTCGGCCCTTCTGATGTTGGTGGAATTCAATTTTCTGTTTCTTTCGTTGACCTTCAACATGGTGTTCATTGATTGCACACTATTGGTGCTCTTGTTTTGGTTCACCACAGCAGCATCCAATTTTCTTAACTTGTCGATGATACTACTGATCTTATCCTGGTTGTTTGGCTGTTGTCTCGCAACTTTCAATTCATCCATCAATCTTGCCTTTCTGAACACGGCGTCATAACCAGCAATCTCAGAGTTGTTCTTTGATCCAGCTGCCATCTTTTGCTTTCTGGCCACAATTTCATTGACATCCTTGTCACTTACACCCTTGTTGATGAACAGTTGAATAGTCTCGAACTTAAAATTGACGTCGTCGACATAATCAATACTTTCTCCCGTCTTGTTCAATTCAACCAAGTAACGATCATAGTCTTCTTGTTCAATGTGGGAGTCAGAAAATACTGTGATGGGGAACTCTTTGGTTTGTTTTCTGTTTTGACTGACCAAAATGTACAAATCACACTTGGAGTTATGCAAGCTGTAAGCCCTCTCAGGTCTAGAGTGGACATCAATAATCTTGACCATCCTGTAAAGTGGAATCTTCGTCCTCTTATCTACCCCCAAGTTGACACGACCAAAGGAATCAACAACAACATCGCTAAATTCGCTGTAAAAACAATATTTGCTCAAGAAGGATCTACCAAGTCTAACTTTGTTGATATCAGCAAGCTGAGCACGTTCATTAGATCTCTTTGGTCTAGACTTGCTTGATCCACCCCACGAGACAACCCCTTCGTCGTAGTCTTCTTCTTCGTCCAAACCTTCTTCATCCTCGTCTTCCAAATCGTCTTCCTCATCTTCATCATAATCATCGTAGCTTCTCTTCTGTTTCTTGGACTTTTGCTCTCTTTGTTTTCTTAATTCGCTCAACTTGTCTTCTCTTGAAGTTTTGGCTTGAGTGCCTTTACTACGGTTTGAAGATCTAGTTGGTTTGGAAGAAAGTTTCTTCTGATCCTTCATTCTTTGCTGCAAGTACTTCTTTTCATTGAATCTTTCCATTTCTTGCATTCTGTCGAAGAGGATTTGTTCTCTCTGAATTTCATCCATAGATTCCAATTGTTCACGGTCTTGGGCATCTTTGTATTTACCTTCAAGAGGGTATGGAATCACTAACTCTTCCTCTTCTTCATCTTGTTCCTCTTCATCATCTTCATCGTCTTCGTCCTCTTCATTGTCATCTTCGTCGAACTCCAAGTCCGAGGCAGCTTTCCGTGCCTTGAGTGGTAAAACATCGTCATCATCCTCATCCTTCAAGTCACGTTTACGCTTTGGTTGTGTAAGTTCGTTTTCGGATTCAGACTCGGCTCCTCCGGCCAATGCCAACAAATCGTCATCTAAATCGGACATGATTGATTAATACTCAAGTATTGTGATGCTCCTAATATTATTGTGATATCTTGAACTTTGTTCATTACAATGTCTCAAAATGTCGCACTGTGTCGTTCCCACCCTTTACCTTTTGACTGCAAATCAACAACCACAGTATTAAACAAGGATAGTTTTATTACTCCTCAGTTACTTGAAGTACCTAGATATATTAGCTTAGAGTCTTGTAAATCATAACATCTTGTTATATGCGGTAACTTAGAGTTGCTTTTTAGTTGTTTGTTTTTTCAATGATCCAGCATTATCCTGGCGGAACAAGTCAATCCTGAAGCAAGGGTATAGGCATGAAAATTCAAGTATATATCGTAATCAAGAAGTTTATCAAATAATACTACGCTAGTTTAGACTCAAGTAACAAATATTTTACAATTAAGTCTTCTACTATAAGCTGGATTTTTGTAATAATTAAGCAAATTGTTAAGAAATTACACAATAAAAAAAAACATCTTCTTGAAATAAAGCAGCTATAGAATTAGGTTATAACCTTTACTTTTTCAATTGTCAGAACAGATGCCTACACAATCTACTTGCTTATTGTGTATATGTATATATACATGTGGTAAGTTGGAACATGCTTATATACAGAACACAAATCCAAATTAGGATAGGGTTAGGGTTTGCGCAAAAAACATGTGACTTAGTAGTTTGAAAAATCACACAAAATCTACACCAATTACCTACAAGTAACACAGTTCTAGTCGTTCTTTTGTATTAAAATAACGGATAATTGTTGATGATATGACAATATTAACACCAATACAACAGGATAGACCAACTATAAGCCGACACAATTTAAATTCAATAAGTAAAATTAACTCAATTATGAACGTAAAATCAATCCCCTTGAAACAATATTAATGAAGTAATGTAGTGAATAGGAAAATGATAACTTAACGCAATCTTCTGGCTTCACGTTCGGATTCCATCAAGCACAAGATGTCGTTTTCTCTGACTGGGCCCTTGACGTTTCTGACGATAGTTCTGGAAGAGTCTTCCAAGAATTCGACTCTAACTTGGGTGACACCACCTCTGGAGCCGGTTCTACCCAAAACCTTGATAACCTTAGCTAAAGTGACTGGAGTTTTAGTGTCCTGGATTTGTTAGTAAGAGTTTCGACATTGAATTTTGCGGAGAGACGTGGGAACACCTCATGGATGAAAAAAAGTGACCGAGACATCTCGTGTTCATGATCTGGCCTTATAGCTCTTCCAATACCGTGTAGTCCCTCTGCGATATGTTCTTCATTTGTACATACCATTTTGTATTTTAGTATATGAAGATGAAAAGAAAAAGAAGAAAGAAATTGTGAAAAAAAATTGGTTTTGTATATTACCCAGGACCACACGGAAAATTTTTTTGGTGGTTGAAAAACCTGCAAAGTAGTAATCTGCAAAATGTAGAAATGAAAGAAAAAAAGATCTGCATATAAATAGCATACTTCAAGGACGTGCAACAACCAATATCCTTCCTTCCTCAAAATACAAAATGATACGAGAGCAGCTCAAGAGGTAGCCAAAGGCAATATTATCATGGACCAAAACCTTCCTGCAGAATTAATATCCATACATCAACTCAAGGAGTAGTTTCTTTTTGTGCCTGCGAAAAAGAAACTCCAGTATGGAGACCCTATCAATCAAATTAATCGGCGCGGATCGTTCATTATTGTAAATTCCTCCGGCGTATGAGTATTAAGTGGCTGACGGAGTTTGATGCCACTGATAAAAGAAAAAGCAACACGTATCTCCCTCTGACCTGAAATTAGCCTCTGAAACATAGCCTTGACTATGTCATTTGTTTCCGCCGTTTCGGCCGCATGCATATCCTATTTCCATCCGTCACACGTGATCGGATACTTGATTCGGAGATAACGAATTTTTTTAGCCGGATTCTTTTTTGCCGTCAGCCTTTGTGTTATAAAACATGGATGCCGCCACGGTATTGAAGTCGATAGACGGAAACACACAACACATTTAGATGGCATCTGTTACGGAAACAAACGCCGAAAAAGGCAAGGTCGTTCCTAATGAATTCGAAGATGGCAGAATACGGCCTCCTTACACCTGGAAAGATTCATTTAGAGACTGGTATAGACACTCTTGGGTCGGAGGCGTGTCAGACGAGGCTGCCGAGAAAGATCTCCTTTCAATGTTGCCATTCTTCCCTGAATCCGACGGCAAGCGTACTTCCAAATTAATCAATACCGATATCGGTGGTGGTAAATACATTCACGAATTTTTCATTGAAAACACCGAAAAGCCCAACGACGCGGTTGCCAAATACGATGGCCCTATGGATGTGGTATTGCTCCACGGATATGCTGCCTCATTAGGGTTATTCATTGACAATTTTGACAGCTTATCTTCCGTACCAGGAATTAGAATCCATGCCCTCGATTGGTTAGGATTTGGCCTTTCTTCCAGACCCAAATATCCCCACTTCAATATGGATACCAAGGAAGATATCTATCAAAATGAAGATTGGTTTATTGACGCCCTCGAAGATTGGAGAAAGAAACGCAACATTAAGAAGTTTGTCTTGATGGGCCACTCATTTGGAGGTTACTTGAGTTGTGCATATGCCCTCAAATACAACAGTGAAAACATTGTGGATAAATTGGTTTTGATCAGTCCCGTCGGTGTGGAAAGGAGCTCGTTTTCTATTTCAGGAACGCAAAGAGAACAAAAAGATGCAAACGGGAATGCTGTCCATTCCAAATATTCTGATGAGGAATTGGAAGTGGATGCCAGAAGAGAGGCTCTCCTCGAACGCAGATCGATGCGTATTTTCAACTCGATGTGGGACAGACATGTTTCGCCATTTTCTTTTGTCAGAAGCATGGGCCCTATAAGGTCAAAGATGATCTCAGGCTGGACCACTCATAGATTTGCTCACATTTACCATCAAGATCCACAACAGTTCCAAAATTTGCATGACTATATGTACCGGATCTTTAACGGGAAGGGTTCTGGTGAATATGCTTTGAGTAGGGTTTTAGCTTTCCCTGCAGTTGCAAGGTACCCATTACTTGATAGATGCCCTGAAAAGTTTACGAAGATGAAATTGCCAACCCTTTGGATGTATGGTGACAAAGATTGGATGAACGAGAAGGCGGGCTACCAAATGACAAATGAAATCAATGCATTATCAGAGAAAGAGTACAAGCAAAAGCTAGCAAATTATAGCATAGTACCCCATGCCGGTCACCATTTATATCTTGACAACCCCGTTGCATTTGCCAGAGATGTCTTCAAATTTTTGAAGCTAGACAAAGCATATAGAATCTAATGCCTCAATGAAACATTTTATCACTTTCACACTTAAAGTAATCTTGTAATTTTCTTATATTTGTCCGATGCTTTGCTTCGAGGTCTTCCAAATCCTGTTCTAATTGACTGCGAAGCCGTTCCTTTTGGTGTATAATCTCTTTCTCTAGGCCCTTTATTCTTTGAATGAGTCTGGTTGATAATCCATGCATGCTATCATAAATCGTATTACTCCAGTCATTGTTAGCAACATACGGTTCCGTAAAATGATTCCCAGCGTTCCTTCTAAATGTTTTGGAAGTTTTCTGAATTTTGGTCGAGTTTGCCGCAAATAAGTCACTATCGATATCATCACCATTCAAATAATTTCCTTCATGGAAGGAGTTTACCCTTATTGGCAGACTACTTATATTCACCGAATCCGATTGATTTCTATCTAGTAATTCATTTGAAGAAAAGGTTAAAGAACCCACTCGCTTTCGAGAGTTTGAATTTGATGGACATGGTGAACTCGGAGCCTCTGAAAGCAGGAAAAAACCTGAGCCTACAGAAATATCAAAATAGTTGTCAGACTCGTGGGAAACACCTTTGGCCAACAGCTTTGGCTCAATTTGAAGTGGTAACATCGGCGGAATTGCCGTATCTGATGTGGGCAATTCCAAATTACTTTGACTTTTTGATATCTTTTGACTTTTCCTTCCGTATTTTGCTGAAGTCTTTAATAAATAGTTGTGAATATGGGCACTTGGTTCTTGAGGAGGAGGGTTCATTGATTGATGACCTGCCTCTACATTTTCCATCATTTTAAATGGTGCATCTTTTGTTTGTTTTTTGGACAAGCAACCTTTTTGAAGAATATAATCCTCCGACGCTAGATTTACTTCTTCAGGTTCTTGGATTTTCTCTATTACTTCAGGTATGTCAAAAATTATTGGACATGTTACAACCGAGACCATCAATTTATTATGAATCATATTTTGCAACTGAGAAAATAACATATCCTGTTTTTTGCAGTCTAACAACGTAACGTCAAAATATGTATCAACGAGGAAGTTATTTTGTGCAGCTGGAGTATTTTTAATATTAAACCGAAGAGTACCTTCTACCAGAATTTCTGGAATAATATTGCTAGTTTGAACATAACGTGGGACCAAGTTATCATCAGATGTGACCCAAATGATTAAAACCTGGTCATCTATGAAGTGTAAAAATGATACTTCTAGGTTTTGAATGTCGTTATTCAATATCGTGGTAACTGAGCTTTTTATAGAACGTAACTGAATCAAGCTCTTGAATTTTCCCAACATGCACAAATATTCAATATGTGTACTTCTTACGGGCATACCAAAGTAAAGTGGACAAATAAGACCCATCGTGTTTGAATCTACTATTTCAAACAAATTAAGAATAGATAATAGGTTTGAAAAGTCCGTTCTTTCGGTTTGCAACTGTTTAAACTTGACCACCAAATTTGGTGACTCGTTAACAAGAACACCAGAAAGTAGCCGACAATAGTACTTTGACTTGAGACACATATTTGTTAGGATTCGAGTGCAAATAAAGGCAGCAGGAACAGCGGAGAAAATAGTATTGCACATTCGTGTTACACAATCGAGATTAAAACGATCAGGATTCAATTGCTAATCATTAGTATGTGACCCTAGAAGTGAAAGGTTAGCAGTGGGTATAACATACAATCAAGGAGGGCCAATGCTTGACGATCAAAGACTGTAGTGATTTATTAGTCAAGAAAAGGACGAAGACGTAATCCGATTGCCATTGCATATGGGAATTGAGCCGTTGACAATAGTCTCCGACTGTTGCAGACAACTTGGTAACGTCCAATGTGGTACTATCGAGTAAAGCTTTCAATTCATCTAGATTTTCACCACCTTCTCCTTTTGAAAGCAAACCAGATAATTTTATTATCCTCTCCAAACTCATTGTTTGGGTGTGATAATGGCTGTGAAAGTGTGTTGAAAGGAGAATACCAAAGTGGTGGTGGAAGTGGTTGTTAAAATGGCTGTAAAAAACCTACGCAATATGCAGATCCGTAAAAAAGTCGTGCACTTGTATCAAAAAAAGTTTTTATAACTCTGTATGCCGTTCTATATCTTGATCGTATAGTAAATAGTAAGAACATACACGCAAGATGTCTGCCACCGATGACGAATTGGTCGCTTTGTTTAGCAAGGTTGGTTTGAACGACAAAAAGTCCAAAGAAATTCTCAAAAACAAGAAAGTTTCCTTATCTTTGTACGAGATTTTAACCAAAGAGACTTCCTCTGAATTCATCGAAGAGAAGAAGTTATCCCTTTTGCACCAGCTCGCTACCGAGAGCAAGGGTGGTGAAATTCCCCACCGTGAAGCAATCACTCAAGCCATTCTTGATGGAAAAATCAAGACTAATTTACAAATCTCCGAAGGTACCAAGTACCTCAAGAGCGGCAACTTCAACCCTGAGGAGTTTGAAACTGCCGCAGGTGTCGGTCTTGAATTGACACCTGAAGATGTCAAGGCCGAAATCAACGGATACATTACCGCCAACAAAGCCGAGATTGAAGAGAACCGTTACACTATGGTTCCAAAGGTTTTGGGTGAAGCCAAGAAGTTGCCTTCATTGAAGTGGGCTGCTCCTAACTTATTCAAGCCAATAATCGATGACTTGTTCTTGTCCCTTTTAGGACCAAAGGATGAGCGTGATGTTGTCAAGAAGGAGAAGAAGAAAAAGGCTCCAGCCAAGACTGAAGCTGCAGCAGCACCAGTTACCGAAAGATCAATGTTCTCAGAAGGGTTCCTTGGTGACTTACACAAGCCAGGTGAAGAGCCACAAATGTACCCTGAACTTCTCGAAGAACACAAGAAATTCATCAACGGTAACGTTTTCACCCGTTTCCCCCCCGAACCAAATGGGTTCTTGCATATTGGACACTCTAAGGCCATTATGGTTAATTTTGGGTACGCCAAATATCACGGTGGTAAGTGTTATTTGAGATTTGATGACACCAACCCTGAGGCCGAAGAAGAAGTTTACTTCAACTCCATCAAGGCCATGATCGACTGGTTAGGATTTGAGCCATGGAAAATCACCTACTCCTCAGATCACTTCGACAAGTTGTATGACTTGGCTGAGCAGTTGGTCAAGGTTGGCAAGGCTTACGTCTGCCACTGTACTTCCGAACAGGTCAAGGCTAACCGTGGTTTGAAGGCCGACGGTACCATGGGCGGTGAAAGAAAGGGATGTGCTGAACGTGATGCTTCAGTTGAAGAAAACTTGGACAAGTTCAGAAAGATGAAGGATGGCCACTACCAAATTGGAGAAGCTACCTTGAGAATGAAGCAAGACTTGACGTCCCCATCCCCTCAAATGTGGGATTTGGTTGCTTACAGAGTGTTGAATGCCACTCACCACAGAACAGGAGACAAGTGGAAGATTTATCCTACTTACGATTTCACCCATTGTTTGGTTGATTCGTTTGAAAACATTACCCACTCGTTGTGTACCACAGAATTCCGTTTGTCGCGTGAATCCTACGAATGGTTGTGTGACGTCTTACATGTCTACAGACCAGCCCAGAGAGAATACGGTAGATTGAACATCGAAGGTACTATCATGTCCAAGAGAAAGATTGCCAAGTTGGTCAACGAGGGCCATGTCCGTGGCTGGAACGATCCAAGATTGTACACGTTAGAAGCCATCAAGCGTCGTGGTGTTCCACCAGGAGCTATTTTGTCTTTCATTAACACCTTGGGTGTCACGACTTCAGTGACCAACATCCAGGTCATTAGATTCGAATCTGCTGTGCGTAACTTCTTGGACCAAACCACTCCTAGATTGATGATGGTATTGGACCCAGTGGAAGTAGTCATTGACAATGTTCCGGAAGACTACGAGGAAAACATCGAGATTCCGTATAAGCCAGGTAAGGGCGGAGAAACCTTTGGATCTCGTAGCCTCAAGCTCGGCAAGTCGATCTACATCGACAGAAGCGATGTTAGAGAAACCGAAGCCAACTCTGAATACTTCAGATTGGCACCGGGCCAACCAGTTGGATTGATGAGAGTGCCATTCAATGTCAGCTTCAAATCGGTGGAAAAAAATGCCGAAGGCAAGATCACCAAGGTCCACGTCAATTATGACAACGCAGGAGACCACAAGAAGCCCAAGACATTCATCCAATGGGTTCCAAAGGCTGATGCCATTGACATCAAGCAAGTTAGAGTCTACAACCAATTGTTCAAGAGCGAGAACCCATCTGCACACCCCGATGGATACTTGAGCGATCTCAACAGCGAATCGGAAGAGGTAATCGTTGGAGCCGTCATAGAATCTTCGTTCAAGGAGATCCAAGCCAAGTCACCATTGAACATTGAGATTCCTGGGAGCGAGTTCAACATCAAGGAAAAGGCTGGCGTGGAGACGGCGAGATTCCAGGCATTGAGAGTCGGTTATTTCTGTGTTGATTTCGATTCCACCGATGATGCATTGGTGTTGAACAGAATCGTCACTTTGAAGGAAGATGCTGCAAAAAACTAGATAGCCGCAACTAGCAATATTATGTAATTGACGTAACCTGAATTAGCTCACCCAATAATTCTAAACACAATGAAACCACCGAACAATAGAATACTCAAACCCCGTGACGTAAGTGACACAAAACGCAAGTGCAGATCTCAGGGCCAGTAAGGGTCGCGTCTGCGACGGAAAAGCGCGTACGCATGAAAAAGAGGCGGCGATTCAACTCCGATCGGAGTTTTTTTTTTGTGGCAGCGCACCCAATTTATGATGCTGCGCCGCCCAATTTGGTAAAATTTGTCTGAAACTTAGTCGACCAACTAAGTTCGTTTTTATAGGGGGATGGCTTTTTGGGTAGAGTCTAAATGTGCGGAATGTAGCAAAAGATAAGCCGGCCAGCATCAAGCTTTGCGGGTATATTCTGGCTAAACCACCATATCGGGAAACAGGGTTCTGAGGCGCTTATCAGTTATCGGATATGGTTAGCAAACTGTTTCCCAAATTTGTAGCTGGGCTTCGTATTTACAGGGGTTTGGTGGGGAAAAGAGAGGGGTACATGGAAGCTCCACCCAAAAAAACTCGAGTACGAACAATTTTTTTTTTTGCGCGGTAAAAAATTTCATTTGTTTTTTTCTGGCGAACTCCGATCTTGTATTATAGAGGGGTGCGAAGGTGTGCTGGGGCGGGGCGTCGTGGGGTCGGGATGGAGGCATATGGGGTATCGCTTAAATTACCGGGTGCGGTAATCAGGGACCTATTTACGACTAATTAGCAACCACCGATGTTTCAGGTTGCAATCTGGCCCCATTGTACGACTAGACCGGATGTCACTAGATAAACCCACTCCGGAAGCGGACTAGTAAACTTTTTAAGGTGCGATCTCAAAGTTATGAACCATGTGGGCGGCGATGGCTGAAAAAAAAAAGTGCCATCGCCAGTCGCGCATTGCGATTAACCTTAGAAGAATTACCCCAACAAGCAAGCTGTCAAGCTCCACACATTCCATCTGCGAAACTAAAAAAGACTCGTTTGAAGGCTGGTAGCAACCGTAGCTCGGAGACCCAGCTGTTACTGGTGTTGTCCCGTGTGTGGTGGTGGTCGCAGATTGACGTTATGAGACAATATATTTTCGGCTTGGTACCATATTGGGGAGGGAAATATTTTTTGCCTCAGGCGTGCACTCCATCCCTAAATTACTTGCTTACTGCGAATGAAGGTATTGCGCCTGGGGCACCAGCGCCATTGGCTGTTTTTTTTTGGTTGTTTGCATGGTTACCACACCGATTATTGGTGGCATCACACCCGGCACCGGTCGGACTACCTCTTGCGTATACGGCAGGAACCTCATATGATGGCCTCACAGATTCACAGCCAGTTTCCTATTGTTGTTATTTTTTTTTCCGTCCCAGGCCTTTTTTTTCATGACATGACTTGTCGGTCTGGCCGGTTATCTCAAAAAAGTTGCCCAAATAAGATGCCATCCACACCGATCTACGATTGTCGCCTGGTTTTGCCACAGGGCCCCACCTCCTGGACGTCATAGCCACTGTATGGCGTGAGGAGCAGGATATAAACCTGGTTGCTCTACGGGCATAGCCCACCAAGATATACTTATCAACGATCTGCAAACGTCTCCAACCCCCCCAAATCTCCTAATCTCTATCTACTGTTGTCGCCGCATATGCCACCCCATTACAATCGCGATGTCCATCCCTGCCATTTTTTTTTGTTGAGTCCGAAATTAAGCTTTCTAAAAATATTCACAAAGCCAAAATGGAATGGTTTTTTTTTATTTTTTTTTCGTGGATTTTTTCTTCTTTTCTTTTTGTGTGTGTGGTTAATATAAAACCAAAGGGGGCCGTAGAAATTTTAATAGATTACAAATTAATACCATCTGCGTTATCTTTCATCCCCTGGAAAAACACCATCGGGCAACTCTCTCTTTAGTTGTACCTTCCTCCCCTTTGCTCCTCTCAGGCCTTGACACTATCGTGGGTGCGTGTTTTTCTTCCACCAAAAGAGATTGCGTTATCGGACTGGTTCCCCTTCCCATCTAGTACTGAGTTGACAAATCGATACTTTTTCCACTATTTATTTTAATTCTTAACCAAAACCGGCCCCCCCTCACAACCATGTCGGTAATAACACTCAGCACGGACTCCTTGGACTCCTTGGAAACCTCCTCCTCCGCTTCCACCATCAAGCTTTCTCTGGTCACGATTCCAAACTATTTCCAGCCCCAAACAAAATTAGTCGTCACCCCATCGCTAGACGAACCAAAATTGGCAGTGCCGCCACCATTAATCCGCAAGAAGTCCGGCGAGTTGGTCAAATCATCCCTCAAGTTGTCGTCCCTTCTTCAGAGATCTATGTCGTCACCGCTTTTAGCCGCCTCAAAAACGCCCCAAAAATCGGTCAAGTTTGCAAGCAGACTCGCCAACATCAAGATGTTTGACGGCAAGGACAGTCCCAGCGCCGTTTCCACCACCGAGAACAGTCCTATCCACTCCCCCAGGAACGAAACCGACGAAGACTACTCCGACGAGTTACGCCTCAAGGGATTGCATAACCTCAACAAATCGCGCTCCGATTACTTCCAGTGGAACTGGTCGGGTAATTTCAAGGACAATACTGACGACTTTGACTTGACCTCGGACACCTCTTCCGATGACGAATTGAACTACTTCTACAGCGCCTCGTCGGCTCCTTCCAAGGCGCCAAAAACACCAACCAGTTACAAAATCAACTACCATGACGTTCCAACCCACCAATCTAACTCCAAAACGGTATCGCTCCAGTCCATTAACTTGATACAGGAAACAAACCAAAACTTTTTAATCGGTACTATTAATTGCAAAAACCTCGCCTTTGAAAAAGAGTTGACAATTAAATTGACTTTAAATCACTGGGAGACAAACTTAAACTTCTCCTCCAATGTCATCTCATACAACAAATCCCTCCCCCATCTCAATGTTGACCAATTTAAATTCAGAATCCCCTTATCTGACTGCTTTACTGATAGACAAAGATACAACAAACAAGATGTCAACATTCAACTTTGCATTAAATACTCCGTTAATAACCACACATACTGGGACAACAACAACAACCGCAACTACCACATTACCTTGAGACCAGTTTCTAGCATTAAGCTCTATAACTACTCAGCCAACAACAAGTCCTCCAACACCACCAAGGCATCCACAACCAAGAAGGACGACGAGTTCCCACAGTTTGACGAGTTGGTATCGAAATTGATCAGCTTTCAAAAATCCACCATCCCCTCGAACAACGAAGGTGCACCAAAGCTGTTTGTTACCCCCACCAAGAAATCTTCTTTGCATTCTCGTTACAACAGTATCAACGATGAGTTAGAAGTCGATTTGAATAGCAAGCCACGTTCTACTCCACCACCACCATCGTTCCCAATCGCCGCCAAGGAAACGACCCCCGTGGCTCCAAGACCAGGGTTGGCATATTCGTACTCGACATCGGACATTTTTGGCGGTAGTGCTATCAGTGGCAGCACACCCAAGAAATACTCCCAGTCATACAAAGTCAAACAACAAAAGAACAAAGAGAACACAGCAACATCTGTCTCTAACAGCAACCTCAACTCCACATTCACTTCATCCGACAACCTTAAATTCAATTCACTTTCATACACAGATTTATTAGCTAACTATTGTTTTTCGGGTTCTCCATCCGCTTCCACAGCCGCCCTTCCCATTACCACAAAGGCCAGACCTGCCGACATTAAAGGTTCCACAATTAGCTTGGGGCACCCGATAGCATCCTCGTGCTCGAGTGATACGCCTACACCCGCCTCAGCTTTCCATTCGTTCAGTGATTCGATTCACATCTAATACTACTTGCATTTCATTGTTGTACGTTATTAAATTCTGCATTTTATAGTTATTATACACACGGTTTTCACACCTGGAATAAAGTTTTGTAATCAAAACCTTAAATTGGCGTCAGATGGTGCGATTTGTGTAGCAACCCTTAGTCAAAGAGCCATGGGCGCGATGACCAGAAAGCCCCATCCTTGGTCAAGTCCACATGTAAAACGGAGATGGTGGCCTTTTTGCGGGATTTTTCAAGTCTCTGGAGCTGTCTTGATGAGGCGTCTTCCTGCTCGACCTGAGGTTTGTAGTTGTCATAGTCACGCACGATGATGGTACCTTTTTTGAAGATTTCCGGCTCGTTGTTGTAGTTGATTCCGAACCGGGAAAACAAGATTTCGTTCTTATCTTGCGAAAGGGTTCCTATCAAGGAGTTTTCCGCTTCTTTGGGACTGAGCTCTCCCTTCTCCACCAACGTCCAGAACGTGGTGTTGTAGAGATTATTTATGTGGCAGTCCACCTGGCGCCATCTGAAGTAGTCTCGTATGGCTGAATCGTTGGGGTAAACAATGGCACGAGCGTCGAAATTGGGTAATCTGGTGGGTAGCAACGGCTTTTCCGGGAATTCTTGCTGCCAGTAGTAGTAATAGTAGGCCAGAATGGCCGATGCAAAGGTGGAAACGAGCTTCATCTCACGACGCTCAAAGAGCTTGCACTGTTTCCGTAGCAAGAATGAATACTCGTCGGAATCACCATATGCCATCACAATGTCCGAGAACTGTTGTACTATGGTTTTGGCGGCGTTATTTATCACCGTTAATGCACGTAAATCGTTGGGCTTCGCGAAGGAGTATTCCTTGCTGAACTTGTGGAATCCCTTCCCATCTACTCGAATAACAATGTACGTATCGGGAAGGAGGAAGTTTTCCCGTTCAAATGACTTGACATACTCAAACCGTGAGTTGGCCATGGCTTGGTTCGAGAGCTTATACGGTTAGAGTCATATCTCATTACCCGTATATGCTGGGAAGACATAATAAATACACGTGATGTGCAGTCACGCGACCTCATCTGCAACAATTTTTTTCTCGATGAGATTATCAATACATTACCACTCTCCTCCAATACTCTTTCAAGTAGAGAACACACTAGCAATGGGTGCTCAGTTCAGAACTCTAGAACGTGAACAGAGGTTCCAAAACCCTCCCAAGGACAAGAGTGCATATCCATTATTGAAGGATGCCGTTGCTCCACATGTGGGATCTTTTAATGCCTTGACCGACGGACCAGATGGCGGGTTATTGAACCTCGCTGTCCAGGACATTGGTAGCAAGACCATCTTTGACTCGAAGGAAACAGACAGATTGGGTAACAAGTTGTCGATCCGCGTTGAATCGGTCCAATTAGCCAAACCAACCGTTCCAGCCAACGACAAGCTCTCCATAAATAGAAAGACATCCGCCTCGGAATGCAGAGAGAGAATGTCGACCTATAGATCGAGATTGATGTTGAAAGTTACTTGGTCCGTAAACGACGGTGATGAAGTCAGCGAAATCAGAGAAGCCGGTCAGGTTCCTGTTATGTTGAAGTCCAACAGATGTCATTTGGAGAAGTTGTCTCCAGCCGAGTTGGTCGCCCAAAAGGAAGAATCCGACGAACAAGGTGGTTATTTCATTGTCAACGGTATTGAAAAGTTGATCCGTATGTTGATTGTCCAACGTCGTAACCACCCAATGGCCATCATCCGTCCATCCTTCGGTAACAGAGGTGCTTCATACTCCAAGTTTGGTATCCAGATCAGATCAGTCAGACCCGACCAAACTTCTCAAACTAACGTTTTACACTACTTGAACGACGGTAACGTTACCTTCAGATTCTCGTGGAAGAAGAATGAATACTTAGTTCCAGTTACCATGATCTTGAAGGCTCTCATTGAAACCAACGATCGTGAGATCTTCGACGGTATTGTTGGTGCCGAAACCTCCAACTCGTTCTTAACCGATCGTTTGGAATTGTTGTTGAGAACTTACAAGCAATACAATTTGTACTCCAAGCAAGAAACTTTGGCATACTTGGGTGACAAGTTCAGAGTTGTGTTTGGTGCTACCCCAGACGTTTCCGATATCGACGTCGGTAAGGAAGTGTTGAACAGAATTGTGTTGGTTCACTTGCCCGAAAACGTTGACAAGTTCAGAATGTTGTTGTTCATGATTAGAAAATTATACGCATTGGTTGCTGGTGACTGTGCTCCTGACAACCCCGATGCCACCCAGCATCAAGAAGTTTTGTTAGGTGGGTTCTTGTACGGTATGATTATCAAGGAAAAGATTGATGAATACTTGCAAAGTATCAGATTACAAATTCAGTCCGATTTGAATCGTGGTTCTGCTGTCAACTTTAATGACAGAAAGTACATGTCAAGAGTGTTTTTGAGAATCAACGAAAACATCGGTCAAAAGTTGCAATACTTCTTGTCCACGGGTAACTTGGTTTCGCAATCTGGTTTGGATTTGCAGCAAGTTTCGGGTTATACCGTTGTTGCCGAAAAGATTAACTTCCACAGATTCATTGCTCATTTCAGAATGGTCCATAGAGGTTCTTTCTTCGCTGAATTGAAGACCACCACCGTTAGAAAGTTGTTGCCTGAATCTTGGGGTTTCTTGTGTCCTGTGCATACTCCCGATGGTTCCCCATGTGGTTTGTTAAATCATTTGTCTCACAAGTGTCAAATTGCCACTGAAGCATCTGACGTTTCGCAAGTGCTGCGGGCTTTGGCTCAATTGGGTGCTTCCCCAGCCCATTCATTTGCAGCCGGTCCAAAAATGTGCTGTATTCAATTGGATGGTAAGATTGTTGGTTGGGCTACCCATGAACAAGGTAAGATCATTGCCGACACTTTGAGATTCTGGAAGGTTGAAGGTGGCCATGGTTTACCCGTGGATTTGGAAATTGGTTACGTTCCTCCTTCAACTAAGGGTCAATATCCTGGTTTGTACATATTTGGTGGCCACTCCAGAATGATGAGACCTGTCAAGTACTTGCCATTAAGCAAGTTGGACATTGTTGGTCCATTTGAACAAGTTTACATGAACGTTGCCGTGACTCCTGCTGAAATTGAAAACAACACTCATAGTCATGTGGAATTCTCCCCAACGAATATCCTCTCGATCTTGGCCAATTTGACACCATTCTCTGACTTTAACCAGTCTCCGAGAAATATGTACCAGTGTCAAATGGGTAAGCAAACCATGGGTACTCCTGGTGTTGCCTTGGCCCACAGATCGGACAACAAGTTGTATAGATTGCAGACTGGTCAAACTCCAATTGTCAAGGCTAATTTATACGACGATTACGGAATGGATAACTTCCCTAACGGTATGAACGCCGTTGTCGCCGTCATTTCGTACACTGGTTACGATATGGATGATGCGATGATCATCAACAAGTCCGCCGACGAAAGAGGATTCGGTTACGGTACCGTTTACAAGGTCGAAAAGGTCGACTTGTCACAATCAAGAAGAAGAGGAGACCCAATCGCACAACACTTTGGTTTTGGGGACGATGAATGGCCAGAATCTTGGAAGGAAAAGTTGGATGACGATGGGTTACCATTGATTGGTGTTAAGGTCGAAGAAGGTGACCCAATTGTTGCCTACTTTGATGATACCTTGGGTAAAACCAAGGTGAAGACTTACCACTCTTCCGAACCTGCTTACATCGAAGAAGTCAAATTATTGGGTGACGACAGTGGTGAACAAGAAGGTCAACAGCTCACAATCAAGTACAGAATCACCAGACAACCAATAATTGGGGACAAGTTCTCGTCGAGACACGGTCAAAAGGGTGTTTGCTCAAGAAAATGGCCTCAAATTGATATGCCGTTTTCCGAAACCGGTATCCAACCAGATGTCATCATTAACCCTCATGCTTTCCCATCTCGTATGACGATTGGTATGTTTGTTGAATCATTGGCCGGAAAGGCCGGTGCTTTGCATGGTATCGCTCAAGATGCCACTCCATGGATGTTCAGTGAAGATGACACTCCAGCTGACTACTTTGGTGCACAATTGGCCAAGGCTGGTTACAACTACCACGGTAACGAACCAATGTACTCTGGTGCTACTGGTGAAGAGTTGAGAGCCGACATCTACATTGGATGTGTGTACTATCAAAGATTGAGACATATGGTTAACGATAAGTTCCAAGTCAGATCTACGGGTCCTGTCAACTCGTTGACCATGCAACCCGTCAAGGGTAGAAAGAGATCGGGTGGTATCCGTGTGGGTGAAATGGAAAGAGATGCATTGATTGGTCACGGTACTGCGTTCTTGTTGCAAGACAGATTGTTGAACTGTTCCGATTACACCCAGACGCCCGTTTGTCGTAGTTGTGGTTCTATCTTGACCACCCAGACTACTGTTCCAAGAATAGGCACCATGGCATCCGTCAGATGTCGTAGATGTGCCTCCAAGTTGGAATCGTACGTCCAGAAGCACGGCTATGCCAACGACTCTGACATCTGGGAAGATGGCCAGGGTACCAAGTTTGTTGGAGGTGATGACACCACTACGGTGGCCATTCCTTTCGTGTTGAAGTACTTGGACTCGGAACTCTCAGCCATGGGTATCAAAATGCGTTACAACGTCGCCGCCCGCTAAAACACACCATCATTCCCCCCTACGTTGTCACTTCTTGTGTGTATTTTGCATCTATAATCATTTAATCATTATTATAAACATTGTTACTTAGACTTGATGACGATATCTGTAGGTTTCGAGTTGTCCAAGATGTAGTGGGCATTGCGGAGATCACTACCATCAGCACGTTCAATAGCTTCCTGTTCGTTCTGGGCAATTCCCGCCTTGAGATGTCTAGCTATAATCCGGTCTCTGGTGATTTCAAACGGCGTATCAAAGAACCAAGTCTCGTCGACCATCGTGCTGATTTCGCACCAGAGGTCGTCCTTTAACGAAACGTAGTTGCCTTCTATGATGACGATCTTGACATTCTTGTCAATGACAATGTCGTTTTCGACGGGGTCCTTTAAGCGGTGATCAAACGAAGGTGCCGAAACGGTAGTGCCGTCTCTAAGCCTGGCGATGAGCGCAACGAATGCTCCAACATTGAACGTGAACGGTGCTCCCCGACGAACAATTGCCTCCTGGGGATTGGCTAGCTCAAGCAATTCACGCCGATACAAATGGAACCCATCCTGGGGAAGCACCGCCAGTGGAACCACCAGGTTGAGCCGGTCAACGAGAGCCGAAGCAAAGGTCGTTTTCCCCGAACCAGGTACACCTGCTAAGGAGATAAGGATTCTCTCGCCCTTGGCATGATATAGTCCAACAACATGGTCTACAATCGTATCTAAATGGTGTGCCTCCATCAGCATTCTTTATAGGATACTCGTCACCACGCTCGCTAAAACTGAAAAATTTGGATCGATTTATATTGTTGACGGAGCAAAATCCGGGGAAATATGAAGTTACCCCAACGCTGGACCCCAGTGAAAATTGATGGCACCAGTGTTATCTATGGTATCTATAGCGACAACCTGTCATATAGTGTTTATGCCACCGATTTTGAGCATGTGTGGACAGAAGTGTTGACCATTGACGAGTTGGTGAACAAGGCCCGAACTTTTGGTTATGAAGACTTGGATCCGGAAAGCATTGCCAATTTGCTCCAGTTGATAACCAAAGCCATGCATAATACCAGTCCGAAGTTCAAATTGACTTGGAATATCGAATTCACAGTATCGTTGCCCGATTTCTCGTGGACCTTTTCCTTGAAGCAGCAGGACCCGGCCCAGTTCCTCGCCAACTTGAACCGCCAACAGTTCCTCAACCAAGACTACTTGATCAAACAAATCAAGGACCTACACAATATCATCCGCATCAAGGACGTCTACACAAAGTTTTTGCTCGAAAACTTCAAGCTCAGTCATGGTATCGATCTAATATCCAACTACAAGCGTAACAACAAGAAGGATACCGACCATTTGGACCCCTTTAACGAGGCCAAGTGGCTGAAGAAGTTCGAATCGTCATATACTCCCGAATCAGACTCATTATGGTCGGCGATCTCCAACGTAACCCGCGATTCCCTGTGGTCCGTTTCTTCTTGCACAAAGGATACCGCTCGCTCTCCATCACAGGACGCTGACGGGTTTAAATCAAGTCAGTTCTACACTTCCCCAATCAAGCTGGAGAGTTTTGAAGAGGCTCAGAAGAGAAAATCCCAACGCATCACCGATTCAATCCCGAACTTGGCCCCCGATCTGCAGGTATCACTGCAGTTTATCACATCGCAATTCCCGCCATCGCTGCCAGTACCAGAGTCGCAGGATCCCATTGCCGGCTCCCAGATAACTATATCCTCATCCCCTACCAAGAAACGGAAACGATTTGGTGATTTACCGTCCCGGAAAAGGAAAAAGTGATGCAAATCCGTTCCATCTTTCAACAAGAACGGAGAGACTGGCGTTTTGCCGTTGATCCATTTCAGCCCGGTAAATTGTCACCAAAAAGGAAGTCCAGAAGTCAACAAATGATTGGAACTCGCCTGGATTGATGCTGGTGTATGCTGGTACTTTCCGTTTACCCTTTTCTTCAAAGGGAACAAAGTGGCTCGGTGACCTCTTGAAATATTCTTGAAATACCGGGAACCAGAACCGGATAATGACTTCACCACAATCCAAGAGGGACGCTACGCGGTCTTTATCGTAATCGTGGAGAAGTTCAATATCTTCACCATAAACGGATTCCATACATTTATGGATGGCTGAAAGGGCAATGGTTTGCACCTCCAGCTGTACGGTACGAGCCGCCGTTTCGTACAGAACGTCTGCGTCGGCGGCAGGTTTAGGTTGTGGTGGAGGAGGAGGAGGAGGAGGAGGTGGTGATGTAGACCCAGCGGGCTGAAACTCCATGGTATCTTCCCTGTCTCCAAATCGCAGTATGCTTTCATTATAGATCATTTCGCCAATAAGCAGAGCCGTCATGCCCTTGCGGTAACTGACGGTCAAGATGTCGTTTGTAAGTGCCTTCATGCAAAAGTTCTTGTCGTTTGAAAGGAGCACCACCAAGACATCGTGGTACTTCGACTTAAAATACAAGCAACAGTCGAGAATAGCGTCGTCTTGAGTTGCAAACCGGTCGATCCTTTCGCCCAATTTCTGGCCTCTGACAGCAGTACTATTGTCTGCAAGTTCGGCAAAGATCCAGTCGTTCGCCCATCGTGCCAAGTGGCTTACGGATTGCTGGGAGAGATCGCCTTCCTTATCGCTGTAGCGAGACGATTTCTTGAGGCCGTCAAGTTCTTGCATGACTGTTGACGGTACAATGATTTGTAAGTTATACTGCTTGTTCAAATTCTTGAGGTCGTCTAGTATGTTTAAGTGGGACAACACGAAATTGGTATCAACCACCAAGAACGACGAGTTGGGTGTGTACGTTAACTCAGGTTGGTTGCTGGGCGGAACCCAGTTGTTCTCCAGATTGTCTGTATGTGTACGTGATCGGGCAACAAACTGAGATATCACATCCACTTCGTTATAGTCGTCCGTCGGCACCATTTCGATGTCATCGTCTGCATGATGGCTGCTTTCTATCGCCTGATTGATTCTAGTTTCAATGCGCCGCACAATATAGTCTTGTGGGCTTGCCCTTGCTCGAGTTCCGGAAGTGATGGTCTTGGCCTGGTCCCTCGAACTCAATCCTTCCGGGGCATACTTAGAGGGCAAGGACATCACTGTATGGATTATCGTCTGTGGAGTCGTCGTGAATCGTTTAAATTTCGGAGACCGACTGTATATAAACACTAACACCTATATTACTAGCAATACAAATTCAAACAAACTGACAGTCAAACTCATGAGAATAATGACGAGAATCATCCAGGTGATTCGGTTGGTGTTCTTTTCGTTCATACTATCACTGACAATGTCCAGAAATTCGAGGAAAACCTTACATCTGTCGTTCAAGACTTGAACCCTCTGCTCGATCTCTAGATATTCGCGTACAGCAGAGTATAGCGGCTGCAAAGCCGGTTCAAACGACCAAAAAAAGTCCGGTGTGTCAAGAATTGAACTTGAAAGGTTCACATCTACCCGAAGCTTGAACAATTTACCGGATTTCTTGAGCAACTGTGTCCGCTTGAGTCCCAATCTACCTGTCAAAGCTAGTTTTTTGGGTAATTTCGAGATCAGCTGCAAACTATTGACCATTCGACTCTCAAAGAGACATAGTTTGGTCAGCTGGGCAATGGCATGCGACATGGTGAGCTTTATCAAGTGATCTCCCGACCGAAGTGTAATCATATCATTATAAATCCTGGGCCGATGGATTTGATGATCGTATTCAAAATGGAACTCCTCCGTCTCGATATCTTGCTCATCAATAGGGTTGATCAACAACGGTTTTGGTTCCGATGAAGCAAACGCCAAATCTGCAAGTATGTTCTTTTCGTGGATTTCAGAAAAATTCCAAAACACAACTATTCCGTACTCAAATATGAACATTTCTGCATGATGCTTAGTTGCCTCTGCATGACTAGTACTAGGTGGAGGCGTTACCTTGGTGGCTTCGTTCTCAGGGCGAGCTTCTGTCGCTGGCTTCTTCTTATTATCGTCCAGGGAATCTCCACTGCTCACGCTATTTTCTCCATCAACACTGATTCTGGACGCCTCCAATGGCGGGGCAAAGAACTGAGGTTCCGATGGATCAAACGGAGTGTTGTTATCGAAGTTTTCAAATTCGGGGTCCATAGAATAGTTATTGGCATCTTCAGGTGTTTCAACTCCCGAATAATACTCGTATAAATGGTCTGTCTGTTCCGTTTTGTTGATCAACTTCTCCATATATCTCTTGTTAGGCAAGGATTTGGCGGTATTATTAGACTTAACCCGGAAACCATCGTCACCGGGCAACAATGGCAATGCATAGGGCACGTAGAGAGAACCCTCGTACGCTCTGGGCTTGACCTCGTGGTTTTCCCGCAAAAACTTCGCCACCACGGCTAAATTGAATTGTTCACAGATAAAGTACGCTGTCATCCTACTGAACTCGTGAGCACGGACTTCCTTGGGCATGAGCTCAGCACGACTTCTTTGGATCTGCGATTGCAAATCGGGATTAAGGCCGCTAGGTTGTACATGCGATGGTGGTGGTGAGTTATAGCGTTGTTGCTCGGGAATCAACACCAATTTTTGCGATGTCTTGGACGTTCTCGACGGTAATGACTGTGATAATTTAGGTATGCTTCTGATGTTACGCCGAGTCTCGGGTTCAGGGTACCGTGGGTTGGGCATCCGCAATCCCGACGGTGACATGCTGCGTAGTGGAGATGAACTCCGTGCTGTGCTGGTGCTGGAAATCAACAGCGGTAATCTGCTTTGGCCCGACGGAATATCGCTCGAGTTGCTCAACAACTTGTCGACCGAGATGTCGGTGTACTTGTTACGAAATGCTAAACGTTTCTGGAGTGCACTTTGGTGCTGGCTCTGTTGAAACTGGTTCTGGTGTTGGTTCTGTTGCAGCTGGTTCTGTTGCTGCTTCTTGAAGTTGTGACCCGCAAACGGTGCCCGTGCTCCCTTGATGTTGTGGGTTCTGGCGTCGGTCACCAAAATGGACGGCGATCTCTTTGCCGTGGGCCGTTGAGGTCCCGGACTGGACTCTCGTACGGAGCTTGAACTCATGGTGTGGACCCAAATGTGGTGTGGTTGTGGTTGTTTTGTTTAACTTGGCTAGCGATGTCGTCTGAATGTCTATGAAATGTCGCGAATGTCTGCTGAAAAATCTAGTTGAAAAGTTACGGTCTTGACAATTTTCAACCTCAACTTATTCTAACGATGTCGTTGATCTTGACAATTGCCGCCAAGGCACAATTTGTTGCTTATCCAGTCTTGATTGCTACTGGGTTTGTTAACGCTTCTAACGAAACTGACGTTTCCATTCCTATCGAATTCGTCGATGAGAAATCTACCGATGCTAAGGACGCCAACGCTACTGCCAAGTTGGTTACTCCAGAAGGTCAAACCCTCTTGGACCAGTTCGAAATCTTGAACTACTTGTCTGACAAGTTCCCAACTGTTTTGGCTGAAAGAGTTCAATCGGAAGAATGGACCAAGTTCGCCTTGCAAAAGTTGTACGTAAAGAACTTCAAGGAATTAGCCACCGATTTGGAAAAGTTGGACGCCCACTTAAACTTCAGATCCTTTGTGGTTGGATCCAATTACTCTTTGGCTGACTTTGCCGTATGGGGTGTCTTGAGAGCCAACGCTTTGATGGGTTCCATCATCAAGAACGGTGTCTACGGTAACATCTCCAGATGGTACAACTTGTTGGTTGAAGACAAGAGATTCGACAATGCAGTTGATTCCATGATCAAGTCCGTCAACGACTTGAGAAAATCGGCCAAGACCGCCGCCAACGGTGGTAAGAAGGAAACCCACAAGGCCAACTTCGAAATCGACTTACCCGGTGCCCAAGTCGGCAAGGTTGTCACCCGTTTCCCACCTGAACCTTCTGGATACTTGCACATTGGACACGCCAAGGCTGCCATCTTGAACGAGTACTTTGCTCATGCCTACAAGGGTAAGTTGATCATCAGATTCGACGACACCAACCCAACCAAGGAAAAGGCTGAGTTCCAAGACTCTATCATTGAAGATTTGGCCTTGTTAGGTGTCAAGGGTGACGTTGTCTCATACTCCTCTGACTACTTCAACGAGATGTACGACTTGGCTATCAAGTTGATCAAGGAAGGTAAGGCTTACTGTGACGACACTCCTGTCGACAAGATGAGAGAAGAAAGAATGGTTGGTGATGCTTCCGCTAGAAGAGAAAGAACCGTCGAAGAAAACTTGGACATCTTTGAAGAAATGAAGAAGGGTAGTGAAGTTGGTGTTAAGAACTGTTTGAGAGCTAAGATTGACTACACCGCTTTGAACAAGACCTTGAGAGACCCGGTTATTTACAGATGTAACCTCACTCCTCACCACAGAACCGGCACTGCCTGGAAGATGTACCCAACTTACGATTTCTGTGCTCCAGTAGTTGATTCGATTGAAGGTGTCACTCATGCCTTGAGAACTAACGAATACAGAGACCGTAATGCCCAATACGAATGGATTCTTAACTCCTTGGGCTTGCGTCAAGTCTCCATCTGGGATTTCGCTAGAGTTAACTTTGTTAGAACCCTCTTGTCCAAGAGAAAGTTGCAATGGTTCGTTGACAAACAATACGTTTCTAACTGGGATGATCCAAGATTCCCAACTGTCAGAGGTGTTAGAAGAAGAGGTATGACCGTTGAAGGTTTGAGAAACTTTGTTATCGCCCAAGGTCCTTCCAGAAACATCATCAACTTGGATTGGTCTGTTATTTGGGCCTTGAACAAGAAGGTCATTGACCCAGTTGCCCCAAGATTTACTGCCATTGATGGCGCCAACCCTGTTACAGTTAAATTGTTGAACGGTCCAGCCGAAGCTACCACTGAAGAAAAGCCAAAGCACAAGAAGAACCCTGACGTTGGTTTGAAGTCTGTTGTATACTCCAACCAAGTCTTGATTGAACAAGCCGATGCTGACTTGACTGCCGGTGAAGAAATCACCTTCATGGATTGGGGTAACGTCATCATTTCCAAGGTTGACAAGGAAGGCGACATTGTCAAGTCTATCGAAGCTAACTTGCACTTGGAAGGTGATTTCCGTAAGACTTCCAAGAAGATCACCTGGTTGGCCGACACCAAGGACAAGATCGAAGTCGATTTGGTTGACTTTGATCACTTGATCACCAAGGACAAGTTGGAAGACGGTGAAAACTTTGAAGACTTCCTTACTGTCGAAACCGAATTCCACTCGAAGGCTTTTGCCGACTTGAACGTTGCCAAGTTGAAGGTTGGTGAAGTTATCCAATTCGAAAGAAAGGGTTACTACAGAGTTGACCAAGCCTACGAATCTGGTAAGCCACCTGTCTTGTTCACTATCCCTGATGGTAAGACTGTGTCCAAGTATGGTGCGAAGAAGTAATTAGAGTTTTATTAATCTTTATAAATATCGAAAGAATTATGATCCTTATTAGCCTTACTTTTTAGCCTCAATATCGTGCTTAGTATCCATTTCGGGCGAGTAGGCGTATTTGGAGAAAGTTCTAATTCTAGCACCGTAGATGTAGAACATGTATGGAATGGCACAGCATGCCAACGAGATGAATGCCATTAATGAAGTTGCCCATTCGTAGCCCAAACGATGGTACATTTGAATGGTGAATAAAGGAACACATGCACCCCAGATGGATCTCACCAAGGTCTTTGCGGCCAATGCACTTGCAGCATAATGTTGATATGAGTCAACAATGTAGTTGTTTGCTGGATTGTAAAGACAACAGAATCCAAACCCAGCAGCCAATCCAGAGAAACATGGACCTGCCCACGAAATATGAGCGTAAGAAGACCAGGCAAATGAAAACAAACCAACTGGGACAAACCAACAACTAATCATCATTGGAATCAATCTCAATTCAGCTGGTGGTAATTCACCTCTGTCAATGTAGGCCTTTGCTCTTCTGTTGTAATCTTTGTTAAAGATAGGAGCGACGAGGGCGGAAATAATCACACCGACACCAATGGGAATGAACATAACCCCAGTCTTGGAGGCAGACCATCCTTTTCCTTCCATGAATATAACGGGGTAGGCAAAGAAGAACATGTACAACAAACCATAGTTGATAGCCATGTAGATGGTAAGTAAGAAGACGATAAGTTCACTCAATAATGCAAATGGACGCAACAAAGAGGTTTTTGCAACTTCGGCAAATTCTCTCACCTTCAATTCGCTCAAAGTTCTGTAGGTTTCATCACCTGTAGTCTTACGCAACCACTTAGCTCTCTTCTTCAACAAGATTCCACTGTGGGTCTCTGGAACAATAACAATAAAGAAGGCGTAACCGACACCGGCAACGATCAAAAATGTCCAGTAGATCCATCTCCAAGTTGGAGCGTGGTCAGCAAGAAGACCACCAAAAATGGGCCCACAAACAGGACCCAAAAATGGAGCAGCCGAGAAGATGGCCATGGCAGTACCACGTTCGTGACTTTCCCAAATATCAGCAAGGGAACCACCAATCAAACACATAGGAGCACTGAAGGCGATACCATCGATCAAACGACAAACAATTAAGGTACCGATGTTCCTTGCAGCACCGCAAGGAATGATGAAAATGACCCCAACAAAAAGAGTAGCAGCATAAATGGGCTTTCTACCGACTTCTTCAGAAACAGGAGCAAACACACAGGGACCAACCCCGAACCCAATGACAAACATGGTCACTGAGGCCAAGATGATGACTTCTTGACTGACCCCAAAATGGGCAGCCGGACGGTCTAAGTCACCAGTGACAATGGCGGAACCCAATGCCACAACGAAACAAATCATTCCCAAGAGACCAGTGTAGATCCATTTCCAAGTATTGGAAAAGTTTTTGGGGTTCTTTTCGTCTCCATCAACAAACTCGACTATTCTCAATTGGGTTTCCTCGTCTATTTGGTATTTCCAAGGGTCGTCGGGGTTGGTGAAGGAACGAGGATCAGGATGGGTCTGCACTCTCTTGATATCGTATGGTTGTTCCAATGGTCCCAAAGTACCGGTACCTTCTTCTAACTCGGAAACAACACGCTGAACCCCTCTGTTATTACTAATGAGTCTGGTTAAGTTTGCTTCGCTGCCGTTGAGCTGTTGTGCTTGAGGGGCATCGTAAGGCTTGTATTCTTCTCTAGAATCAACACTGCCGTTTTCAACAGTAGAGCTCGATGAATATTCGGTCATGGTTAATAGTTATATTCTAAAAACTACAGCCACCATGGAAGAACTCCCTTTATATATATACCGACGCCTAAATGTAACCGGGTATCCTATTGCCAGTTCCGTTACATTGGTTGCTGCAAACGGCCAATTTTCCAAATATGTCGGTCTTAAATCGGCATTATGAACGGCAGATAAAGTTAAAATATCGCAGAAGACCAATCGTGGATACTATGCATGAAAAATATGGAGCTACCTGACCACACTTTGTGTGAGATGCAGCATCGGCGATTCGGGGCCCTGAACTTGCTGTTAATGGCTGCAACAGAATTCACGTAAGGCTGAAAATGAGATTTTGCGGGATTTATCGAGGTCTAGTCGGTTGGAATAAGCCGACTTTCCTGCACCTGGGCCAAAATTTGCAGCCCATCCTGCATATCCTGGGGAAGGTGGTTGGGAGAGCCGCCCTGCTAGCAAAATACAATAGACATGGGTGACTCAAACGGGTAGGGGTTATCAGTATTTTTTGCCGCCCTAGAAATAAGTCCGTCATGTTCTCTTGGCCGATAACGTTGAAACAGTTGGTCAGCTCCGGCGTGGCTACCCTTTTCCGTGGTTACTGTATTGCTGACAGATTTAGCTTTCTCCTCACGGCAGAAAAATAATAAAATACATTGTGCGATATTTGAAATGCCGCTAGTGCGAGATATATCGGCATTTATGTATTGATTATAGAAATAGACTGATCACGCCCAAAGTAAGGTTAACCATCTACAGCCGGTCAACTTGTCGTAAGGAGGTTCGGGCTTGTTTTCGACGTCTTCAAACAAACTCTTCAAGTCAACGTCTTCGGGACTAATATACTTTCTTCTCTTGAGTATTTTCCAGAACAAGTACAACACAATAACCAATGGAATAATGAAGTACGAAGTGAAGAAGGTCGAAAACAGCCAATGGCCGTGAATAAAAGTAGAAAATCCTCCGGTTAATAAGAAAAGCACGCTGAAAAACAAAGAAAACCACGAAGCAAACACCGTACCTTTGAATTTATACGGTAACTGGTCACGGGTATATCCCTGTGCTTTCATTGCCCTCATCATATAAATATGATTGATGGAAATAAGAATCCAATTGAACAAAATATTGGACGATGTGATCTTTTGGAACCAGCCAAAAACAGTCGAAGATGCCGAACTCGAAGACATATAAGCCAAAGCGATAAAGAGACAACTGAAAACGACACCAACATATGGAAGCCCGTAACGGTTGACTCTTAAAAAGATTTGAGGTGCTTGTCTCTTGGAGGCAAGCGCAAACAAAGTTCTTGATGCCTTGACGACTTGCAAATTTGCAGCCGATAAAGCCGAGGTCAAAACGACGGCATTAATAATGTGAGGCAACACTCTAATACCGGCTCTCTTCATGGCAACCACAAATGGCGATCCAGCCGCATTACCAGTAGGAGAAGAGATGGTTTTGTCGTTGTATGGAACAATCAATGTCAAGATGAACACGGTGATCATGTACATCGAGAAACAACGATAAAACACTCTCTTGGCTGCCCGGTAAATCGAACGTCTAGGATAAGCAGTCTCGCCAGCAAGAAGACAAATTGCCTGAACACCCCCGAATGCATAAACGACCGAAGAGAGTGCTTGCCAGAAACCAGCAAATTTTCCCAAGTTGCCCGTGGTGTACTTGGTTGCAAAAGGACCAGGATCGCGCCAGTAATGGAAACCAAGTCTGGGTTGCCCCTTAACTCCACCCAAGTCAATGCACAAACCAGTCAAGATCAAGCCAACCACCAACAATATCTTCAAACATCCAAAGACAAATTCAATCTCCCCGTACCATCTAACGTTATAAGCATTGACGGCGATCACGACAACACCGAAAACAGTAATCCATACAGCCGAGTTTAAATGAGACCAGTAAGTCATCACAACAGCAACAGCAGAAAGTTCATTGGGCATAAGTGCAGAGTAAACATCTGTCCAACCACTAGCAAACCCAACAGACTCATCAATAAAATGTTCTGAATGCTTGACATAACCCGCAGTAACCGGCATTAAACAGGATGTTTCAGTGATACACATTTGATTCGTACCCACCACAAGACCAACAACAAAATAGGCAAGAATCATCCCAACAGGACCAGCAGTGTGTAAAGTAGAACCGGAGGATAAGAACAAACCAGTTCCAAAAACACCGACCAAGGTGATCATGGAAATATGTCTTGAGCCCAAACTCGAGGAAAGACGGTCTTCTTCCCTGAAGTGATCGATCTTTTCCGAACTATCTTCAGCATAGTTTAAAGACTCAAGGTCAGAGGCGACAGCTACGTCAAATGGGAGATTTTTTGATTCTTCTTTGGACATTGTGCTTGTAAATCAACTAGAGAGTAGGGTTCCAAAAGTTTTGAGCGTTTCTGATAAGCTTATATAGTTGGCAAATTTGCCGGCGCAGACTTGGGCCAACCTTCTGAGCGGTTGCAATTTGCCTTATCATATTCGTGCTTGTGCATATGCCGTGCAATTAATTAGGGTCCACAGAATTTTCTTGACAGGGGATCTAGAAACCTGTCAAGATTTATACGAATAATTGTTGCAAAAAACGCTCACGACTCCGAGAGCTCACGCCAGGTCAAGTTGAGGAGGGATCTTACTTGTGGCTTGATTTTCTGAGAATGCTTAGCAGAGTTAATAGCCGTTGAATACGTAGTGATCAAGTCGAGTGGTATCTATCTCTTATCATGTATCGGAGCTTATCCGTATCAATCCACAGCTGCAAAATAAGGTTTCCGAAACCATATTGAGCCGACGTCTATCTAGATAAAGACACGAATTCAAGGATCCACAGCTTATCCGTCGAGAAAAAATGGAATCGACATGTTGGCTTGTTGTGCTAGTTCCACGCTTAAGCAAGAACAGAACTGTACCACCTACAGCAGTGGGTGGCAGAGAGACCGAGTGAAACAAACGAGTGAGATCAACCGACCGTCAAACACGCATCAGCGCCAGACCAGCGCGCAATTTTACCTAAAGTGACGCCAATCCCCTTTACCAGATAGGAAATGATGATATGGCTGCAGGAAGCACCTGGCCCCGGCTATAGTGGTTAGATACCAGAGGGTTTTTCTGACGAGGGCCGGTTTTGTGACCAGTGCCGGTTTTGTGTCAACGTGACTGGACCACCACCAGACCAGATAATATGTCGCACCACCCCAGACATTCCACGACATGTCAGGTGGTCAACAGTTGCTCGATTAGAGATAGGGGATTGTTCCCCTCACTAAACATAACCTGACTCTGGGGTGAGGTAGTGCTTACAACCATTCTATTTTCCGCAATAGGTGCAATCTCCCCAAATTCCTGTTTTCCATGCAGACACTCGGTAACCCACCAAAGCCCCGCGGCCCGGTGCCGTACGCACCATCGCACCGATGGCTTACAGCAACCACCGCCTGAGCCTTGTCAGTGTGACGGAGAATATGGTGGCCCCGTCCACTGGTAATGTGGTGGTTACCATACAAACACGGGGGGTCATCAGCTCACGGAGTACGGCCGAGTCCCACCGAGAGGGGTGTTATGTCCGACCGGAGTGCCGGAGAACGAAATTCCCAGACGGAGAAACCTAATACAAAAAGAAATTGTTTGATTTTTTTGTACCCAACCCTAAAACCCACTCTGCTTATTTATTTAATAAAGTAATCCTCCGACATTAGATTTTAATCCTTTCATAGTTGTTGTCTAATGGGAACATCTTGAGTCTTACCCTTCAACCTTGTACCGACCACTTTGCTCCTGTGTCAACATACTTCAATGATCACATCGTCGCCGTCTATTACCTCGCCAATGCAGTTTGTGGGGGTAAGTGCACCCGCACCAACCTCGAACGACTTTGGTCTTATCTCGCACCAGTATGTCAAGAACTCCTCGAAGCCTATGTATGAGGGTGCCAATGGGATAGTTATGAAGGGAACTAACAAGGCACGGACCGAGACTGTCGTTATCAAGGTCATCAAGCAGACACCTGACATGTCCCTGGACGTCTACAAGTCGGCCGTGTTGAGAGAATATAACATCATGAAGACTTGTAACCACAAGAATATCGGCCAAGTGTTGGAAATAGCTACAGTTGCTCCATTGACGGAGTATGCCTTGATTATGCCATTCTATGTCAAGGGTGATCTATTGGATTACCTCTGTCACTTGAGACGGTTCAAGATAGAAGCTTCCACAAGCTTGAAAGATAGCATCTTCAAACAGATTTTGAAGGGAGTCAAGTACTTGCACTCCAAAAATATAGTCCATCGTGATTTGAAGCCAGAAAACTGCCTTATTGAGGCCGATGGTACTATAAAGATTAGTGATTTTGGTTACGGCTTGGACTTGAATAACTTGGATTACAAAGCAAACATGCTTGCACACCCGGCTGAATGTTTCTGTGGAACCACCAGCTTTAAAGCTCCCGAGTTGTTTGATATCGAAGCAAATATTCACAGCAATGAGTTTGATTACGAAAAGTACTTCTCCGAAATGGTGCCGTTGCTTAAATCGTTGGATTACTGGTCACTCGGTATAATATACTTCAATATCACCCTTTTGAAAACTCCATGGGGCTCTGCCAGTCAATCTGACCATTCGTTCACGTTGTACGGCAAGCATTATCCAAATAATGCCGGCAAAATGCAGAAACTCATCTTTGAACTCAACGACAAGTCAAGCAGGTTTACCAATAACCCGGCCATGTCTTTGTTCAAAAGTTTGCATTACGATTCAAGGGAACCAATCATAGGGTTGCTCAACCCCGAGCCCACGTTAAGGCTCACGACGGAAGACTTGCTCGAATCGAAATGGCTATCTCAAGTGTATGCCAACCCTAAAGATTTGATCAGTCTTGTAAAATAATGCGTTCAAGCGTACTTCAGTTCTATGTATCTTCGGTTTATGGTATTCAATTATACGGGCAATTAGGGTTTTACTTCGATTAGATAATCTTCAAACGTAGTGTCGTAGACAATCAGCTGGGGCTGAAGCTGATAATGAGGCAATGAAGACGTGTGGTCGGCGGCAGTTTTGGTTTGATACACAACTTTGGTGTCCAGTTCACTTGGTGTTGCTTGTGGAGACTTGTTCTTGGATCTTCTCTCGGAGCTTCTTCTTTGTTTGCCCATCGTTAATAACAATGGGAAGGAAGAATGTGGTGGGTAAATTCGACGAGCGTGTATGCAAAAGGGTTGCAAAATCTACACATTTTATGCGAATTGAACATAAAGTTTTCATTGAAACAGATACAATTACATATAAAATTAGGAAACAATATAAAAAGCAAAACAGGGAATACTAAAGAAGAATAAGGTAAAAAAGACACACTTCTTAGAGATGACTAAATGATAATAATAAAATAATAGAATAATAATGAGCAAGAAGAATTAGAATCATTTTTGATGGTAATTCAGATAACCGTAGTTACCGACACCACCACCATTAGAGCTAGGTCCGGTCAAAGTACCCTGAGCAACAGTGCTGCTGCTGGTGCTAGACCCCGAGCTCGCAATTTGGTTGGTAGAAGTTCTTCTTGGATTACCTGGTCCTCTAACACCCAAGGGGTTCTTAGAAAAGGATAACCGGATACCACCCTTTCCATTGCTGCCATTCGGTCTAGGCAATGCTCTGCCATATAATTCAGCAAGGGCTCTCGTAGCGTGTGCCACATCTTCAAACTCAACAAAACACATGGGTCCATGGTTGTGACTATTAGCACTGCTTGATCCAGAACCTCCACTGGCAGATTGATTCTTCGTACGGAATGATAAACGACGGAATCCCTTCTGTGGAGAGAACAAAGCACGGAGCTCGGCCTCTGTAGCATCTGGAGGTAAGTTACCAACATAAAGTGTGTTGCATGGAGGGTTTTGGTCAGCTGGATTGGCTGGCGGTGGCACTCTGGCCAAAAGTGACAAGTCCGGAACATCCTTGGTGCTTGTAGTTGATGGCTGTCTAGGAGCAGATGCCGTCGTACTACTTGCTGCTTGTTGGGAACCGCTTGTCAAGTTTTGCAGTTGTGGTGCAGCGACTTGATTGGCAAGCTTCTGTGCTGTAGTCAACGTTTGACCAGGTGCTGCAGTAGCTGACGTTGGCTGAGACTTGGAGGTGGCCAATGATGCATTATGCAGAATATTTAATGGTCCTAACCCACCTTGTTGACTCTGAGAACCTTGTTGACTCTGCGTACCTTGTTGCTGCGACTGTTGTTGAGGCTGCAGCTGTTGTTGTTGCTGTTGGGGTTGCAGCTGTGGCGCTTGTTGTTGGTTTTGCGGCTGCTGTTGATTGGCTTGTTGAGCACTTAGTATGCCAGCTGCAGTAGGTCCCAGAGGTACGGTGGCAGAAGAAGGATGACTTCCTAACTGTTGTTGTCCTTGCAAAATGGATCCGTTTTGCTGTTGCGTGGACAATGGGTGCAATTGTGGATTGTTGAAGAATGACGACGAAGCTCTTCTACGATCAGCAGCATTTGCAGCGGTAGAAGAACCGTTCAATGACGTTTGGGAACCAGCGGCATTGGTAGTGCTATTATTGGATGATGATACAGATGCAGAATTAACGTTAGTCGATGCGTTAGCGGGGTTGTTGGCGCCATTCCAGTCAAAAGGAGCATGGGTCGAAGGATTTATTCCTGGGGTTTGAGGAGCTGAGTTCAATGGAGTGATTGCAGCAACGTTGTTGATAGCAGGTGCTCCTGAGGTGGCCCATGGGTCTCTGACAAGACTCTCATATTCTCTGGCATCATTTTGAGATTCCATCAAGAGTAAAGATTTACCCGAAAAATCACTTAAGTCAATTGCGCCCGGTCCAGGAGCAGTAGCAGATGATGGTACAGTGTTGCTGGCTGAAGATTGGTTGGTACCACCAGCACCACCGGAAAATGGATCGCTAAACACAAAGCGCGATCTCTGGTTTCCAATCGATTGTCTCTTTTGGAAGTTATCAAAGTTAGCAGGTGGGGCATTGCCATTAGGTGCTGGGTTGGCAGCACCTTGTTGGCCATGGAGCTGATGGTTCAAATGAGGAGGTGAAATGTTGTTTCCAGAGCCAATCATCAAAGAATTAAACGATGTGTTCGAGTTCTGAGGTGGAGAGTATTGGGCGTCGTATTCAACCTTGATTGGAGGGTAGTCCTGACCAAAAATAAACTTTCCATCCAACAATTTTGCAGTTGTCAAACAGGTGTTTACATTCTTGAAGTATGCATAAATCTTGAAGTCATTTAGTTCAATGTTAATGATTTCATCAATGACCAAGGAGAATATTATACTGGCCTCTCTTCTTGTCAAGTCGGAAGGGATGTTGGAAAGTTTCAATGTGGTTGGGGCAAGCGGTTTACCTGCAGATGAAGGGGGGGACGTATTTTGGTACGACTGGCTAATGGAGGTCAAGAGAGGTGGCGGGTGAGGTTGTTGCTGTTGGTGGATATGGTTTGGCTGTTGTGGGATTTGGTGTTGTTGTTGGAGGTGCGGGTGGGCAATTCCATTTGCTGCAGAGGGCAAGTTCTGATACAGACCAATATTGGTTTCGGATGTCATTGTAGTCATATGCAAGGGAGGTGATGCGTTGTTAATATGGAAGTTGAATTAAATATGCGAGGAATGGGTTGGCCACAATAATTGTTTATATTCGGGGGATACGTGTTTCTGGGGGTACACGGAGGCTGTTAGGTCAGTTCTTGCGTGCACTATCAACAAGAGTACTGATTGGGTTCAGTGCAGCAATTTATGAGCTATTTGATGCTCTTGAAATATGGGTTCCTGTTGGTAAACCGACAGTGAATGTAAATGAACAATAAAGCGGCGCGTAGCTGGCGATTGTGGGTGTGCTTTAGGAGGTGTTCTTTTGGGGAAAGAAAAATGGGAAGATGTGAACGGCGCAGATCTGGTTTGGCGGACGTAGGCTCCTTATACGAGATTTATTCTGATAATAAGATACTTGGGGTTCAATATGACTTTGGTTGTTTTATTATTTAATTTTAATTTTGGTCTTGGACTTTTTTGGTAGTGCAAATGACACAAAAACTTGCAAGAAAAACGGTTGGTACACAAAACCACTACAACTTAGAAGAGAGAAACAGACGTCGTAGTCACCATGGGAGAGCTTGTCCGATGTATCCGAGAGTGTTCCGGTTCAAGAATTATTCCTGTGAGCTTAGCTATACATTGGTATGTGTTTTGCCACTACGGGAGGCCAGTTAGGGGCGGAAAATTTTTTCGAGCCTTCAAATGGAGGAAAAAAATCCCGGAATTGTAGTTTGTCCCGTTTTTTCTCACCACAACTAAGCATTTGTAACTACAATTCTAGTAGCGGTTTGGTGTACAGTTATTTGTCTGCAGGATATGGCTGGTGAATATTTTTGTGTTTGGCCAATCATATTAGAGTTTCCTCGCGTGTGTGTGCTGGCTTAAAAGGATTTTCTTTGCGTGTGAATACCGGTGCTGAAAGTTACATTTTTGCGAGCGTAAACTTCAGTCCTTTTGCCACCCACGGGAAAGCCCAAACGAGAAAAGAACCGGTGTCGGTTTTACTACACGTGAACAAAAGACATGTGACCAAATCATTAAATTTCTAACCGCTTTACATTTAGACGTTACAACCAAGGCTGAACGGTAAACGACACCATCAAAATGACAGACAGTCTCGATAACCAATCATATGTCAGCAAGGCAAGTTTTCAATTTCTTTTAGAAGAACTAGTACCGACTTCCATTCGTGTTTCCAATCTTGTTAAGCTGCAAGAATCTCAAGAAACAGTGCCAACTGCCATTGACACACAATTGTCTTCGATCCCCCACGATTTACCTGGAACAATCAACGTGTTGGACTCGACACTTATAAATAGCGATGATGTTTCCCTTAATATTGAAACACACGGTTACAATCTCGGCCTTAAGTTGGCAGATCTTCTTCTTTACAAGTCGAGCACGCCCGGTACCAAGATCGTCGATATTCTCGATATCATGAAGTTTGTGTGTCGTGACGTGTGGAAGTGCCTTTACAACAAACAGATGGACAATCTACGCACCAACCACCGAGGAACGTTTGTTCTTGTGGATAATCATTACAATCTTATCGCCAATTTGAACAGCACAAAAAATGTCAATGATACAATTACAAAAGCACGCGTTTATCTTTGGTTCCCTTGTGGTGTCATCAGAGGTGTGTTGGCGGGTTTCGGAGTCGAAGCAAATGTCACCGCCGAAATCACCACTTTCCCCAGCGTTACCTTCAACATCCTTACTTCGATAAATAATTAGAGGTGATTGGGGCCTGCATATGGCAAGTTTTGTGCCCGCGAACGTCATCACCATCAAATCTTGACCCGTCTCCACCAACAACTTCAATGGATTCTCCACCAAAAATCCTTAGAATCAAGCGGAAGCGTGGCCAGGACCCGCTTCAAGCTTTAATATTGGAAGATCGGCGTTCTGCAAAGAGGTCTAAGTCGTCAACACCAATCAATTCCCGAGTTCCATCACCGGTTCTTGCTCCCCAACCTGATGAAAAGAGTTTCTATTTTACCTTGAGTAGAACTGATGCTCAGATCGACGACTTACAGTCTCTTCTTTCTGAAGCACCTGCGAATGTCAGCAGAAAGAGAAAATTCATCATCCCCAAGAACCAAACGGAAGAAGACGCAGTGATTCCGAATGAATTGGCTGACATGGTTAATCTGTTCTTGACGGTAGGTGAATCCACCAAGAGACGCAAAAAGAGATCCAGAACTGGTGCCGGCACCGGGGATATAGAGGCCGAAGAAGAAAAACAGCCAGAGATAGAAGAAGAACCTGCTGATATAACTGCCGAATATGTCTATGATGTTTATTTGTTATCGAATACCGAACCGCTAACTACAGCAAACCACCCCCAGTCGCAGATTGGATACATCCGTTTCTTTGATGATGCAGACAATGATTTATATCAGTCAGATGATGACGACGCATCCAAGCCAGTATTTTCTGACGACGAAGACTCTAATGCTGAAGACTTCTATCAGAATGATTATCCAGAGGATGAAGATGCTGGTGGAAACAGCGACTTTTCACTGGAGGAAGTCGATGGTTCTGTAGTAATTCCTCAAGATGACATTGAACGTGATAATTACATTGGTAGTTTGAGGATCGAGGAATACAGTGCATATGATGAAGTTGATTTCAGGAATATTGTTGACCATGACGATGATGATGAAGATGACGAGGAAGAAGGGTTTGCAAGACACAATTTCTTTCCAGGCGATGAAGAAGACGAAATGGCCATCCATCGCGACAGAATATTTGGAAGACTAGAACGCATGATTCAGGAACGAGATTAACCAGTAATCCTCATGAAAAGAAGTATTTACTGTTGAGTACTTCGTTAATATCCAAGGTTCCTATGGGAGGAATCTCTAGGATCTTAACGGGAACTAGAACAGGTGTGTACTTTTGCATGTCAAATTTAATGACTTTACTTTTAGAAACCCTTGTAAAATATGGCTCGAGATATGAAGCTGAATTTCTGCTCCGAACCCATAGGTCAGGATTGTAAGTTTCCAAGATTGATAACTTATTCTCGCCGTCAGATAGAAGTTTCAATTCATGATACAAGACCTTGTTGATGGTATTGGGCTTATGCGGATTTCCTCTGATGGGATACGATTTCCTTATCTCATTCAATTCGTTCACCAATTGACTGTTTTTACTATTTTCCACCCACACCAATTGATAAGAATGAGATGTAGTGTAAACCATGTCATCTCTTAGATGTGAAACAATTTCTGAAGAGTGTAAACGAATGAATTCCTGCCGAAGAAGCAACGACAACTCATCCACATCATTAGGATATGTCCAAAAGGAGTCATGAACGGACACAAATGCCAATCCTTGTCGGGAAGCTGCCAATGCTGTCATGAGCATATGAATGGCATCTAATGAATGGACAAAGTTTGGAGCAATTGCATTGAGCTGTTTCCTTTTGTTGATTGGAGCTAATTCTTGAGGTCTGTTAATCGTAATCAGTTGTAATGCCGTTGGAATATTATGTTGCTTGGTTTGTTTGTACAATTGCACAACAGGGAAACCTGATAAAGTAGACCACATCATAGGCTTGTACATAGATGGGCTAAAAAAGTTAGGACAATCAAGCTTTTCAACTTTCATTGCTTTCTGGAGAGTGTCTAGATCAAAAGATGATATCACCCTTGAACAATTCTCAACTAACCATTCTTGCATCAATTTAGCACCACTAAACAACTCGGAGATGGAATCCAATACCAAGGTTGAAAGATAATATGAGATCTTCTTTTGTTTCACCTTGAGGTCCTCTATCAATTCAACGTCAACGATCTCCCCGTTCTTTTGTTTGACTTCATAATCTTGTATCAAGTCTTTCAAACGATTGCTAATCTGAGAAGAACCTCCATACGCGGTGACCCCGTATACGGTAGTCATGATGGTCTGCTTGACTAGTTTTCGGCTTAATATTTTACTTGCTAGCTGTGCAAGTTCGGGATTTCTGTCATCGTTTGCAACTTTTTCTCGAACAACGTCTAAAACTTTGCTGTAGACGTCACCTCTCTCGCCGTTCTCCAATGATGTAAGATTCACTGCTTTTCCCCCTTCTCTATCCGCACCTAAGGCTGCGTAGTGTTGTAATCCGTTACAAGAACCATCCTGATGGACAGGGATTCTGGTTTTATACTTCGTGATATCGCCTCCTTCCCTCGCAAACTTAAAGATGTTATTGATTTCAATGCAAAGGGCTAACGTTTGCCACGGTTTGTCGCCTGCTTTCCACCACACTTGTCCATCTAACGGATTCTCCGCCGAATCAATAATAAGCTCTTTGTTCTTTTCAAAAAATTCGAGTCTTTGATCCATGGTTAACTTATCTTCTCCGTACACTCCGACTAATTGGTATTTTAACCAATTGAACCCTCGCTTGCCCAAAGCCTTCAGAAACCAAAACATCATTATTCCTCTGACCATATCCTCCTGGTAATGTGACAATGCCGATACCATGGGGTATGCTCTTCCTCTGAAATCAACGTTATGTGGTAAATAAAATATATCTCCGTTCTTATCATATGAGTTAGCCAATGTTTGAATCATATTGTATTCGTACCGTCTATTTTTAAGGTCATGGTAGTCTTCGTAAAAATCGGCAGTAAGTGAATCTAGTTTCGGGGGAAGCTTCAAAAACCCTGTTTCATATTCCATAACTTTATTCATTACTTTTAAAACTGCAGAGTTAATTGCCCATGCATTTTTCCCGAGGTTGTTGAGACCTTGGTAAAGCGATTCCAATTGACCCGTTCCATGGGCTTTTTCAAAGTAATACAATGCTGTAGGTAAGTCATTGGTGCTAACAATTGGTTTTAGATCGGTCAAAAACCCACCTCTCTGCGGTGAGGTCCAAGGCTTTGGTGGGCACAACATAGGTAAGTATAATGATTTGTTAAACGCTAAAGTATCATTCGATTTGAATTTCTGAAACAAGAAAGGGTGCAATTTTACTGCCCCCATTACTTTATACGTATCAGACTCTAACCGAACCAAACTGTAGTTGAATGCGTGGAACAATTCATCGGAACCACTGGAGAGGAACTCTGGATCGGTTTTATCTCCCAACAACTCTGAGGAAAGTTTCAAGCCTTCCAAATCTTTGTCAGAAATGTCTACCTTGCAGTTGGAAATTATCAACTTAATTAAAACAGCAAAGAGTTTTAAGCCATCGTCGTTATGGTTGAAGAATTTCAATAACTGTTCCTTTACTGATTTGTAGGCAGGCTCCTTCATTATTAATCTTGTGAAAGAGCGAGACATTGCATGAGACAAGTCCAAAAGACGACAGTATCCATCTTTAGAAGACATTGTTGCCGACAAAGTATTGGAAATCATCATGGTTACCAAGGCTTCTTTTGGCATCATTGATATGTGTACAAGATACTGGGATAGGATTTTATCATCCTCCAGCAAGTTTTCCGTGGTTTCAGCCTTCTTCAATCTGTTGATGGTATTTTTTAAGCTTTTTATGCTCGAGGTCAACCACGGATAGATTATGTCTTCGTTGGACTGTTTGAATTTGTTAATGCTGATGTACTTCTTGTTTCTAGAGACCTTTGCTTTATTTTGAGTATAAGAGGAATCAAAATTTTCAACAAGATCAAGGGAGTAATGTTCAACGTTCAATTGTTTCGAGGTGTTGAATTCGTGATATGATCGTAAAAACTCTTCTTTATCAGAGTCGTTTAACGTTTCGTAAAGGTCGTATAGTTTTAAATTCTGGTCGTTGGTATCATGTACATATCTGGTCAGGGAAATGTAGAGGCATAAATTTTGAAAGCTGATGAAACCATGGTTGTCTTTATACGGTTCCATAGAAACAACATTCTCCCAGTTCGTGTGAACTTTTGGGGTAGAAGCCCCTTTAAAGGGAATTCTTGCGGATACACAAATATCTTGAAACATATCCATGAGTGATTTATTCTTCAAAATACCAATTCCCCGGGCAACCTGAGCAGATTTTAGATTGTACTCTTGCATTTTCGTCTTGGTGAAGCTCGCAATGGATGCTTTCACCATGGAATTGATCAGATTTCTAGAAAATGCAAACGTCAAACAACAAATTGCTTTAATCTCTATCTCTTGTTTCACCAGGTTTAGTTCTTCTGGTATTTCGATGGAATTCACCCTCCTATTCAAAGCATCGAATTCGTCTAAGAGGTGCTTGACACTTTGTACTGCAATGACGTCGGGATTATTGATGAGAGTAGTCAAAAGGAGCAACAAACACGAATAGTAGCTGTTGAGTTGACTGAACAATGCATTCGACTTGGATGAGTTGTAGTATGTGACATTGACACGTTCTGCCAACCGAGTCAATACTTGTCTAGATCGGTTGTAGTCGTTCATCAATAGGGATTGGAAAAAATTGTTGACCAAGATGTGGGTTTGGACGTTTGTATGTCTCAGTAGTGATTGTGTCACCTTGTTGTCGTGTTCGATTTGGAATGGGTCCATGTTTAGCACATTCTGTGGATGTTCTCGAGGCAATGGCGATGGCAAATGGCAGCTTGCCTGAGATTCCCCAGCAGCAGTAGTATAAAACCGGATACTAGCTCTGAGCACTTTTCCAACACGGTTTGTCCATATTACCCTACTTCTAATCATAGAAACATTTATCGTTACTAGTGGGTTTTCACTATACGCTCATCGGAATCGCCTAATTAGTTAGCGCGAATTTTTAAGCGCGGTGGTGAATCGGCCTGCAGGAATCTTGCGGTATATTGATAAGACTGGAAAATATGAATCATTTCTGGCTAAAAGTTTTCCACTACTCCAATGCAAGTTCGTTTTCTTTCTAAAGCTGCCCGGTTTGTGCCCACCTCCGGTGTATTTCCAAAAGGGTTTGTTGTTGGGGGTATCCATGGAGGCGTGAAGAAGGACGGAAAGTCGTTTGACTTGGCCATATTGAAGAACGAGTTTGGCAAAGAAGCTACTGCCGGTGCAGTATTCACCAAAAACAAGTTTAAAGCAGCCCCAGTCCAGGTTTCGACACGAATCTTGAAGGAGAAAAAGGGCCAGGGTATCAATTCTTTGGTGGTGAATAGTGGGAACGCTAATGCTGTCACTGGTGCCCAAGGTATCAAGGATGCAGAAGACATGGTCAAGGTGACAGATGCGGTGTTGGAAAATAGCGCAAACTCAACCTTGGTGATGTCGACTGGAGTTATTGGCAACAATTTGCCTATTGACAACATCTTGTCGAATATCCCCAAGTTGGCACTCGGTAACTTGGGCAACACCCATGAACATTGGTTGAACTGTGCCAATGCCTTCTGTACTACCGACACTTTCCCCAAATTAGTTACCAAGCAGTTTCAAATAGGGAGCAATACCTATGCCTTGGCTGGTTTGGCTAAAGGTGCCGGTATGATCTGCCCCAACATGGCCACTCTTCTTGGATGTTTTGTTACTGACGCTCCAGTGACGGCCTCTGCATTGCAACAAATCTTGACGTATGCCACCGATAGATCATTTAACAGCATTTCGGTAGATGGTGATATGTCCACCAACGATACCATTGTTGCCATTGCCAATGGTGCTGCTGGGGGAGAATTGATCGACAGCACATCCGAGTCGGCGGAATCTTTTGCCAAATTACGGAGTGAAGTCACCGATTTCGCCCAGCAACTCGCCCAGTTGGTTGTCAGAGACGGTGAAGGCGCAACCAAGTTTATTACCATCAACGTTAAAGATGCTTTGTCCTACAAAGATGCCAAGATAGTTGCGTCAACCATTGCCGATTCGTCTCTCTTCAAGACTGCCATGTATGGAAAGGATGCCAACTGGGGTCGTATCTTGTGTGCCATTGGATATTCTGACATTACCTCCGAGCACTCAATTAACCCTGCCAAGACCAGTGTGTCTTTTGTTCCAGCTGATGGATCAGAGAAATTAAGGCTCTTGGTGAACGGTGAACCAGAACTCGTTGACGAATCAAGAGCATCAGAGATCTTGGCTTTTGAAGACCTCGAAGTCGAAGTTGATTTAGGAACCGGCGGTGGTCAATCGACAAAGTTTTGGACATGCGATTTGTCTCACGAATACGTTACCATTAATGGTGACTACAGATCTTAGAAGAATTACACGTTAGCATCTACATATTTTTGCAACAAAAAATTAAACGCGTATCATCGTATAAACATTACATAACCGTAACCCTGGGCAAACCATGAGCAAAGCACGTATCAACGAACTCAATCTAGACCATGGAGCTTCCCATATACTTTATTGCATGGTTCTCCGAGTGAAGAAGGCATTTAAAGAGCGTGCGCCCGATGTGCTACAAGTCACTGACTTCACGAGGAACCCCATCGTCGCCAACCACAACTACCCCAAGCCGTACATAGGCAGCGATTGGCGTCTTCAGGATGATCAAGTGTTTAGTTTGGACGTTTTCAGATTCAAATTCAAGGACATAGAGGCACAATATTTTTCCCGTTACAATCAACGATTAGGTGTGATGGCATTCCTCGATAGCGATGAAAATTTGATGATGCTTGCCGATCGTTTGTTAGTCTTGAAGATCGAAATCGACTTGAAAGTGTATCAAGGAACTTTAGAAGCCAGAACTCGTACAATTCAATTGATAAACCCCGACGAAGAGTCTGGCAAGGCTTATACCGATGATCTTTTCCGCAATATGGTCCAACATCTCCCTTCTTCTTACTTGAACCAGGATTCCCACCTACAGAAAAAGGTGATACCAGCCAAGTTTTTAGATAAACAAAGATCGAACTATCTGGAAAGCAGTCAAGAGATCAACTCTTCAATAAGCACCACCAGAAGCTATAGCCAACCACAAAACGCTACCCAACCAGCTCATTCCCAACTGTATGGGTTTGCAACCCAACCGGCCCAGTCACTGTATAGCTCTCCTTCCCAAGCTGCCCAGTCAACGCTGTACAACTACCCGACCCAAGCAGCCCAATCCATCGTGAAGAATGAATCTGATTTGGATAATTCCTTGGTTCCTGATACAGAATTTAGTATGGATTACGTCTCCAGTCCTGTTCGAGAAGAGTTTCAAGACGCCCGGGAATCAACGCAGGATATTTACTCCATTGCACAATTACACAGGACTGATAAACACATTGATAATCAGATCTACAGAGTTAAGGGGTACGTGGTTGGTTGTAATCCGACCGATTGGTCACATATCTGTGTGAAGACTTATGAGCTTAATAATTTGACTAAACAATACGAATTGTCTGATCCAACTCTTAGACCGATTGAGCTATTGATATCGGAGACCAAGCCCGGAAACGATATGCTATTAACACCACAAAATCTGATTACCGCTGTCCTTACCGAAAAGGGCATTCAAAACTTATTTGAGAATCGGTCAATTGAACAGATTTACACTTCCTCGACAAAATTGAACGATGTGTTCTATAATTCAGTATCTCAGAAGCGAATTTTGGAATTCTACAAGATATTGATACCAATTAGTCAAACAGAAAAGGTCCAGGCTTGGACCTTACGCAATTTTACATTATCCTAGATAGCAGAAGAAATAGAGGTCAAAGCAGAGTTTGCCCTGCTGGTAAGCTTTTTGAAAGCATGCATGCTTTTATCAATACCCGAAACCTCCCTTATTATTGCAACAAGTGGCCAGGGTGCTGCTCTGAGTACAGGCAAGAAATTAGCATAGAATGGCAATTTAATTTCACCCTTTTGACCTAGCCTGGTGGCATTGAAGATGCGGAGTGCAACATACTTTGGATCCAATTCAGGCGCTAACATGCTTGAAGGAGTCTGTACTCCCAGAAACATTTTTGTTTTCAACTGACCTGGACATATTAGTAACATTTTAATGCCCTTTGCATTGAAGGTAAGTTGTCCTAATTCATAAGACAAGGATTCGTGCATCGCAATCAATCCTGATTTAGAAGCTCCATAAGCACTCAAACGAGCAGGAGATATATATCCCAAGGCCGAAGCAACAGTTACGATGTATCCACGTTTAATTGCGACCATATAAGGTAAGAATACTTTGATAGTGTAGAAGCTGGATAACAAGTTGATTTGGATGATTCTGTCGATATCTTCAAAGGATAATTCCAATAGCGTTTTCCCTGACGTGATCCCAGCATTATTTACCAAGATGGTGACAAAACCAACCTCTTGTTTGATTTGCTGACTTACTTGTAAGATTTGTTCTTTGTCGCTTACATCACATGTGTAATAGAATACTCCCTCAACTTTGTCTCGAGGAAGCTGTACATCCAATACCACGACAACGGCACCTTGTTCATTATACATTTTGACGATTTCATGTCCCAATCCCGAGCTTCCTCCCGTAACTAGCACAATATCTTTGTTTGGATCAAAAGTATGACCAAATAACTTGCTTGAAGCCTGTTGACCAGCGTGATTGAGGCGGTATATTAGCGAAGACATTGGATAGTATATGGGTGCAAATTTTGCAGCTATTTGTGGACAAAAAGACAAGCCCAAAATGGTATAAACAAAAAAGATTAAAAGCAGTAGAAAGTTGTCGAATAGTCCTAACACGCTCAGATAATATCCTAGAAGGGTCTACCAAGCATTCAGCCTCAATACGTGATATTGTGGGTCGGAATGGTATTAACTCCATAAACACGTGACATGCTTGTTTCGTGTCCGAACCAATATGATACCTCAAAATTTTCACCAACGGTTCAAACGACACTAACTATACCGTGCCAAAATGAGTAAAGCAGGAACCCATGCTATGTTCAAAAACCTTCCTTCTTCAAGGATATTGAAGCAGGTTGCCAGATTAAATAATATTGCCGGAACCGCAGAAACCGCGTACCGTTTTGACGCCTCAAAAGTGAAGAAGATAGAGTTACTCTTCATACATCAAAACATTCTTGGAGCTGCTGTCGGCTTGAAAAAGTTCTGGAGGCACAACTTACCTACGTTAAAGTTTCACAATGATGATATCAACTTTGTATGTACCAGAATCAATGCCGAAACCAAGGAAGAGGCAGAAAAATGTCCAACCAAGATCATCATCCATAGTCCTGACAACAACAAAACTGAATTGAACTGCTCTGCTAAGCACTCTTCTGTTATTTTACAAGAGCTCATCAAGGCTACCGGAGCCACTAGCGTGCCTACCAGCGAGATTCCTGTGGTGAAATCTCCAGCTGCAAAACAGACTTTGTTCTAGAACTAAACTGCCAGTCATAAGATATTAATTATCTACCTCTGTACATATAAATAATACAATAAGAAATTGCCATGATAGTATACAATGGACCTAGGATTGAAGGAATTTGAGTAATGAATCTCTTCCCTTTAGTTCCATAAGTTTTTTAATTTGTTGTAAGTCTGATATCTCCGATTCAGAGAGATCGGTTGATGCGCCCTTTGAGTTGGCATTGTCTTTGAGGGCATGACTTACGAGGTCGTCGAAATCAAGTTTCTGTGTTGGTTTTGTTTTGATTTCAATTAAAGTGTCAACGATTTCACGTTCATCTTCATTTGTCTCTAATCTTGCCTGGTTATCGTAACAGTTAATTGTCTCTATTATGTTCTGTTTCTGTTGATTCACCTTGGTAACAAAGTCTAACAAGATCGACTTCTCGGGAACTCGATATATGAATGCATCTTGTTCTCCCAAGCATAGTACTTTGTTAAGTTTCTTGGAAGTTTTGGCCAGAATACCAGAATTTGTTGATTCTATTCGATCCAAGTAATCTGGCACTTTGAAGTTTTCATGAGGTTCATTTTCATCATCTTCATCGGAATTTCGATCCATGAACCGGGGGTTGGGTTTGGAAAAGTCCTCCTCTTCATAATTCAAATAATCCTGTAGGTTTGGCATGTACCCTTGTTTGATATGTGGTTGGTCGTCATACTTGATGAGAAAGTTATTATAATGGGCTAGTTGTAAGAAATGATTGCGCAACATTGGCTCCAACACTTCAATATCTTTGAATCGCCGTTGCTTGATAAAGCCAGGCGGAAGTAAACTCTCGACATGGTTAGGACACCTCCATTTAAGCCCGATGGTCTTAGGTCCAAACATGGGCTCTTCCAAGCAGTCTATGTGCCATACCAAAGGACAGTAGTCACAATGGACTAGTGTTCTGTGATACAATCCAGATTCTCCACATTTATGGCACAAGTAGGGCTTACCATCTTTGTCATAAAGACTATCGATTTCAAGATCGTTATTTTTGTTAAAGCCCGGAACCTGGGAGCCGTTGGCTTTCGTGTATGAAAGTTCTGGTTTGAAGGTATCATCTTCGTATTCGCCGTTATCACCTGTGGTCACACCGATGAATGTGTTGTCTCGTATGTTTTTTGGGAGTTGGAACTCGACCGGGTTTCGGCTTTCTTGCTGGTTCATCAACTGGCTGAAAATACCGATTTCATTCCATTTTGTTGTGATGCTAGGGTTTCGTAAGGCAAGACATTCACGGCAGTACCAGTCATCTTCAGGCGGTTCTTCCAATGGTGGATCACAACAGGTGAAATGAAAAGATCTGGGGCATGTCTCACAGCACAAGAAGATCCCTGGGCCGCCGCACGAGCTACAAAACTCATCGTTATCTTTTGTTGGATCGTCTTCGTCCTGATGGCCAGTGACATGTGGAAGACCCGATGGTGCCAAGTTAGTACTAGCTGGCTTCTTCGGAGATATCACCTTTATGCGTTTAGACACCCTCACGGGCGTGTCATTACTATTGGCTTCGCGTTTGGGTTGTTTGGGTGTTTTCACCTTGGCCCTGGTGGATTTGATTTTGAGCTTCAACGGTTCTCTGACTTCACTTGCTTTTGTAACCTTGTCTGATATGGATGTCTTCAACGACTTCTTATGCTTGGCGTCGTTGACTGGATCGAGATCCGCTGGTTCTTCCGAAACCGTCGATTCTCGGGATGATGGACCGCTCGTCCGTCCGACTTTCTTTGGACCGGCCGATTTCGACGGCCACAACGATTCCTTCTTAATCTTAGTCAGAGGGCCCTCCTCGAGAGGCACTCCGGTGTACGCGGGCGTCGGTTCAGCAAGTTCGGGCTCGATAAACTCCGCGACCACCTTGGGCTTCCGTCCGGGCTTTTTCCGTTGTTTCGTGACTTCGGGCTTGATATCGGGGCTGGGTTGTAGCACAGGAAGTAGGTCTAGTATAGACTGTTCAGCTAGCCTTGACAGCTTTCTTTGGACGGGGCGATTCTTTCTCTTTCTCGGCTGGGTATTCTTTGCGACTTTAGCAGCACCGTTTTTATTGTTGACCGTGGTGCTCGCCACCTTTCTGGGACCGGTACCGTTCTGGGGAGGCTCCAATACCGCTTGTTTCAACTGTGTCAGCGTCATGGTCTTGCCGTTGCGACGCGTTGAGTCTTTGGGCTCAGACATTACCGCTGGAGTGAGGAAGTAAAGTGGACCAAAATCTCAAAATTTTCGTCGCGCTACGTGGGTTTCGTAGGAATAAGTGCTATGGGTTTTATATAGTAGTAAACTAGCTAACAGCGTGGTTATAGACAAATGGACAGACGTGTTGACAACAGGGCTCTCTATTCCTTTGCAGGCTTCTTCTTTTCAAAAAGTGGTTCGGCCAAAAGGTTGAGGATTTCTTCCTCGGCGATAGTCTTTTCGGTCTTGTAGAGTTCGGGGTTGAAAGAAGGAGTGGTGTATCTAACAATACCGTTCTTGGTGATACCAAAGGTGGTGAAGTATTGGGCAATAAATTCGCCTTCCTTTTCGGTGACAATGTCGTAAGGCAAGATGACCTTGTGGTTGGAAGGTTCAACCAACCCACCTCTGGACTTCTTTGGGTCTTCCAAGTCCCTAATGTTGAAAGGGAACAAGCCGGAAGCTCTGGCCTTGACTTCAGCCAATACCTTGTGAGACATCTTCATCTTGAGGGCGTAGGAGTTACCGGTCAACTTGTACAACGAGGTTCTGTACTTGGAGTCCTTAACCTTACCGTCGGCAGAAGTCGAGATCAAGACATCCATACCGTAAACTTCGTTCAACTCGAACTTGAAAGTGTCCATTTGACTTCTGTTCTTTTGACTTGGGTTAAGAATAAGTTCCTTCGAGCCGTACAACACGTTTCTTTCTTGGTTGTGACTCAACATGCTTTCGACTGGGGTGGTTTCGTAGTCCTTGGCAATCTTGGAAACAATGTTGGTGACGTCCCAGTTCTTGTTGCCCACCTTGAAAGTTCTGATGGCAGCTTCAGAGGCGTTCCAGGCGGCGTGGAGCAAATCGGCCTTCTTGCCGGTGATTGGAGCATCTGCGGATTCGCCGACAACAACGGTTTCGGCAACAATGGATGGGAAACCATCAAGATGGACACCCAACATAACATTGACAACGTCACCGTTCTTCAAGGTGATGTTGGAATCGTCATCCTTAGTTGGTGGAGCAATGTGGGCTGGGAGATGGTTAGGGTTGGCGGTGGTTGGGAAAGCGATACCCTTTGGAGTCTTGGAGGCCTTCTTGGAGTTATAGATTTTAGATAATTCTTCAGTCATCAACTCATCACCCTTGGAACAGATGTCATAGGTGGTGGCACCTTCGACGACCAAGGCTCTGACCTTGGCAATCACACGGTTGGTGATTTCACCACCGGTCTTGTACTTGGAAACAACGTCCGAGTTGGCAATGGTGTAGTCTGGGGTAGCAGCTGATGTTAGTAACGCTATTAAATGATTCTGTGGATAATTGACATACCAGTAGCAGGAGTAGGCATTTTTTGAATGTGATGTATGTTTCCTTATTGCTCTTCTTCAACACTTTATGGCGGAGAACTTTTCAAATTGGTGCGTGCTTATATAATCGTGCTTGTACTCTTTTGGATGTTGGATATTTGAAGGTCCAGCGCCTGACTTTGTTGGATAGTTACCACAGATGCCCAATTACATTGTTTGCCTAGCACATTTCTGTGAACTCCATGGTCCTACCACTATAATATGCACGCTGATGGCGCCCCAATTCACAAATGAGCCATTGCCCACCGGTTCCATGACTAAAACGTGCGCTGCTTGTAAGTTGCAACTCCCTGATGACGACGCTGTCAACCTCGTAACCAAGGAGGATACAAAGACAGAAGGGACGGAATCCACTCAGAAGACTGCTTATATCTCCACAAATTATCCTTCATCTCAAGCACGTTACCTGTCAGTTACCAAGCTTGTGATGAAAGCGTTATCTGTGGAAACCATTTCGGACATAACCAAGCCGATGTTCTACGGTGACGTTATCAATGGGTATTGCATGAACAAGATTTTCAAGATCAGCGATACCAATGCCAGAGGTTCAGAGAGGAAATATGCCTTGATGGTGGCCTCCGACTCCGAATCGGGCTTGTTACTGAATTGGGATGTCGTGAGCATGTACATGAATGAAATCATAACCTTGATCCAAGCCCAGGTTGAGGAAACGAAACAACGCAAGGATTCGACCGAAATTCTTGATAACGAAAGATATTTGAGAAGAAATATGATAAAACCACGTTCCTTGGTGGAATTGACCAACGATAAGAATATCTTTGTCAAGTTTCATTTATGGGCAATTGAAATGCTCAAGGATATTTTGCGTTAGATATCAACTCCTTTATCATTTTACTCCTATGGATAATCCAAGGGTCATATCTGAAGGAGCTTAATTCATTATCGGGAACTGGCTCATTTTGCATTTCTGCTCGATGTATTCCAGTCATTCTTTTGGTACACTTGGCTTCAAGTAATACATCCTCTTCGAAACAGCGATTGCCGATTTCATCCTTCTTGCAAACATTTGAAGGAATCCATAAATCCAATACTGGTCTATATCGGTGATTTTCGTGATACCTGCTATGGAGACCATGACTATATTCCCGTTTAAGGATTTCCTTGTATCTGTTTGGAACATATCCGTGCACTCCTTCAAAGAGAGTTCTTTTAAGTGGCGACAAATCCTCGAATGTGTAGAAATGATTGTTTCTGCAATTGAAAAGGTGCTGATTTTCCAATAACGTGGATCTTGCTTGAGATAGCTCTTCATACAAGTCTTCCTTTATGACAGTATGTGAATTCTTTTTATTGGAAAACTCTGGATCCAATACCTGATTAAATTCTAATGATTGGAAATCTTCTAGTTTAACATCAGTGGCTGCTTCGGTGAAGGATAATGCCGTAATATCGACATAATAGCCTGTCAGAGTGTCAATAAACCTAGCGTCGATTGTATTTAAACCGTTGGTTTTTTCCCGGGAAAAGAAACTTGGCCCAACGTCTATCAAGTAAGATCCTATTCCCAAGTTGTATTCACTTTTGGTATCCATGTCAATCACCAACGTTTGATTATAATTACGAGCTAGTTTTAATAGCGATTGGATAGATATTTGGACATCCAAATCCAGATCCCACGGCAAGGAAATTCCGTTCCAATACCATCCCAATAAGGACCCGTGACCCAACCAGGTTTCGAGACCGACAGAGCTGGCAAAGTGTAACCAGGCTCTAGTCAATCGATGCAAGATAGCCTGTCTTTCATAAGCAGAACAATGTACTGTTTTAAAGAATCTCCAATCGTAATGGGAACCGAGACGAGTATCTTTAATTTCTGCTTCATGAAAATACTTGAATGGTGTTGTGTGATTAGTGCTGTTTATGTTAGTTATTAGCCAGCGATCTAGATCATTTATTGATTGGCCTTCGTTAGCTTTCTGAACTTTGTTTTGAATTTCGGTATAGAAAGTATCAAAATCAAATAAGAAGCTTGCCTTGTTGAGATCTGTAGTGTGTATGCTAGGAAGGCTTTGGCCCATCCGTACAATATCGTAGTTGATATTCTTATCAGAAACGAAGGAAACCTCACTCATGACTGTGCCTAGGTAATGGTTCAACTCTCCAATCACTTCCTGCAACTTTATACCCTGATGAAACACTGTGGACGTGTTCTCTGATCTAGATGATAAGTAGTTCTCGAGAAGAATCGTTGTGTCCACTTTAGGAGGATAATCTGACTGTAAGACGGGGACAATCAAAGTGGTTTTGGCGATTCCCGTAAATGCAATTCTTTTGGGTATGGGAGCTTCAAGTAACAAGTAGCTCAGTCCGACAAGGCGACGAGCTTCTTCTGACATCCCCATCGGTATGGAGGAATTGATGTGAAAGTGAGGAGAGTCAAAGCAGTGGCTTGAGAAATTGGAGTATTCAACATTGTAGGTCCCCGCAAACCGTTCACAAGTTATAGGTGGTGTCGACAACAGTAACCAGCTGGCCCAAGTAAAGGGCAATTGACCGCGGTGTTCAATTCGGCCATTGTTTGCCTGTAGACTGTGCAACACCGACTGGAGCCAGAGCGCAGGTAATAACCTGGGATCGTATTCATTTTGGAGCAGCTGGACAACAAGCAGGTCAAGACTATTGTGATCTTGTAAAGGATCTAGTGACACCAGAGTCCATGGAAAATATGATGTAGTTAGAAAGTCGTGATACGAGAACGATTCGATCTCGAACTGGTGGGCATCTCTGATAGTCAATCCTAGGTTTGATGTCTGACGAAAGTAGAAATATATGAGCGGCAAGACCACGATCCAGGCCCAGTACCTGTAGACACAGCTACGTTTACCTCTAAATAGTACGGGCATTTTGCATTGCACCAAACTTATTTACCAATCGGTTTGGTTTTTGGTAGCTTAGCCGCTGACACTTTTTTTGCATTTACAGTTTTAGAACAATTTGTTGTTGCATACGGACCCTCGGATTTGGGGTGGGTCGAATTACGGAGGTGCCGTGCAGAATTGCGTTCTTGTTGCCTATTGTGGTTTATTTCGTATCTATACATTTAAACAGAGAGTAACTTGGCCAATTCACCAGACTTGTTCAACGCCTGCAAGTCGGAGTTACCGCCAATGTGTTTGCCATTGATAAATACATTTGGCACGGTACGTTGGTTTGTGATCTCAGCCAAACCCCTCTGGATAGTGGACCCGTTGGAATCTGTATCTAACTCTACAAGCTTATAGTTCTGCTTCAAACCAGTGAGCAACTGCTTGGTCAGGGTACAGTATGGGCAGTAAGTCTTGGAGTACACAACAACCTTGTCTGAGCTGATGCTAGACTTGATATCACTGATAATCTCAGCAGGGACTGGCTCCCCTTGGAACCACGACAAAATATAGTTCAACATGGTGGCAATCGATTGGGATTTAATCTACGATTTTGGATCGTGTTTCTAATCTCAAAAATTGTGGTGATGTACTGTATATATGCAAATACATGACTACGGCTGCAAAATCCCAAACATGACGACCACGACCGCCGTGACGTGAACAGGATCCACTATCTTGGATATTAAGGATGATTGGCTGGGTTTCCAGCTTAAGCAAAAGTCTGGCGTCGAGGAAATACTGTTGCTGGGGGTTTTATGGAACCATCTGTAAATGGCCTTTGAGAATAAGTCTAAAATCTTGTCATCACGAAGTCTATTGTTCTCTCGACGGCTCGGGCTCGTGAGATGTGTTGATGTTTGTTTATTTGGTGTCAAGTGGTGAGCCAGTCTTGAAAATCCTTAACCGCACTCTTGCGGGCTTCAAAAGCTCGCTGTAGTTCAAGGTATAATTTGAGTGTGTTTTTGTGATTCTCCGACACTCGATCAAGATCGGTGGAACGACAGGTCTTCTTTGGATCAACAGGCTGTTCAAGACTCATGTGATTATTTGACACTGAGATGAATAATATCCCCAAGTTATGTAGTTATAGTTGTAGTGGCAGACTGGACCTTCGACGTAAAGTATTAATATTGTCAATTGACGGATTCTCCAACTAGATATTGTTCAATATGGACACCCATGAACGAAAATCGGTTGACTGTTCGCTTTATTTATACTTGTGCAGAAATGGTTGGTCAATGCGAGTGATCGATTTGCATTTATTGGTCCAACCTAAGCGATCTGGCCACAAGTTTATTTAAACTTTAAAACTTAGTTTACATTTTCTATTCGCTCAGAATGACTCGTACCTAAGTGTCTATGATTGGATGTATTATGCAAATTTTATCTAACAAGGGCTTCACGTTCAAAAGAATGCAAAGATTCTTTGTTTTTCGTATACAATATCTGGTAAAGAAAACACTTTAGTAGGGTCTCCGTCAACCTCATGCACGCCGTCTTTAGTCTTTTGGTCTTCTCCAAGAAGCTTGGTCAACGTATTGTTGGATTCCATAGGCTTTATGAACGGGGTATAGGTACCAATAGTGATGTGCAAGATTTTGTTGAGGACCTCAAGTTCAAACGGTTCAAAATCAGCATCGTAAAACTTGACATACTCAACAGAAACACAAACCACACAGTTTTCCCTGATGACTAATTGTGACAACTTAATGTCAGCATAGAAATCCAACAAAACAGTGCTCTTGTTCTGGTACTCCACGGGAAACTTCTTGGTCATAGCCTTCCATACCGGCTTAAGTGGTCCCTTTGAAGAGGCAATATGACCTAAAGTCACATGGAACGCTTCTTGTATTCTTGATAGCGTCTCGAAATAAGTCCACTGAGAATCGGCGTACGCCACATTTCTTATGTCGCTAACGATATCCTTTGGTACGCTCACGGCATAGTACGATGGCTGCTTTTTCTTGGTAGGAATGACTTTGGTAAATGTAGGTTTGTAATCTAATGCTTTCTTAAATGCTTCATCGAGCTGTTCCTTCGTTGGCTCTACTTCGATTAGATTTGGATAAGTTTTAACCACTTCCGATATAATCTTTCCGGTATTTGTAAGGGAAGAATCACGGACAGTCAAGTTGATTATCAAATCAAACAATGAGTCCGGTTCCCTCTCTGGATTCACAGGCTGTAAACGGCCAATAAACTGCTTCATTATGCTAACAACGTTGCCCTCATTGGTTTGTGCTTTGATGGACTGATGATTGTCGCCTCTCTTGGTGACACGATCATAGGTTATCTTCCAAAGTTCATCTTCATCAAAATCATGAACCAAATTGACAGCAATGAACTTAAGCTCGACATTTGCACCAAAGTACTTGGAGGATCTAGACTGGAAATCTTCAATCAACTTGCCTCTCTCTCTAAATGAAGAGTTATTTCTATCAACAAGAACAGTATTTGTGTTCTGCAACTCTTCGAGACAGCGATCAACAAGTTTGAACAGTGAAGACAGTCCTATATTATCGTTTTGAACATGGGCCCATTCAGGGTATAAATTCTTCAAGGTTTGGAAAATGGTAGTCTTACCACTTCCAATCGTTCCAATTGGAATGAAGACATAGCAGTTATCCTTGACAGACAAGTTCAGAAACTGAGCTGTAAAATCACTCTGTAGCGAAAGTTCGTCATCCAACGAAAGTAACTTCATACCATTCGTTTCTTTCAAATCCTTCAAAAAGAGCTGCCTGACTTTGATGATACCATGGCCGTTCTGGAATTCTTCCTTTAACTCGGGATTAGAATCAAACAACGGAGCCACAAAGTTAAGATACTTTCTTGTGATATAGCGATGCTTATTCACTGATATGCTGATTATGGGCTTCCCCGAAAGGTATTTCTTGGTGACCTCTCTAAATTGACGGTACAAGAGATATGGTTCCTCAAACTTATACTTGAAGAAAAAGTCTCTTTCGTCAATCTTGCTTCTTATCACAAACCCTTCAACCTCTCTGCCGTTATAAGTACCAGTCTTTGTGCATTCTTCCAAGAATTCAAATAAAGTATCAAAATCGCTATGGGTAAAGTATTTAATATTTTTGAATCCCCAAAGTTTACCAAAAGCATTGACCTGGTCCATAGGAACGGTATTCAAAAGAATGGTATTGTAGTTTAAGCCATGCAAGTATAAGCCCGAATCGTCTCTCGAGTATGGAAGAACATGTTCTTCGAAGGAATCGTCACACAACTCGGCCACAGCAGTGAGGTTCGTTTCGTAGAGATACTTGGCCAAGTCCGACAATTTCATACCAATGGTTTCCAACTGTTTCTCCAATTGTCTGTGGCCCTCCATGGCGTGATTCTTGTTTATGCCGTCTCTTTCACCGGTTGAATGCTTCGAACAAACGACTATTTCGCCGTTTTCTAAACCACCGATAAATATAATACACCCATTTTCTTTGAGAGTAACGTCGTATGGTCCATTAGTAGCCTTCTGCATTTTCTCCTTCTTGGTCGATGGGACTTCGCCAACGTTAAAGAATTTATCATATCCACGGACAGCGATTCGCTTGTCGTCAAGAGTAAACAACCCACGAGCATTGGTTATTAGCGGCTTCTGCTTACCATAATCCCATTCATTGAACTTCCAACTGTCTAGGGTCTGGTTGGTGTTGTACACTTTATTGGAAAACTTTCTGCACTTGCCAAAGCCAGGTGTTTTTGAAGTGGCGTTGAGAAGCGTGCAAAACTCGGCAACCTGTTGTGGGTTGTCTTCCTTTCTCACAATGTTGACACTCATTTCTTAATGACAAAAGTCAGAGCTCAGGGCAACTGGTCACACTATTTATACTAACTTTTTGCAATTCACTAGTATGTGTCATGGAAGTGAAAATTGTCGTGTGTGCGTGCGCCGACCGAAAAACCCCAGTATCGCCAAATACCACCAGACCGGTCGTTAAGAGATAATACCAACAACGCTCGAGACTTCTACACATAGTTATGTCTTTCAACGTGGACATAGACGAAGCCGATGTTGCGGTGCTTAACCAGAACCTTATCCGGTCGAAGGAATTGTTCAGCGGAATCTCACGATCGCTCACTGTTATTGCCAACAAATCGACGAATGCATCCAAGAACATCAAGCCCATTCTCCGTGACGTCAACAAATTGAACGAGAACAAGCGTCAGGTAGAAAACGGGATCAATTTGCTAAGCGAAGTCAACGAAAGTGCTGCCATCATCCATGGCTACGAAGATATCTTGACCAACTCAATTGAGTTGATTGGTCTTCGGAAGTTCATCGACACGTTAGCCAAGAGCAGGACGCTCTTCAAGGCAATCAAGCCACGGTTCAAGCACTTCTCTGGAATTCTTGTTAACTTTGAGACGTTAATTGACAAGCTGGAGATCAAGTTGCAGACATTCTTCCAGGGCCTTACCCACCAGCCATACACCAAGCTCATGGAAGACGAAAAGAGTGTAGGAGAGATCCAAATGGTGGCGAAATACTTTGAAAGCGACCCCAGCTACATAATCAAGGTTTATTCCAGACTGAGAAGCACGTTGTTGGTGGAAATCATCCGGCCCTTGGAGGCGGGAACCAAGCCGGTGGAGAGAACAGGCAACATTCCGTACGAAAAGGGCAGCAATGGCTTGAACCGATTCAACAATGAGTTGATCAAGGCCATCAAAGGTGAGGTTGAATTGGCAGCCAAGTTGGGACTTGCCAGCGATGGACTCATAGACGCAGTCATTGAGCGGCCAATCAACGAAATCTACAATCAGAGAATCTTGAACAATTTCAACAAGTTCTTCAGCACAGCAGCGGCAATTGTGAGCAATGACCTCTTGGTGCTCGAGATCATCGAGAACTTGTTGCATTTCCAGAAGTTCTTGACGAACTTTGGCTTGTCCAACAAGGAATACAACAACCAGCTCCAACTCTTCATCACCAAGAACTCCATCATCTTCAAGGAGTACATCAAGCATATTGAGAACAGATTCGAGACCATCTCGGTGTTCAATGACACCAACATTCCCCAGATAACCGTCGAGTTGATCAGTAAGTTCCGGCGGTCGAGTGAATTCTCCAATTCATTGCTCAAGTTGATTGATCACTACAAACTCGGAGATTGGCTTGTGGTGAAGCCCCCCGTGCGGTTCGTGTCGGTGTACACGTCGGTGATCCCCAACACCAACAACGACGAGAGCGCCGGGTACTTGTTGTCTTCGTTTTTCTCCGATATCATCGACTCGATCATGATCAACATAGAAATCGGGCTAAAGAACGCCAACGAGAATGCCATCAAGAAGTCGACGCAGGGCTTCTACCTCATCAAAAACCTTATCATGATTGAAACCATCATTAACCGTTCATCGACGCTCTTTGAGTGTTTGGGGAGTCTCGGTACGGAACGGATGAACAAGCTCAAGAACCGGTTCCTCAAGCTCTTTTTGGACGACTGGAACTACGCTTCGTATATCATTATCCGAGACATGACCACTATAGCCACTAGCAACGCTCATAGCGGCGGGGGGTCGAGCGGTCTGACAAGTCATGGCGCCTCTGGGCACTTGACCTCCAAGGAAAAGGACCAGATCAAGGAGTTGTTTCGGACCTTCAACGAGTCGTTTGAAGAGGCGCTCCGTAACTACGAGAAGTATAACATTACCGACAACAATCTCCGGTCGTTTTTGGGCAATGAGATCAAAAAGTTGATCATCAATGCCTACTTCAAACTATACGACAAGTACGGGACAAGCGACTTTACCAAGAATAAACCAAAGTACGTGAAATATGACAAGCAAAGTTTCGAAAAACTCTTGAACGAAAAGTTATAGGCAAAACAGCAACAGTGAAAACCGGGCGTGGCGTATTATCGCGGCGGTGGGATTTTGGTGCCGCTGGTCCCTTAAGTCCTGCGGCTGGGGGGTTTTGCCCTCCCGCGGCCGTGGTTTCGGCGACGGAACGTCCAAGATATACGAACATATTTTGTGAGAGGTTTCGTCCCGATAAGACAGTGCAGCCTCGACTATGCATTGACGTAAGTGTGCCTAGGCCCCGCCCTCCCCGATAATCCCCCCGCGTCAAATGACACAACCGTTTATGTGTGTGGTTAAATTCTTCCAAGAAAATTTTGAAACTTCTTGGATCGAATGTCGATATTATGGGGCACTTTGGCAGTGACGGAATTAAGAATTTTTGTCAGATCACGCAACCCGCTTATGTAAGCCGCCTGCCAAAAAAATTTAAGATTGCTTAGACAGGTGAAGAATTCCATGCTGTTGTCAATAACACTTGAAAATACGAGAATAACACTTTTGTCTACGATTGGCGACAGGTGACAGCCAGCTAGGGTAAAGTGACAAAACGCTGGGTTTAGCGGAGGTCGTACCGCATCCGAGAATGGTTTCCGAAGTGCCATCCGGTAATATCGGGGTGCTGTTTATGCACGGCTTCGGATTTTCCCACGATATGTCCGAAAGGTGACAACCAGACAGGGCAGATGCAACGGTGTTCGTGCCGAGTTGCTGACTAAGTTTAGAGAAATAATCCAGAAAGATATTTTTATGCGCTCATCCACAAAAGGGGGCTCATTCCCGATTAAGACAGGTCTCTTGGCTGTTTGACACCTCATTTCAGATGCCAGAGGTTGCATGCAGGGACAGATGTCCCGTCTCGTTAAATGCAACGATTAGTTCACTTTTTAAGTCATGGTAACTCGATGGAACATATTTTGTCGTGAGTGGTAAATTAACCGGAGTGTGAGTGGGACGAGTGACCATGGCTAAGGCTTGGGGAAGACAGACAAGCCTGCCATGCATCTTGGCGTCAATCCCCGCGCCTTCTCGGCGGATTGACGGAGTTAGGACAAGATATTAACATATTTTCTAGTGCGTTATTGGACCATATACGAATTTTATTATTATTATTTTTTTATTGGCTTTTTCTTTTCTTTGACACAGATGGGCGTGAGGATGACGGTGGGTCTTAGGCGAACACTTTTACGGTCCAAAATGGCGGCGCATTCCAGAACAAAAAAATACAATGACACCCTCCCTAACCTAGGTTCCTTTTTGGTCTTGCCGTCGCAGTATGGCCCCGGTGTTTAGGGTCCGATTTAGTTTAGACGTTGCTGCGTGGCAGATTTGTGTTTGCTGATTTTTCCAAGTCTCTTGTAAACATTTTTATTTTTTTTTTGTAACATCATTTGGGACCTAAAAATATATTTCTTGGTATTTTTTACGGTTATATATTAAACCTCAGATCCATGTTATGTACAGAAACCAAGAAAAGGATAAAGTGCTGTATAAAACCAGCCCTTCTGCTCCCACTGAATATTTTGATAAAAAAGTGGATCCACGTTATTTATTTGTACAATACAGACCAAAACTTGACACTTCCAGATGGCCAACTCCAATAAAATCAGCTTGCCACCCATAAGTGACATTCTTGTCAACAGGCCAACCTCGTTCCCGGTCCCAATGTCAATCCCTGTTCCTATGCAACAGCAGACTGCACCAATATTACCACCATTACCTTCCACATCTCGCTACCAGCTCCCACCAGCTTCATACAAGTACTACGACTACTACTACACGGCTCCGCCCCCACCCACAGCTCCATTCCAACAGCATCACCACCATTCGATATCGGGAGCCCCAGCACAAGCAGCCAGATCGCCGTTATCGAACAATGCATCACCACTCTACTCTAACGAGTTGACCCCTCCACCTGCAACTTTGCGTCACAACTCAACAAATACCTACAACATCAAGGACGAGTCGGAGCTCGACTCTCCTACATCCGGCGGGCCCGGTAAGAGAAAGACAAGAAACAACCTTCCAAAACAAACGACGTACATCTTGTTGAAGTGGTTGAACGACCACTTGAACCACCCCTATCCTAACTCGTTTGAAAAAAACTAGTTGATGATGAGCACTGGCTTAAACCAGCAGCAGTTGAGCAACTGGTTCATCAACGCAAGAAGACGCAAGATAAAGTCGTTAAAGGAACAAAAGAGATTAAATTTGGTTTAGTATGATATAGTATATGGGTTCGGCAAACAATATAATTTATGGGATTTATGACCCTTCTTGTAAAAACTCTTAACCACCGCGAGCAAAATAGGCCTGCGTAAACATTTTTTAAGCCTCTATCCAAATTCAATTACCAAATTCCGTTCCGAGCACCAAAAAAACAATGTAATGCCGACAGTCTCTCGGCATTACAAAAACGAACTCGCACCGTTTTCCGAGATGCACAACCTTGGCAAGAAAAAAGCTTGGGACCCCCCACGCATTGAGAAATTATTTTATCATCGTGTTACATTGCACGATTTGTGGCTGTCATAATTGAAGGGCTTTGAAAAGGTTAATCCTATTATGGCTTAGTCTATGCGGGTCATGGGAGCAAGGGTGGATCGCCATGGCTAATTTATTTTTCCCTGTTGGGTGGTCTCTGTTTGTATAGGGGAATTAGTCACCGCCCAGAATTGAATCTGGGCCTGAATTATTATCTCCGAGATAAGATTGCTATAGCTAAGACTCCCACATTTCCCGGCACTTTACCAAGCCATGATTTCCATCGTGACCAGGCTGTCTGGATCTGGCCGGTGTTGGACACGGCCCCGCCAGGGTTCTGGCTAATGACACGTAACCATTACTTAAAACACATCTAAAGCCGAAAATTCGTTCTTCATAGGAGCGAGGTGCGTTGGGGTTACATGGTTAGACGTCATTTTTTTGGCAGGTTTGCCGCCCTGACGTTGGCTTATCCTGGCAGTCTGTGTCGGAGCGGCTTACCACCTCAAATTTTTCTGCTCGATAATTTTCTTGGCAGCTCGGATATAGCGTGAAATAGCTTGACATCAAATATGTCATTCCTGATAAGCCGGGTGCGCTGGGTTTTTCGCGAATTTTCGCCGGCACACTTTTAACCACGCCAACCCATTCCGTTCCGGTACCATTTCATGGTGGTATCCATCTAGGTTGGGCCGGATGACATTTTTTCCCATGTAGCACGGTATGTGGTGCCCGGGGTGACGCCATGCCGTTTCGTGTATACATGCCCTTGCGTTATCTGACATAGATTTCTGATGGACATAACGGGTCTGCGAATTAATGTTTTTTTTTTTATCTTTCTGCTCCATATTTTATACACAAACAAAGCGATCCATGTGACAAAACGTACATCAATTGTCACTTTTTTATTCGCAGGTGACATATTTTTGTGCAACAATAAAGTTGGGTTTTTGCGCACGTGACGGAGTATGGGGAAGATGCGAAAAAAAAGCCATCACCCGCCCAACGGAGGGGGGGTTAAGGGGGCGGTGGAGGAATTTACGGTAACAATGATTTCTCATCGTGTTTATTAAGTACGAGTGGATTTCCTGGCATTTTGACGGTGGCGGAGAATTTGTAAATAGTTCAATACTCCGTGGAAATGTGCCGTAATCGACGGAAGTAGGTTGATGCCGTGCAAGGTTAACACTACGAGCAGGGCGTCAACCGTTTGGCACGTTTGGTGGCTAACGCCTTATTCAAGTAAGGTTTGGCCAAGCTAAAATGGTATTTGTTCGTCACCCTCGTTCAAATAGGCTTACGGTATCGTATTCTGGGGGTGGCTGGACTCCATGTGGGTCATCTGGTTCGTATTTGTGCCTTGCTGAGCGTCAAGGTGTGACGGGGTAAAGCTTAAACCCTTTTCGGGTGAGCGACCCTCGACAGTAATTGCTGGCGGCAGGGACAAATTAAAGGGGCTAGAATAGACGTGGACGGAAAATATCTAAATCAGGTGATCGTCTAGAAACTGTACGGGTCCGTCTACTGTAACCAAAACAGCAGTCAAAGGTATAGGCGCTGTTGGTGTAACAATTGCCCATGGAGTGAGCAAGGTGTTGTAGTGTTTGCCAGTTCGTGTATCGTGGCCTCCGCCGCGTCAATTGTTGTATTCCCAACCCAGAACTGCCCACTCTTTCCCCATTAATACCGTATCATCCATGAAGAATTACCCTTTTAGTCCGAGCTTATACCTGGAGATCGCCCGAGCGCATCTCATTCAAACGGGATTTTAGGTTGACATGGATGCAAAAGTACGAGATGGTATTAGTCGTGCCCTCCCCATTACATATATGCAGTATGTGTTTATGTGCACAACACAAAACAGTGACACAAAGTTACGCAAAAAACAGCCACGCCAATACACAACATTGAACGGTAACGACAATAGTTTGTGACTGTCTGCCACCGCCATGCATGCTACCGACATTCTCATCAGTGTAGGAGACTTGGTGCTCGACTCAATCGACAACTTAAACCGGGTGGAATACAACAAAAAGGGCAGAAAATACCGGTTCGTCAACAACACGTTCCAGAGAATACGCGAGGAAGACAAACACTTGGTGATCTGTCCAGAGGACCCCGAGCAGAAATTGGCGACGATCTCGTCCTACTACATTCTTTCCAACATCGGCAACATCTTAAACGAATTCCCCGACTTCTGTCTCCTGATCATCGGGTGTGCCCAGCAGTTGGAACAGAACCGGTGGTACGAGGTCGAGAATTCGTCGGTGATCCACTACAAGAACACCAAGTACGATCCCATGGAGGCCAAGTACGATGCCCTCGAGTACGTTGAGGATGCGATCACCGACAAGCACATCGAGATGGGCCTCAACTTGTTGATCTGTTCCAAGCTCAACTTCCTCCACACCGACCACCATATCGGCACCAAGGTCGAAGGGTATTACATGAAGCATTACGTCACCGAGTACTTTGGCATCGACGCGTTGAATTCTCCTGACGTGTTGGTGGCCCTCAAGAGCTTTGTCCACTGGGGCAACATTACCGGCATCTTGTACCGCTTAGACGTGCCCCACGTCAACATCTCGGAACAAGCGCGGATCAACTTTGCCAATTTCCCCGACCCCAGCGACGAGTTGAAGTTGAGTGTGTACGACCGGTATCCGTCGGGGACGTCGCGGTATTCGCTTATCCGGAAGTCGATCGATATCTTGGGCGACTGGCAGTACTCGAAGTTGATCCCGTATCCGGAAAGCGGGCCCCACGGCGACGCCAACTACGATCTTGGCTGGTTGTATGAGCTCTGTCACAACATCGAAAAAGATCCAATAAGATACCACTTGCGGTCGGCAACCAAGAGCTTGTGCCAGGACCCGGAAAACTTGGCCGAACTAGGAAGTAGATACAGCGACAACATCAAGCATCTCTTGGTGCTTATCTCGTTGCTCATCAATATTTTCCCCAACACCGGCGGCGAGTTTTTGTTGCAGAATTCCAAGATCCCCAAATTTAGCGACGACCTAATCGGCCCAAATAGGCCGTATTACGATGAGCTCGTCCAGATTAGGCAAGACATCGAGACGTACGAAAACAAGGGCTGGGACGCCGACGACATTGTGTTGCGGTTGGCGGCGAAGGACCGGTCGCTATTCTCGGTGGTGATGGCCATGAGGGAACAGTACATAGACGACTACGAATAGGTATAGCCTCGTGTGGTACAGCCTCGTGTGCTTTAGCCTCGTGTGCTTGCTATAGACCCCCATCATTCTAACCGCATCCATCTCCAGATCCACCGGCCATCACCGCCAGCCCAACATCTCGTTTAGGTCGCTGGCTCAACACGTTGGCAAGCTCAAGCCCCTCAATTATCACATGCAAAGCACCCAGGGCCAAGGGCTCGTGTTACATCATAGCAGGCAATTATCTAATATTAGAATGCACCGGTTATGTAAGCCGGCCCTGTGCCCAAAAAAATTCCGCCATTCCCAAATCACTCGACAGCAATGTAGCAACAATACGATGGGTGTCAGTTTCAGCCTTCCGGCACCCTCATTGGTGGTGAACATTGGCACCCCAATGCGGCAAACCTAACCATCACGCTATCTGTTCTCGGCGATACGCATGGACAGGTTATTTTTTTCTGGCGCAGCCCCTGGGAACCTGGCCCCATATGTGCCCATTGTCCCAATCGAGCCGCCGAGGTTCCTCCAGGCAACCACGACAAGGTTGTGATGCACTTGCCGGGGTGGTTGGGGTGCCGGTGCGGCGGGCCCAGAATTACCACGTTGGGCCCGGTCCACCCTCGGCCTATCATTCGCCTGCAAAACCTTGTTGGCCTGTGTGCAGGCGTAAAATTCCCTCCCCAGGGCGCTTTGTGTCACCAGACCCAAATTAGCAGTATATATCGCACCCCACCTGTCGATATTTTGCAACAAAATTACCTAGAAATTCTACCTGATTAGAGAGGTAAGTATGTGGTTTTCCAGAGATAAGACGGCCCCCGTGGCTGCTCCCGGTGTAGACACCGAAAAGGTCGCTGCCAACGTCGACATCAAGTCCGACTTTGAAGATACCCTGTCGTCGGACGTCGACATGGTGGAGTTGGAGGGCCATGACGACGTGCTTACCAAGAAGATGAAGCTCATCAACGATGCCATCGACGAAGTCGGCTTCACCCCGTACCACTTGAAGCTCTTTTTCCTCAACGGGATGGGCTACGCTACCGACACCCAATTGACGTACCTCGAGAGTACCGTCCGTACCTTTGTCAACTACCAGTTTGGCTACAAGTTTGCCGTTTCCAACGAATGTTACGCTGCTGGTATGATTCTCGGAGCCTTGTTCTGGGGATTTTCGGCGGATTTGATTGGAAGACGGATCGCCTTCAACATGTCGCTCTTGCTCTCGGCCGTGTTCACCATCATCGCCGGTGCCATGAACTCGATGGCCACCTACTCGCTCTTTGTGTTATTGTTGGCGTTTGCCGCCGGCGGGAACCTCGTGTTGGACACCACCACTTTCCTTGAGTACTTGCCCCACAAGAACCAATGGCTCTTGACGTTTTTTGCATTTTTCTGGGGTATTGGCCAAACCATCACGGTGTTGTTGGCGTACGCGTTCTTGCCCAGATACTCGTGTTCGTCCGCCGACCACTGTCCCTCGCACGAAAACCGTGGTTGGAGATACGTCTACTACTGTAACGGGTGCATTGTGCTCTTTTTGGCCATCATGAGATTGACGGTGATCCGGTTGAAGGAAACACCCAAGTTTTTGGTTGCCAACAACCGTGACGCCGAGGCGGTCGCCGTGTTGCAGGGCCTTGCTGTCAAGTACGACAGACCATGTTCGTTGACGTTGGAAATGTTGGAAGCCTGCGGTGAAATCACGAGTAACTCGGACTACAGAAAGCAAAACTCCGTCATGGGGTTGCTTGGGTTGACCTGGAAACACATCAAGATGTTGTTTGCCACAAGAAAGTCGGCCAGATCGGCCATCTTGTTGTTTATCTCGTGGTTGTTCCTTGGGATCGCCTATCCATTGTACTCTTCGTTCTTGCCGGTTTACTTGGCCACCAGAGGTGCCAACATCAGTGCCGACACCACGGCCGGTGTCTACCGCGACAACTTGATTTCCAACGTGTCGTCCATCGGTGGTCCACTCATTGCCGGTGCATTGTTGTATTTCGTGCCCAGATTGGGCCGTAGAGGTGTGTTGTTCATTGGAGGGGTCCTGACCATGGCCTTCTTGTTTGGATACACTGCCATCAGAACCCGGCCCCAGAATGTCGCACTCTCTTCGTGTGTGTACGTGACGCTTTACATCTACTACGGGGTGTTGTATGCCTACACCCCTGAAGTGATGCCGTCGGCCGCCAGAGCTACTGGTAATGCTCTTTGTTTGTTCTGTACCCGTATCACCACTGCCATGGTTCCGATCATTGCGTGGTATAGTGACACTTCGTCGCAGATCCCCATCTGGATCTGTGGGGCGTTTGTGGGAGTTATTGGGGTTATTGCATTATTTTTCCCATTCGAGCCAACCAAGACCAGAGTGGTTTAGACCGGTTGTTGAAGGGCTCCAGCAGTCCTTCGTGCTCGTTATTACGCATTTTACTTCTACGATGTTCATTTTACTAAAAAAAAACTAAGAATTGATATTATGTTTTATACCTAGGTGTAGTATTTCCAGTTTCATTGGGCCTTAAGACAGTACATCCGCACGGGGTACAACTCCTTGGGCATGCCCTTTTGGACGTCGCTGGCGATCAACTTGAATCCAGCAGCAACAAAGAGCTGTCTGAACTTGGCATCGGTCCGGGTCACCGACGAGTCGGTTTCGTCAAAGATATCGTCGACAGGCGCAATGTTTTCCTTGACAATCATCGTGCCGACTCCGTTGCCAATGAGGGCACCACGGCACCGGCTCCAGAACTCGACGAGCTCATCGTCCGGCAACTGGCCGACGCACCACTGGCACCACACGAGCCAGTAACGGCCGAGTTTCTCGGGCAGACACGTCCATTGCTGCATGCCTATGTCGTAGATGTCGCCCAATCTGTTCTTGGCCGCCACGCCGACGAGTTCGTGGTGCATCTGGGCGACAAACGGCTGGACGGGCTCGAGCAAGTCGCAGCGGTCCGACACTTTCCAGAGAAGATCGCGGGTGATGCGGCCGATTCCGGCTCCCATGTCGATGGTGAGCTTCTCGTGGTCGGGCGGACACACCATGCGGGACTGGAGCTTGCGGAGGAACGTCAGCGACCCGACGATGTCGGCCTTGGGCACGGCGGTCTGTTCGCCAAAGCCGCCCAACACGCCGTCCACGGACGCGGGAACAGACGTCCAGTAGTCGATGGCGTCGTTGTAGTTGATGTGCGAGTCGGGAACGCCTTCAGCCGACGAGGCGTCGATGGTTTTGGCGGGCATTGGTGGTGGTGTGGAGATGGTGATGGAGATGAGTTGAATGTCGCGATGTTTGGGGCTGCGACACGAGCGACATATTTCCGAGCCCGCGACATTCTTATCCTCGACGTCCATCGCCAACGATATCGATCTATCGTGATGTTCTTGTCGTTGCCTCTTGTCAGTTGTACATCGGTCAAGATCTGATTGGTCTGGATGGTTTTGTTCTTATTTGTAATGATGATTCTGCTTCTGTGCTGCCACGCCGTGCAACCACTCAGCACGGGTCTTACTCAACAAGGCAGTCTCCACTAAACAAGACAGTCTCCACTAAACAAACAAGCCCAATGGCACCGTTTATGACAGTACAACCGTAGTAGTTGTGCCACCGGCAATTCGCCACGCCAGACTCGGCACACCAGAGCCACGTCTTGTCGTGCCCGGTGTCGTCACCATGTCGCACTATGTCCATTATGTCACTTCCGCTCTCGCCCAAACCGTCAGACAATTTGCTCACACTATGGCATCACCAATAGTTCATCGCTATCGTTTGACTCAGACTGGTACTTTGCACTCCTCCTGCTCCACCACCGTCCCTACACCCGTGCCACCTCTCCGGCCATGATCCTTATAGACGACGCCAAGTACTCGTGTCTCGAGTGTATCCGCGGCCACCGCTCGTCGCTGTGCCGCCATCACTCACGGCCGCTCCTCCAGGTCCGTTCCAAGGGCAGGCCCAACACCACCGCCACCGGCAACCCCAACCACCGGATCGCGGTGTTTGCCGAGGAAATCGCCAGCGAAAAGCGCCTGCCGCTGCCGCCGCCGCCCGTCGCCGGCAAATGTCTGAAAAACGGCCCCATCGTCATCCTTAAATCGTCGCCCAAGCATGTTTTCGACATCGAGACGGGCCAGATCGTCGGCCGCTACTCCGAATCCGACGACCACGAGCTGCTGGCGAGACCTCCGCCGCCCGTCATCAACAACGACAGCTTTATCGTCACGTCGACGTGCTGCACCACCGACGGCGTCACCAAGAAAGACAAGTCGTGTGGCTGCTGCACCAACAAGACCCGCAAAAACATCAACAAGTCCAAGATCCTCAACACATACCTCAAGAAACGCTTGAACCGCCAGCTCATCCACAACGACGTCGCGTTTGTCGATCTGCCCACCTCCCGCGCACCACCGCCCGTGCCTGACAAAGATGTCTACGAAGCCATCCCGGTCGAGTCGTGCTCGATTCCCGGCTCGTGCTGCTGTGACGACAACTGTGCCTGTGTGGGCTGTGTAGTCCACGGAAACGCACCTCCACCACCGCAACACCACCAGGTTCCATCGCTGACTCCAGCAAACACCCCGGCCCAGATCCCCGTCGCCCTCACCACCATACCGCCAGTGCCAGACACTCCACTCCCGGCCCACCCGGTGTATTCGGAACTCGTCCTGTACGACACGGGCCAGAACCTCGTGTTCAACTCCGTCAAGGACAAGGACAACTATTTCACGTCCGACTTCAACTACAACACCAACATCACGCCGTTCACCGACGACCCCAACAGCTTTTTCGCCAGCCTCATGGCCGAACAGCAGGCCATCAAGGAAGAAGACTTGGAGTCGCCGCGGTCGTGTCTGTGTCCCGCCGACACCTGCGACTGCTACAACTGCGAAACCCACGGCATCATCAATGGGTGCAAATTGGACGAGTTTTTCCCGGCCAATCTAGACAACAAGTTCCTTTCGATGCTTTCGGACGTCAAGGACCCCAAGATCAAGAACGGCGGCGGCTGCTGCAGCAGCACCAGCGCTTCCACCTGAATCCATGTACATATCTTTTCGTATAGAACTCACCCTAATAAATGCTTGATGCATCGACCTCGTCCCAATTGGGACGATTGTATCTTTGACTTTTGGGCTTATGTGCACGCCGCAGTTTTTCTACCGAAATTTTCAAAAAACAACCAACCGCCAAAACCTTTCCTCCACCACATGGTTGTGTCTACCAACATGGACGAACCGGTTGATCTTTCTTTCTATTTGGGCGAAAATGCCGAAAACATCGCCAATTTGGATGTTCCCTTGAGCAGCGGCCAGATTGTCAGTATCAACTTGGCCGAAGAGTTGCCTGAGGATCCCAACGAATTGATCAGTTTCTTGGAGGGCGAAAACTGTGCCAAAAAGTACTGGATCAGTGTGGCCACGGCGTACGCCCATATCAACAAGTTGGATGAAGCCTTGGTCATTGTCAACCATGCTCTTGCCTTGCAACAGTTCCAGACCGAACAGCAGACTTTCCGGTCGTTCTTGGTGTGGTTGTACCTTAGGCTCGCCGCCAATGGCTCCGAAAAGGAATCCAACTTGAACAGAGCCTCAGCCGAGATTGCTCGCGCTACCGGCGAAGGAGCCAATACCAGCAACGTCTTGTCGCAGGCCGTGTTGTACCTCTTGCAAGACCATGAGGACAAGGCGTTGGACATTTTTGACAGACTCCTCAAAATCGACCAGAAGAACTGTTTTGCCCTCCTCGGTAAGGCCCAGATCGTGTTGCACAAAACAAAGAACTACTCCCATGCGTTGAAGTTGTACCAACAGGTCCTCATTTTGAATCCATTGATGAAGCCAGACCCCAGAATTGGAATAGGTTTATGTTTCTGGTTCTTAAAAGACCACAAAATGGCCGTCCAGGCTTGGGAAAGAGTGTTGGAGTTGGACCCGGGCCACTTGAAGGCCAAGGTCTTGTTGAATCTTGCCAGTTTCAACAGCAGTTTCATCAACTCCTTGAGTGACGAAGAATTCTTACAAAACTACAAGGCATGTTTGACCCAATTGTCCAAGAATTACAAGGAAAAGCCCTCGGACTTTGTCATCTCGTTAGCATTGGTTTCGTACTACTTTTCCAAGCAGAACTTTGATGTCGTTGAAAAGTTGATCAACAAGATTGTTCTCCAGATCACGGGTAATGGCCAGCTCAAGTTCAGTAACTTGTCCACACTCTCGGCATACCAAGCAAACATTCTTTCTCAAAGTTCCTCGTGGTTAGGAAGAGTGGCCTTCAGCAAAGCAGACTTCACCCAAGCTTCAAAGTACTTCCAGGAATCGATCAAGTTGAACGATAACAACTTGGTGGCCAAGTTGGGGTTGGGTCAATCTCAATTCAACCGTGGTTCCGTCGAGGAAGCCATCATAACGTACGAATCGATCTTGAGAAGCAATGTCAAATGTTTGGAAGTCAACTACTCGCTCGGGTTGTTGTATTCACAACAAAAGTCTAGAAGGAAGCAAGAACAAGCCATCCAAATCTTGGAAAGATACGTCAAGTTATCCAACAACCGTGGATTGGTTTCGTCAAAGGAAGACGAAGGGTCCGAGTTTTTAAACAGAGAACCGGTTGCCTTGAATGCATACTTGGTTTTGAGTAAGTTGTATGAATCGAGAGATATCAGTCAATCGTTGACCTACTTGAATAAGGCAATTGAATCGAGAAAACAAATCAATCAAGATGCTCCATTAGAAGTATACAACAACATTGGAGTGTTCAATTTCATGAGACAAAACTACGAAGAAGCCACGGTGTATTTCCAAAATGCCTTAGATAAGGTTAAGCAGGAATTCAAGAGTGAAGACGGCGACGTCTTGGTGGAGCTTCCTACAGACTTAAAGATCTCGCTCACATACAACTTGGCCAGATCCAAGGAAATCTCGCTGGAATCCGAGGCCGTCGATATCTATAATACTTTGTTGGAAGAATGTCCCCACTACTTTTCCGCAAAGTTGCGTTTATTGTTTTTGGATAGTATTACTGGCAACAAGTTGACGAAGCAGGAAATCAAGACCGAAATTGAACAATTGTTGAGCTTGAATGCTTCAGACTTGGAAACCAGATCATTCTACGGATGGTTTGTTAAGAACTTTGGTAAGAAGCTTGGTTTAAAGCCTGATGCTGATACCAACCATCAGAAAGATACCTTGGTGGAGTACGATTCTCACGACTGTTACGCCTTGATTTCTTTGGCCAACATTTATTGTGTTATGGCTAGAGACATCAAGGCCTCTGGTAAGGAGGATGACAAGAGAAAGAAGTACTACATTAGAGCCACTGAATTGTTTGCCAAGGTATTATCCGTGGATCCTAAGAACGTCTATGCTGCCCAAGGGTTAGCAATTGCTTATATCGAAAACAAGGAATCGAACAAGGGGTTGGATATTTTGAGAAAAATCAGGGATTCTCTCAATGATATCTCGGTTTACTTGAACCTTGGTCATGTTTTGATTGAATTGAAGCAGTACGGAAAAGCTATTGAAAATTACGAAATTGCCTCGCAGAGATTCACCGATGGAGAGGACTCTAAGATCCATTCGTACTTGGGAAGAGCGTGGTATTTGCGTGCTGGTAACGAGAAGAATTTGGGATACTATCACAGGGCTTTGGAAAGCGCCAAAAAGGCACTTGACTATGCCACTGGATCTCATGCTTCGCTTAAATTCAATGTGGCATACGTCCAGTTCCAGATCGCCGAGTTCTTGACCAAGCTTCCTGTTGGACAAAGAAGTGTTGATGATATCAAAATAGCCATCACCAACTTGCAGACGGCTATCGAGGTACTTAGCGAATTGTCGTCGGACGACGAAAAGCATGCACCATATCCTAAGGCCGACTTAAAAGCGAGAGCCACGTTGGGTAGTTCGACTTTGCTTACCAGATTAAATGCTTGTCTTGAAGAAACGGTGGAGAACAACTCGCAGATTGCTGTCAAGTTGGAAGAAGCCCAAAAATTGAGACAAGAGGAACAAGATGCCAAGTTGAAGAAGCAGGAAGAAGAGCTGACTGCTCGTAAGTTGAAGGAAGAACAGTTGTCGAAGGAAAGAGCCATTTTGCAGGAACAAGCACAACAATGGGCCGAAGAGTCACGGATGAATGTCATCGTGGATGACGACGAAGACGAAAAATATGATGGCGAAGGTGATGGCGAAGAAAAGACCGAGAAGAAGCCCAAGAAAACCAAGAAGGAAACCAAGAAGCCCAAGAAGGCAAGGAAAAAGATTGTCGACGATAGCGAAGAGGAAGAAGCCGAGCTTTCGGCTGAGTCTGACGGTGAACCTAAGGAAGCAAAGAAAAACGGCAAGAGAAAACAGATTGAAGATGACGAAGACGATGACGTCAAACCGAGCTCCAAAAAGAGCAAGGCGTTGTCTAGCGAGTTTATCAACGAGAGCGATGATGCTCTGGATGACGATTTGTTTGGAGAAAACGAAGAATAGTTGTAATCTAATGTACATTAAGTAGAAATAAATACGTAGAGCCAGTCCCCGACCCTCGTAGCCGACAATAAACCCTAGATATGGTGACGGTTCACTGTTCCTGGAGCCATTTCCTCATATTCTTGTGGCTTTCGGCCGTATTCTTGAACAACTTCTTTTCGTACTCGTCCAAAGAGTACATGAACTCGTTGTTGATCTGTTTGTTGGGATTGGATGCATAGTTGTTGATTTCAAACGCCCGTTCTTTCAACATCGTCATGACGGTCTCGATCAACGCCGGGTCGTTGAACATCACACACCACTTCTCCACCAACTTGTAGTAGTTTGGAAGCAACTTGTGGAGATCGACGTTGGTCGGACTGGTTTTGATGGCGTTGAGCACCTTGGTGCTGATGAAGTCGGGATCCGACAAGTCTATAAAGCTTTTTTGCGATTCTTCCAGCAATTCACACACGGCCAAGATCTCGGCCAACCATACGGGCAACTCGATCTTGGTGTCTTGATGGATTGGCTTGCCGGGATTTCCCTCAAGGTATCCCAAGCCGGGCACCGTGATGTTGAAGCGGCACGGGATCTTCTCTCCGTCCGCAAGGATGTCGTCGAGGTCGTAGTAGTTACTCATGACGCGTATGGATGGTGGAAAATGTCTGGGAAAAGATGCGATTTGATTTGAGTTGGTGAGAATTTGGCACCGTCAACACAACGGCCAATCTTTGTCTCTGCGTTGCAGTGGTGTTTTGTAAGGTGATGAATGAACGTAGTTAATCTGTTCAAGTTATATATGTGTTGATTGTCTGTTTTGGAAAGAAACTCGTAATTTCCCAATCACTTTATTGACTTTAACGAGAAATTAAACTTTTTTACAGAATTTTGCAATTCTTGAAATAGTCTAGAATATTAACGATATATTGGTGGAAATCTATAAAACTGCCCCAACCAAACCAATTCCTTCCTTCACACCCTAAACAACCGCCCAAAGCTGCCAAAACCATCACCAACACCGCCATTGGCCGTTTCTGTCGCGATATAAAGCTTATCTCTAACGGTCCCATTGCGTGGGAAATTGGCGGGCGCCTGCATACACGCCACGAACGGGGGAAATTGGGGTCGTCTCCATAAACCAGCGTCAGCCATCCATTGTTTACGGTCCCACAGCGTGGCCACCATGTCCAAGATATACCGCAAAGCTTTGAACAAGCTTACGTCGTCCAAGGAATCTTTATCCAAGGACGACGGCAGCGACTCTTCAACCGACCGTCCTCGGCGGTCGTTATCGTTGCGAAGAAAGAAGAACTCCTCGAGAAGCTCGCTGGATTCTGCGAGACTGGAACCCGTGCCGAAACCCAGAACGGCCCTGAACGGCAAGGGCAGACCAACAAAGCCAAACGAGCCGGAAATCAAGACGGAAGCACCGCCCGCCGAGTCCAGCAGTTGGAGCATTGCCGCCAGCGATACCACTGCCGACGCCATTAATGTCGCCGACACCGTCGAAGAACCCAGCGGTGTGGCCCAGGTGGACACGGCCCAAGAAACTCTTTTAAAAGAGCCGGTACCGCCAGAAGTACCAATAGTACTAGAAGAACCAGAAGCACGAGAAGTACCAGAAGTACCAGAAGTACCAGAAGTGCCCGATGTACCAGTAGCATCTGAAGAGACATCGGAAGAAGTACCGTCAGAAATTCTTGAACGGATCCCTCAACCACAAGAAGTGCTACCCGAGGAGATAGAGGCCCCAGCCGTTCAAGATACACCACACGCACAGATTGTACTTGAGTCTGACCGCGAACTCCATCCCGAAATCTTACAACCAACGCCATACCTGGTGGTCCAAAGCAAGACCAACCGTGCGTTGCTTCGGGATTTGGAAGCCAACGAAACTCAACCCTTGTTACCCACCAGATCCCGAGCACTGGAAACCAGAACGCCATCATACACTCAACGAATTCTCGACTACTTGAATCCGCTCCACCCCAACGTATTTCACTTTACCTTGCTTTTGCTATTATCCATTGCATTGACGGCATATTTGATTATCTCAAAGTTGGATGTACTTGTCCAAGATTCAGTCGAGTTCCAGGTTGATTCCATTTCTATTCCCAGCATAACCAACGAAGGCATCGATACGCATATAACGGGCAAAATCTTTATCGATTACGACAGAATCGAAAGCTCCTTCTACAGGAAAGCCGTCAAAGCAACTTCCCTTGTCTTTGGAGGGTTAACTTTCCTTCCAGATAATAATGGAATCCAAGTATCTGTGAAACCAACGGGGTCACTGGCGGAAGCAAAGCACGTCGTCGACATATTCCCTCCAGTACTTACTATAGATATCATCAATGGCAGAACGACTGAGATTGACTTCATTTCGAAGACTAATCTCATTAAAGAAAATGCTTCTGAATTAATTCAACAAGTGTTGGCCTTGAGAGACGCAGGGGATGAGATTTCGTTGGATGTGCACGGTTTGTTTGGCTCAACAATCCATTCAAACTTGTTTGAATACTACGCTAAGGGTATTTCATTCTCACAATCGCTTGTCATCGATAAATCGTTTGTTGAACCAGAAATAGAAGTGACAAAATTCGATATTGCTTCCATTAACGATGAGATTCGATTAAACAGCAAAGTAATAATATCCAATGAACTTCCATTCAACTTTCAGGTTGAAAGCATAGACTGGGATATCCTCATCTTTGATTGTCAGCACAACTTGGTCCAGTTGGGCATGTGGAGAAGCGACCCGACCGAAATCCGTCCCAATTTACCGACATCATTCACATTCAATGGCACTATTCGTGAAGTACCAGATGGATTATTGGAGAGATGCGAGTCCACAGGCAGAACTCCCTTTAACGAATTGATACAGAACTACTTGGATAATAATCCTATCCATGTTGAGCTTATTGCGTCCAAGATACAAGAGAATCCGCTTCCAGATTGGTTGTTCTACGTTTTACACACTACACATATCAAGTTGGATATTCAACTCCCTAAAAGCTTGAGTAAGGTGACCGTTCATGAGATCAACGTAAAGGATGCCGATTTGATCTTGCCCGAATCGTCTGACAAGATAGTAAATGTCAACTTCAAATCGAATGTGTCACTATTAGTTGAACTTCCGTTTGACATACCGATCCAGATCCCCAAGTTCAAAAGCAGATTCACCATTGTAGACGCAAACTCCAATGTGCTACTCAAGGGCTGGTCCGACGAGTTCAACTACGTTGCCCTTGGGAACCAAAACGAGTACAACATCTTCTTGGACAACTTTGAGATCCAAGCAGTGGACCCTGTTCGTGTGGGCCAGTTGGTTAATGCCGATATCAACAGCAATGGAACTTTTCTGAGAGAGCCACTATATGTCGATGTTGAGATTGACGAGTTGAGACTCGAGATGCCCATTTTGGCAACCGATTTAGTGGGGTTGAAATTGAGCCATGTTCCATTCCCCCAGAACCGGTTTGCCGGCGCCATGGACAACAAGACCAATCCAATCGATGATCTTTACGAGAAATTGAATGTCAGTATCCATGACTTGGAGTTCCAGTCGTCGGACAAGAATGGCATCAGATTCACCAGTGTGATTGAGGCCAGCAACCCAACCAACTATTCGTTTTCCGTTGTCAACGAAACGGTCAGTTTTGGGATAGCATACCGGGGCTCCACCATTGCGCGGGTCGAGGTGCACGACTTGTGGATCCCCAAGAATGACCGTTTCAACACCACGGTGGAAATCCACGTGTATGCCGACGGTGTCAAGGATCAGATCCGGTTGGAGGAGTTTTTGAGCGAGTTTATCTCGGGGAAACCGGGCCTTACCATCGAGCTCAGCGATAACAAGGTGGTCAAGAGCCGAGCATTTTCCGATTTGTTGCAACAGATCATTATCCCGCGAGTGTCGATCCCGTCGGTTTCGTTCAACCACGGCAACGAGGACGAAGACGGAGCTGCTGGCGGCATGAACCAGGACGTGGGGTCGGCGTTCATTTCGGAGTGTACCATCCATGTGTTTACGTCGGAGGTCGAATTGACGCTCTTCAATCCGATCTCGAACCTCGCAGTGGAGATCGATGTGCACCAGGCAGAGGCCACCAGTGAAGACAAGCTTCTTGGCCACTTGGAGCATCCCGAGCAGTTGAAGGTTGATCCTGGCACGGTGCGGACGCGGCGGCTTCCCATCAGCATCAACAAGGGCGTGGGCATGGATGTGTTGTGGAAGGCCATTGGGGGAGACTTGGACGTCCGAGTGTTGACGGTGTTTACGTTGAAGATGGACCACTTCCGGGTCCAGTTGGTGTACCAGGGAGGAGGAATGGGCGTGCTCATCCGGGTCTAGCACGGGCCATCCTAGCTATCTATTGTAATATTACGAACCGTGTGTAAAGCCCTGTTTGTAGTAGACGTTCTAGTAGAGAGGTAGATACCATTGCCATCACCGTCTGGACCACAGCACCACTCCGCAACGGGGTCTCGGTGTTTGGTTGTTTGTTTGTTTGTTTGTTTGAGGTCGGGATGTTGGTGCGGTTCTAGACCGATTGGGGCAGTCGCATGTTTTCGTTTTCTATTTTTAATCAAGCAAAAAAAAAGAAAAGAAATTGCTAACGACGCAAAAGTCTCGAGAAAACAACCGCCTACCACTTTCTTTCACCAGTCGTTCGTTATTCAACAATGTCCATGTTCAAGATCACCACCTTAGTCGTATTGGCTTCCAGCCTCACTTCCGTCTTGGCCGGCACTCCAGCCTGTTTGTTGGCGTGTGTTGCTCAGGTCGAAAAGAACTCTGATTGCTCCGGCTTGAACGACTTGAAGTGTATCTGTTCGAGCGAAGCCTCGTCGGTCCAGTCTTGTTTGGAAAGCGCTTGTCCTAACGACAATGCCAGCGATGCTCTTTCTGCATTCAAGAGCTCTTGTGGAGACTACTACGACGCCAGCGCCGCTTCGTCGTCGGCCTCTTCTTCGGCTTCTTCTTCGTCGTCGTCCGCCGCTCCTTCGTCCTCCTCGAGCGCCTCGTCTTCTGCTGCTTCCTCGTCATCCAGCGCTTCTTCGTCCGCCGCTCCATCTTCTTCTTCTGAAGAATCGTCGTCCGCTGCCCCATCTTCTTCTTCTGCTGAAGAATCGTCTTCTTCCGCCGCTCCATCTTCGTCTGCTGAAGAATCGACTTCTTCCGCTGCCCCATCGACCTCGTCCGAAGCTCCATCTTCATCGGCCGCTCCATCCACCACCTCGAGCGCCGCCCCAACCTCGTCTGCTCCAGCCACCTCCACCCCTGTCCCATCGTCGGCCCCAGCTCCTTCCTCGAGTATCAGTACTCAGTCCAAGAACGGTGCCAACGCTAAGGACTTGTCCTTTGGTGCTGCTTTGGTTGGTTTGGCCGGTGTTGCTTTGTTGTAAGCCTGGAGTCCCGTCTGAATTTGTGTTTCGTTTCGTATTTATATTTTTCATCCATGCTAGAGCATGTTGATACCTTTAATAAAAGTCATTAGGAATGTTAGACGTACAAGTAGAGAGCAAGAGTGGACAATAGGCCAAGTAGAGAGCAAGAGTGGACAACTGGCCAAGTAGAGAGGAAGGAGATGAAACGGGTTTTCAATGCTAATTACATACAAAAGCCAATTAGCTCGAATAGGAAGGTGAACCACCCAAAGAATAGGCACCGCAATCAAGTATCGTAACCAACAACACCAAAATCAGTAAACACCACCAGATACACACAACCAACACCATTCCAAGGATGTACTGCCAGTTCCATCTCCATTGCCAGTTCCATCCATTGCCAGGTACATCGTCGACACCGTTATGGTCGTTCCCAATTCGGCTTGATCTGACAGCCGCAACAAACGGCCTTTCCGCGGAACCCCGAACAAACAATCAGCCCCACCAAAGATAAACCTCGATAAAAACTCGCCTCCAGAAAACTATATAAACACGAGGTTTCCACAGCATTCAAGCCGGTGAAGAAGTTGCTGTTTGGCGTAGAAGTCCTGTCTGTGCCCTCCTGAGTATACGGCTGTTGTTTTGCACGCCTCCATCGCCATGCCCACGCCTCCATCGCGCCCCCGGGCCACCGCCGCCATCCCATACACACTCTACTACGGGACGTTTGTCCACACGCCGACGCTCGGAGAGGTCGAGATCCTCTTCAATACGTTGGTGGGCGTCACGTCCGACGGAATTATCGACTACATCAAGGCCAATTACGCCGAAACGGCGTCGCCGCTGGCGTACTTTGCCCAACATGGGCGCCACGACGCCGACAAACCACACAACTTTGAGTTTATTGACTACTCGCAAGACCCCACCAAGTTCATCGTGCCGGGCTTTGTCGACACCCACATCCATGCGTCGCAGTACCCCAACATCGGCATTGGGTTGGACTGCCAACTCTTGGACTGGCTCCACGAGTACACCTTCCCGCTCGAAAACCGGTTTTCCAGCGACCTCGAGATGGCCGCCGACGTGTACGCCAAGGTCATCGCCAAGACGTTGGCCTGCGGAACCACCTGTGCGTCGTACTTTACTACAATCGACCCGGAAACCACCAAGTTGTTTGCCGACCTCGTTCTCGGCTTGGGCCAGCGTGGGTTCGTCGGCAAGGTGTGCATGGACCACAACGAGACCTACCGTGACTACGAAGAGGATTTCGATACCTGTGCTGCCTCGATGGCCCTGGTCATTGACCATGTCCACCAGATCAACCCTGTCAACGAGAACTTGGTGACGCCGATCGTGACCCCGCGGTTTGCGCCCGTGTGTTCAAGAAAGATGTTGAAGTACTTGGGCAAGTTGAGCAAGGACCACGGGCTCCCCATCCAGACCCACATCAGCGAGAGCAAGAAGGAGATCGAGTTGGTGCGCGAGTTGTTCCCCGAGTGCAGGGACTACGCTTCGGTGTACGAACAGCACGACTTGTTGACGAACTCGACCATCTTGGCCCACGCCGTCCATCTTACTGCGGACGAGAGACTTGCCATCAAGAACAACACCTGTTCCATCAGCCACTGTCCGACGTCCAACACGTTTATTTCGAGCGGAGCGGCGCCCGTCAAGCAGTACCTCTACGAAGACAAGATCAACGTGTCGCTCGGGACCGACGTCAGCGGCGGGTTTGACCTGAGTATCTTGAGCATCATCAAGCACTCGATCTTGGTCAGCCACCATGTGTCGATGCAGAGCAACACCGACGAAAAGATCTCGCTTGCCGATGGGCTCTACATGGCCACCCAGGGCGGCGCTGCTGCCGTCGGCTTGCACGACACCATCGGGACGTTTGCGGTCGGCAAGAAGTTCGATGCCCAGATGGTCGACCTCCGGAGTCCCGGGTCAAACGTCGATGTATTCGAGTGGCAGCTCCCGAATGGCGCCGACCGCACCAAGAAGATGGCCGACTTGTTGGGGAAGTGGGTGTTTGGCGGCGACGACCGCAACTGTGTCCGTGTGTGGTGCAACGGGAGGTTGGTGGTCGACAAGAGCGACGGCTGGACGAGCGACGAGCGGTGGATCTTTATCGATAAGGTCCAGAGTAAATAGACACAAGCAGATAAACACAACAAACGACACAACAAGCAACAATCCGCGGTGTAGCGAGCTCCGACGCCGATGTAGGACCGGCCGGTGATATTTGTACAACTGACGATGCGCATCGGATGAAAAATATCACCAACCATGGAGAAAAGACCACCGCCCACGGCGGCCGAGATCGAGGCCGCGAGAAAGCGCAAGCGTGACGACATTCCCGAGGGCATGACGAAGTCGCAATGGAAGAAGCAGCTCCGGCTCAAGCGGTGGGAGGAGACCAAGGACGAGTACCGCCAGAAGAAGCGCGACAAGAAGAAGGCGGCGGCTATCAGACGGCGTCTTGAGATCCGGACGGGCGACGACCACTACCACCAGGCCAAGAAGGTCAAGCCAGCGACCCAGAAGCCCACGGGGGTCCAGATCATCATCGACTGCGAGTTTGACGAGCTCATGAACAACAAGGAGATCGTGTCGTTGTCGAACCAGATCACGAGAGCGTACTCGGCCAAGCGTCACTGTGGGTACGACGTCGGGCTCACGGTGTCGTCGTTCAACAAGAACCTCAAGGTCCGGTTCGACACGGCGCTCCAGCCGTACAAGCTCTGGAAGGGCATCACCATGGTCGAGAACGACCGTTTGGCCGACATCTTGCCGTCGGAGCCCGCGGCGTTGGCCAAGTACGTCTACTTGACGGCCGACACCGACGAGGAGGTCGATGAGTTGGAGCCGGACCATACCTACATCATTGGCGGCATTGTCGACAAGAACCGCCACAAGAAGCTCTGTTTGGAGAAGGCACAGGCGTTGGGCATGCGCGTGGCCAAGTTGCCCATCGACAAGTACATCGAGCTCAACGGCAGACAGGTGTTGGCCACGTCGCATGTGTACGAGTTGTGTTGCAAGTGGTTTGAGTGCGGCAAGGACTGGGGCAGGGCGTTCAACGAGGTGTTGCCGCCACGAAAGGTCAAGAAGGAGGAGAAGGAGAAGGAGGAGAAGGAGGGAAAAGAAGATGAAGAAGAAGAAGAAGAAGAAGATCATGAAGATGAAGAAGATGAAGATGAACATGAAGAAGATAAAGAAGATCATCATCATGAAGATAAATCTACATAAACAGTCAATATCACAAGACACTCCCGTAACCAATCAGATCGGCCACGGCCAATCTGCTACATACCGGCACTGCGTCACCGGGCACAAACGCGGGCTCACTATTTATAGCTGGCTGTTTCAGCGTGAGTGTCACCACGACGCCGTGGCGTCCACCAGCGCCAGCCTGCCGTGATGAACATCACCAACTCAACCAACCAACCAACTCAACTAAACAACACAACAACACACCGTTAACCTAACGCTACCGTAACGCTTCCCTAACGACCGTAACCACCCGCGCTTATCGTCTCGCGAGGGCCCCTGTAGCCAACCTGTAAACGCCGCCGCGTAATCTGCAGCGGCCCCAGCCTCACCTCCATGACTGTGCCTCGCACCCGTGCCGCAGTACATTCCCCCCTGCAGACAAGGAAAATTCTTTCCAACAAACCATCAACAAACACACCAAAAAATTTAAAACAACACTATTTTTATAACCGTTACGGGAATTGATATAAATAATTGTGATTGAACGTATGTATATCTGATGATTAGAAAGCACAGCACGCACGCCAGAGCAGTCCACACCCGCCTGGCCGCCATCCCCGGCTTGTTCCAACCCAACTACGCCCTCCCATCCCCCATTATCGCCCCGCCCTCGGGCCCTCGCCTCCACCGTCCGCCGTCCCATGATCCACCCGCAAATGGCGTTGATCCGCCCCCCAAACCGGCCAGCCCGCCGGGCCACTGCTTCCAAACGTTGTGATCCGTCGTTTCGCCGCTCGAGTCGCCACCCTGACGCCGCAAACAGCCGCCAGGGTCGGTGATCCCGTCATAAAGGGGTTGGCAACTTTTCGACGCCGAAACCTCGATCGGACCTTTCCAGGCACGGGCCATGGTGCCGCCACCGCCAGAACTGGCCTAACCGCACGAGGCCCGTTAGACGACGGTTTTATTTACATCTAATTATAGCTGGCGAGATCTATCCCTCGTCAGGCAGACTATTTTTCGAGGTGATCTCCAAATAATACCGAGTCTGCGATTGAGGGTGGGTTTTACCCGGGACCGTTTCATGACGATGGCCGGCCCTCCTCGAGTTTTTTTTTCTTATTGCCCCTCGATATCCGACCGCCACTGCTTCGGACCCTTGTGCTGACGTGGTGCTTGTGCTTGCCCTCGTCTCGTTTTTCATTTTACTAACATTCACAGTACAATCCTCTTACACCACCTTATAACTAACCCTCATTCTACTACACATATTACATAATGGTTCCTCCTCCAGCTGAAATCCGCAGAAAGTTAGTCATTGTCGGTGACGGTGCTTGTGGTAAGACCTGTTTATTGATTGTCTTCTCCAAGGGTACTTTCCCAGAAGTTTACGTTCCAACTGTTTTTGAAAACTACGTTGCTGATGTTGAAGTCGACGGAAGAAAGGTCGAATTGGCATTATGGGATACCGCCGGTCAAGAAGATTACGATAGATTAAGACCGTTATCCTACCCAGACTCCAACGTCATTTTGATCTGTTTCTCCGTCGACTCGCCAGATTCGTTGGATAACGTGTTGGAAAAGTGGATTGCTGAAGTCTTACATTTCTGTCAAGGTGTTCCAATCATTCTCGTCGGGTGTAAGTCCGATTTGAGAAACGACCCAAACACCATCGAGCTGTTGAGAGAAGTCCAACAACAGCCAGTCTCCACTGCTGAAGGTCAAGGTGTTGCTCAGAAGATCAGCGCTTTCGACTACTTGGAATGTTCCGCTAGAACTGGCCAAGGTGTGAGAGAAGTGTTTGAGGCCGCTACCAGAGCTTCTTTGAAGACCAACCAGAAGTTGGAAAAGAAGAAGAAGTGTGTTGTCTTGTAAGCGATAGGAACATCGTAAATATGAAAAATCTTTTCGTTTGCTCCTGATGTACATATGTATGTATGTTGTTCATGTCGTTCCTGGTTGTTGATTGTTCCTAATCTATAGTTCTCTATCTTTATATACATTAATGTTTGCTGAAGCAGTTGTAAAACAACGAGGATACACCCGTGCCGCAGTACTTAACAACAAGACCGCCGCACAAAACCTTCACCAAAGCCGGGTAACGCAATCCCTCGCACCAACCAATTGAATCGAAACAATTATAATTTTTCACCAGGCACTCCACACCATTAAGGGCAACAACACCCTTCGGGAACCAATAGCATTCATTTATAGTACAGCATGTTGAGCAGAATAATCCGCCAAAGCAGATCGTGTCGTTTTTACTCGACACCGGTCGTCAAAAAGACGTCTACCGGCTTATCGAGAGAAGAGTTGAAGAACAACGAAATAGCCCAACAGGCACCAAACAGAGCCACGCCGTGGTCGCACACACAAGAGTCCAGAGCTGAAATCATGGCCAGACACCCATCCAGATTTATCCAGAGAGATTTGGACCAACAGCCAAGACCATACGCTGCCATTGACTTGATTGCACAAGAACCAGTGAGATACTTGGCCCACTCCAACGTCGCCGTTTGTGACGGTAACAAGGGCAGCACCTTGCAGGGCCACCCTAAGGTGTTCATCAACTTGGACCAGCCACAAGCATCCACCTGTGGATACTGCGGGTTGAGATACGCCAAGGAGGAGCACAGGGAGACGATTGAAGGAAGCGCATAGAGTCATAAGAAATAATGAACATCAAATACATTAGCTTGACGTGGATGTCGTGTAGATTGTAAGGGAAGAGGAATGGTGGGGGAAAACGGTTGCAAATGGCATGTAATCCAAAAACCATGTTACATCATTACACACTTTCTCCTTTGCAGAGGGGTGTGTTGGCCCAATGACGCCTTACACGTCTGGTGTAGAAGCTCCGGTATGCCCTTACGGGTCAACGCCGAACACTCCATGTATTGAAGGGCTCCGATCGTACGAGCGACACTCTGGGCCATTTTTGGGGAAACGGGCCGTTGTCGGAGCCGTTTGAGGTTCTCCACCGCATCAATATCGTGCCTTAAGTCGCTCTTGGTGCCCACAAGAATGGTGGGGACGTCGGGACACAATCGGGAAGCTTCTGGCGCCCATTTGTCCACCACTTGACGCAACGAATCGGGAGAGCCAACGGAGAACACCAACAAGATCACGTTGGAGTTGGGAAACAAGAGCGCCCGGAGGTTGTCGTCCTCATCACCGACCGAATCCCAGAAGGCCAACTCGACCGCGACGCCATCCACATCGTAGTCATGAACGTAGCCTTCAAACACCGTCGGGATGTAATCAGGAAGCGGGCGTCCGGCGAAACCGTTCAACAACGCGGTTTTGCCGGTTCCCCTGTTGCCTATCACAAGTAGCTTGGCTCTATTGGTGGTCTCAATCCACCGTGGCGACATGTAGGCCCGTTTGTACGCCGTGTTGCAGTCGATGTTACCCCAGGAGATGATACGAAGCCCAGCCGCACCGGTATCCGAGGTGAGTCATATATGCCGGACGCCCGGATTTGAGTTGCAACTACTGACTCGGATACTTAACCCTGTCCGAACCCGCGTGTACGCCGTCGCCATGAAGTTTGCAGATATCGTGAGTGGCACTGGTGCGGGCCTTGTCCATTCCAGACACCATATTGTGCGGTCGTACGTGGTTGTTCCGTGTGGGATCCTTATTCTCTTGACGATTCTCTACGGGTTGAACCAGTTGTTGGCCAATGTGTTCAAGATCAAGTTCCCGGCGTCGGTGCTTGGGATGTTGATCAACTTGGTGTTGCTCAGCGTGTTGAGCGTTGTTTCAGGCACCAATGGCGCAGTTTCGGGCTACGCCGAGTCTGTGCTCAAACACTACCTCACCATCGTCAAGCCGTCGATGAACTTCTCGTTGAAGTGGATCAATGTGTTTTTCATCCCGTCGTTCGTGGTGTTGCCGTTGTCGGAACCAATCACGTTCATTGAGTGTCTCAAGATTGCCGGAGTGTTTGTGTTTGGCCTCCTCGTGTTGTTCTGTGTCAATGTCTACGTCACGTTGGGGATGAAGAAGTTGGTCAACTTCCGGAGCAAGCATGTCGTCAAGACGGGAGACGAGATCGAAATGGACTCGGCCAACAACGGCGTGTTTACCTCGATGAGAGACGATATCACCACCATCGATATCACCAGCTTGATCTCTTCTAGGAGTACGGTGAATGTCGCCGCCGCCACGCCGCCACAAGACCCCCCCATATCGGAAAACCCGTTTGTGGAGGCTGTCCAGGAGCCCGAGCCGGTCCACCATAAGGACGGCATCTCGAGACCAACTCCATCCAAACCAATGGTGACTTCATTGCCGTCGCCAGTACCTTCACCGCCCCCTACTCCATCGTCAACTTCGTCGCCATCTTTGTCATCCGACGAGTCACCGTCGCTAGACATCAGCGAAGATGCCCAGAAAGTAGCGTTGTTTATCATTGACTACGTCGACTGGATCGCCTACTTTACCCTATTTATTGTGTCGCTCCCCTTGTACTATATCCACCCGATCCACACGTTCCTTCCCTACCACTTGAGTCTCACCATCCTTTCCTACTTTGCTGCGTTGCTTATCCCGCAGAGATGGCCTGCCACCAGGAAGTTTGCCCATCCGATTCTTGTGCTGACGGCCGAAACGCTCTTTGTGTGCTTCATCGGGTCGATGATATATCACCACAAACCCAAGGGGTTTCTCGACGACCTCAAGTACTACAAGACCGGCAAGAACTACTTGAACTTGTTCAGCCACCAGGCGTTGGTCAACAACGGCCAGCCGGCACCCCACGGCGACACCGGCACCCCCCAGTGGCCCGGCGCCGGCGATTTCCTTTCGTCGTTGATGGACATTTCGATCGTGTCGCTTTCGCTCCCGATGTTCACCCACCGCCGCGACTTTATCCGGAACTTCTGGGTGTTGATGCTGCCCATCGTCATCTCGGTGGCCCTTACGTTCTTCTTGTACCCGATCCTCTGCCACGCTATCGGCATCGAGTCGGGCCGTTCGATCGGTTTCATCGGCAGATCGGTGACGTTGGCGCTCGGAACACCGCTCATCTTGGCCCTCGAGGGCTCGGTGTCGTTGATGGCCGTGTGTACGATACTCAGTGGCATCTGCGGCGTCATGGTCGGCGATACCTTGTTCCGCCTCATGCGGGTGTCGAAGAACGACTACGTTACTCGCGGCGTGTCGTTCGGCATCAACTGTGGAGCAGTCGGGACCGCCCACTTGTTGACGATAGATCCGCGGGCAGCATCCATGAGTTCGTTGAGCTTCAGTATCTTTGGAACCGTGATGGTGATCATGGCCAGTGTTGGAGCGGTGCGCGATGTGATCCGGGGATTGGTGGGGTTGTAGGCCCGAACCAGCCCAATGACCACGACATCTTCAGTACAGAAACACCACAGACTGAAACAGAAACATCCACCGTAAACAGCACCCGTAGAGAAGTAATATATGAACCTTACGCTTTTGACATGTTACCGCTTTTGGCGTGTTCCGCTTTGGGCGTGTTGCAACGCGTAAAAAACATCTCCAACTTTCCACAACTTTTCACATCTCCACCATGGACAACGACAGCAAGATCGTGCTTCTTCCGCGCGACGGCACCAGCTTCCAATTGGTCCGGTTTCCTGTTCCACGGAACCTCGAAGAGTCGAAATCGTTTCTCGTCAACGGGCACGAGATCTACGAGCTCCACGAAATCACCGGCACCAGCCCGTACGACGAGCGGAGGAAACCAGTGCTAAGAAACGGCAACGCCGTCAAGTCGTTCATATTCGAGCTGGAAGATGGTCCGGGACATGTTCTTCAGTCGAACCACGTCATCGTTTCGTCGAGCTTCAACATCGTCTACCTCCTCATCGCCGTGATGGAGGCCAACCACGATCTCTTCACCAAGCGGTTCATCACATTCGAGGACTTCTGTGACCAGCTCGAATCGCTCTTTGCCGACCACGCCTTTGTCTCGGCCCTTCCGCACAGCGTATACACCGACGCGTTGGCCAGGTTGTGTCTGGTGTTGGAGGAGAGCGACGAGACCTTCTACAAGTACTCGCTGGAGAAAGCCGTCGAGTACGTCACAGCCAAGATCCACAAGGTCGAAGTGTTCTTTCGGGACCCGCAAAACACCATCCACAACGTCGTCAAGGCCCAACTATCCGATCCGACGCAGCAGCAGGCGATCCCCGACGAAGTTCTCGAGCTCGGGGCCCTTAGTGGCGCCATTGACTTTGTATGCGACTCGTACTTCCAGCCGACGTTCAAGCACAAGCTCATCAAGCACAACAGCTTCGATTTCACCCAACTCGCGGCCCATCTTGTCCAGATCAACACCAACAAGAAGAACTTGGAGGTGGTGGAGGAGAACATGACGACGGTGGTGACGTCGACGTCGGCAGCCCGCAATACCACCAAGAAGACCGTCAAGAAGAAGGAAGTCAAGCGCGTGGCCGTCGGCAAAGGTGCCCTCGACGGGTTCTTCAAGAAAGCATAGAGTTATTATACATATATTCATTAGAAATCCCACTATGTACTATTGGTGTTTGGTTTCCGAGATCTTGAGGTCCTTGGCGTCGTCAAGCATACCCTGGGCCGCCTGGGTCTTGCTCAAGCTGTTGTAGATCGACAACCCCTGCGCCATCAAGTTGCTGATGTCGCCCAAGTTGGACGGAATCACCACCGTGTTGGACTCCTTGGCCAACTTGCCGAATTCCTTGATGTATTCCTGGGCAACTTGCAAACTGACGGCGTCTCTGCCGCCAGGCGTGTCCTTGATGGCGGTGGCAATCATCTTCAACCCGGCGGCGGTGGCCTCCGACTTCAAAAGAATCGATTCGGCTTCACCCTTGGCCTGGTTGATCTGTTCCAACTTGTTGGCTTCCGACGCCAAGATGATCGACTGCTTTTCACCCTCACTGACGTTGATCTTGGACTGTCTCTGGCCCTCGGATTCCAAGATCTCGGCTCTCTTCGATCTCTCGGCGCTGACTTGTCTGTGCATGGCGTCCAAGACGTTCTGGGGCGGGTGGATGTCTCTGATTTCGTACCTCAAGCACTCGACCCCCCAGTTGTCTCTGGCGGCCTCGTTTATCACCTCGTTGATGTTGGTGTTCAACTTTTGTCTTTCCTTGAGGACGGCGTCCAAGGTGAGCGACCCGATTTCCGATCTCATGGTGGTCTGCGCCAACTGGCTGATGGCAAACTTGAAGTCCTCCACGCCGTAACTGGCCTTGTACGGGTCGATGACCTTGATGTACAAGATCCCGTCGAGCTCGAGCGACACGTTGTCGGAGGTGATGGCGTTCTGCGACGGGATTTCGATGGCGGATTCCTTGAGCGATTGCACGTACGTGATCTTGTCGAGCACCGGGACCAAGATGGCCAACCCTGGCGGCAAGATCCGGCTGAACTTCCCCATTCTCTCCACGATCCACGCCGTCTGTTGCGGCACGAACCGGACAACGGTGTTGGCAGGCAACTGTTCTCGCTGGAAGAAGTTGAGAGACGAAGGAACATTCGACTGGTTGGTGAAGGCACGGAACTGGCCGGCACGGGCCACGGCCGCTCTCCGGACGACGGACTGTTTAAGCAACGACATGTGTGTGTGTGGATGGCAAACGTAAATTCAACCAAACTTTTGAGACGCAACGGGAAGGGTGGGACTGTCTGCAGGAAACACCACCGAGTTTATCAAAACTTTGCACCCACGACGAAAATTCTGCTCATCTCTACGAATCATGTCACGTAGCATCGAAATCTCGGCCAACGAGAAGCAGTACCTTGCCGAGGCGTTGAAGCTCGGGATCCGGTTGAACGGCCGCAAAAAGGACGAGATCAGGACGCCCGAAATCGAGCTTTCCAAAACCGAATACGGCTACGTCGAGGTCCGGTGGGGCAACACCCGGCTCAGCACGAGGGTCACGGCCACCATAGGCAAGCCATACGAAGACCGTCCGTTCGAGGGGATCTTCAACATCAACAGCGACATCTCGTCGATGGCACTGGCGCAGTTCGACAACACCAAGAACTCGAACGAAGAGGTGTTGATCAGCAGAACCATCGAGAAGGCCATCAAGCGGTCGAACTCGCTCGATCTCGAGAGTTTGTGCATCATTGCCGGCGAAAAGGTGTGGCATGTCCAAGTAGACCTCAACTTCTTGGACTTTGACGGCAACTTCATCGACGTCGGGTGTTTCGGCGTCATGCTTGCGCTCCAGCACTTTAGAAAGTCCGACATCAGCATCATCAACGGGGGCGAAGACATCGTCGTCCACGACATCAACGAGAGACAGCCAGTGCCGTTGAGCATACTACACGTGCCGGTGTGTGTCACGTACTCGTTCTTCAACCCCAACGACCGTGAGACCAACTTGAAGGGAAACACCAGCGACGAGATCGTGGTGGTGGATGCCGACCACAAGGAAGAGCTCTTGAGAGACGGCTCGGTGGTGATAACGTTGAACAAGAACCGAGAACTCATCCAGTTGAGCAAGAACGGTGGGTTGCCCATCGACGCCCTGATGCTCCTCGAGCTCAGTCTTGCCAGTGTCGACACCGTCAACAGACTTACCGACCTCATGAAGGACATACTAAAGAGTCACGAACAACAGAGATACAAGGAGTTGAACTTGAAGTTGTTGGAGGTTGGTGCCGACAGATAGAAAATCTCTTATATTGTATATTATGATAAATGAGCCAGATAAAATCCAAACGTGTATAATTTAACGTAAAATGCTGGGCCCCCCGCGGCCGGCACCGCCTGCTATAAGGCAGTGCAGCGGGAGGAGGGTCCAATGCAACTATAGTCCTAAAGGAATGACATCATGATGGTGAGGGAGGGGGTTTTTAGTATGCGACGAAGTATAAGTGTCATGATCCGTGAAGTTTGTAGCTGTGTGAAAAGAACATCACACAATGCTGTGGTTTTCGCTGATGAAGGTGTCGTCATCATCGTAGTCGGCATCGTCGTTGGGCGATGACAGTGGGAAATGGTCGACGCTTTTCAACGTCTCCATGCTGAAGGTGTAAGGGTTGGACGAGTCGAGGAGCGTGGCCTGGTCGGTGTCGTCCTTGGTGAGATCGAACGGTGGAGGCAAGTTGGAGTCCTTTCTTGATCTTCTCTTGGTGTTTTTATGGAGTTTTTGGCGGATGAAGCCGACAATACCAAACGATGGCTGGGGGTCGTTGTAGTCCTGTTTGACGGCAGAATCAATTGGAGGCAACTTGACTAGTCTGAGAAGCATGTTGACCAAGCCAAGGAAGAAGTTCTTGCACTTTTTGACCAACACTTTGAAGTTGTTCGAGATAACCCACGAGTAGAACAAGTATTCGATGTAGAAAACAAGGCCAGCAATGAGAAAACCGGCAAAAACAGCGAGGACAATGTGGTTGGCCAAGCCCTTGATGAACTTGGCGTCGTCCAAGTGCCACGACGAACCGGGAGCAATAGCAAAGAACGAGTAGCTGGCGGCCTTGTAGTCGTTAGGCATCAAGATACGGACCTTGCCGGCTTCAGGAACGCCCCAGCGCTTGTACTGTTTCCAGACAACCGACAAGAAGAGCGGGCCGGTCGAATACATGATGGTGATGTACGGAACCAACCAGTTGCGCTTGTAGGGCTTGAGGGAGTCGATGGCCTTCAAGAAGAAGGGGTGCTTGGGAACCGAGCCCATGACGTCGTTGGAGATGCCTGTAGGCACCGTCTTTCTGACAAACGCCGGCACCGTAAGAAGGGGGTCCAACTTACGCTTGCACCCGTCGTCCAAGTCGATGTATACCCCGCCGTAGAACACCAAGGCGAAGTAGCGGATGGCGTCTGCACGCTGGATCGGGTAGGGGTACGAGTCCCAGGTGGGCAAGAACCACGGGAACTTTTCGCTGATGAAGTCACGGGCAGTCTGGTCGGTCCACAAGATGTACTGGTAGTCGGGATTGAGGTCGATGCATGCCTGCTGGCCGTCCTTCCAGATCTCCGGTACGTCGGTGGTCTTGTAGGTCTGGTGGATGATCTTGGGGATGATCATGGGCTTTTCAAGGGTGCCATGGGCCGGGTTGAGTTCGACATCAAGGAGTGCATCGCTGAACGAATCATCGTGGAGAAGCGTGATAAGGTCAAACGTTTCGTACACCAAAAAAACGATAAGCGCTACGTGGGCCCAGAGGATGTAGCGCAATTCTTTTCTCATTTGGTTAGGGACGGAAGCAGGAAGGAAATGGAGGTGTAGCAAGTGCAAAACACTTTCAAGTGGAGGGTTTTTATAAAAAAGATTGGCAGAACGAAAAACAATTGTTGATGTTATGTGCCTGGAGATTTTTCCCGGCTCACAAAAGTGGAAGGCTTAAAACTTGGTGGACACACACGGAGAAATGCAGATGAAATAGCACGAGGCTCACGGCAAGTTGGAACTGGGGCCAGCAAGCAAAAACAAAACAGATGCAACAAAGGAAAAAGTACAGTGTAACGCCTAGCAAATCCTTCGTGTGGTGGGAAGCTTTTGGCTTTTGTATGGATTCAGCCGTCAACCTCCAACTTCGAGGATTTCTGTCACGGCGGTTTTGTGTCACTGGGACAAGGCGCAGGTAAATAGGGGCTGGAGATTACAGGTTAGCTCTGGGCGTTGCGCACGGAAGGACCTCAGCGGATTTACAGTTTAGGCGAGGCTCAGATGAGATTTGGGCGCAGGCACATAACGCCTGCCCGCAGGTTTGCATTTGACTAAGCTTGCGCTGCAACGGTGATAGGAGGCGATAAGAGGGGACGGCCATATCGTGGCTAAGATAGCGCTGGTTGCAGGGAGGACGGGGACCAATGGGTGGCGCGGACGCCTCGTACTAAATATAGATCACACACACTAAGACGAGATCTTTAAATAGTTAATGACCCCATCCTCTGCCGGATATCGGTCTCGGTTATAGTCCTGCCACAGCCCTGTCGAAAATAGGCATCGGCATCTAAACCCGACTGGACTTTTTTTTGTCTGTTTGCAGGTTAGCGCAGGGTCCGAAATTTTCTTTTTGTTTTATTTTTTGTTTTTCCGTCCTCTCGTTCTTTTTACACTTTACACCCGCAGCAGTTTATGTTTGTTTATTTATATTTACGCGCGACGCAAGATCTGGCGTCGCTAAATCGCCCGCGACATCTGACGTCGATAGTGGGACGCTCGGACCGACACAAAACGGAATTGTCTCAGCGCTTGTCTCAGACAGAAACAGCGTCTCACCTTTCAGTCTCACCTATCAGTCTCACCTATCAGTCTCACCTATCAGTCTCACCTATCAGTCTCACCTATCAGTCTCACCTTTAGTCTCACGTTTCAGTCTCACCTTCAGTCTCACTTGTCTCACCTAGAACTTACTCTTCAACGTCGCGTTGTCATAATCACGATCGTCTCTCTTGTCTATAATGTCAATGATGTAGTTAATGCTGGTCTCGTTCTGGATCATCGAGTCGTCTCCTTGTCCAATCAACTGGTTCAAAAACTTGAGCACAATGTTCAAGTCCCGCTGGTTCTTCACCCGCACAAACGCCTGGGTCTTCGACTTGTTCTTGAAGATCCGGATCAACAGGAGATTGTCCAAGTAGTACAAGTCGCTCAACAAGTACTGCTTGTTGTTGGACTCGATGCATGCCTTGCCCCGGTTCTTCTTGACGATCTGCTTGAGCAACATCTTGGTCGTAGGATACTTCAACTCGTCGACGTCGAAATTGGCATCGTGCTTGTGCTTCAGGTGCATCCGGTAGTAGTCCTCCTGCTTGGTGCTGATCATGTCAAAGATGTTGCTGATCAAATTGACATAACTTTCCAAAAACGGCTTGACCAAATTTCCCCACAACTTCAAGTACTTGTGGTCAACGATATGGTACTCGTCCGAGGACCCCGTCCGCACCGTCTTGGTGACGATCTCCTGCTCGACCATGTCGTGGAGAATGAAACTGAGTCCGTGGCGTTCCTTGTAATTGTAATCAAACAAGAACTCGTTCTTCAAGAACCCCGTGATGATGTAGAACAACTTGTTGATGTTACGATAGTTGGAGTTCTTGCCGTTCAAAATCAACAACACAAACGACACCATACATCTCTGGATAACCGAGTGGATCGACAAGTTCTTGTAGTACAACAACTCGATTGAGTTCTCAATCTTGAGCGTATTGTCGTGCTTGTTGACCTTGATGAAGCGGAAAAACGTCACCACCTGTTCTTTGATCACGGCGATCAACTCGGAATCGCTCAACTCGCCCAAGTTCTGCAAGATCGTGCTGTTGGCTATCGACTCGTCCTTGTTCTCACGGTAGAGGATATCAATAACAAGCCGCAACGTCGGTACTACATCATGTATCTTGACGATGTCACTTTCGTGAAAGTAATGGTAGATCTGCAAACTCGTGCCGATAATGGAGACTTCGGGAAGGTAACTGATCCGGTTGATTTCGTGGAGAATCTTGAACCCCAACTTCTTCAAGTTCATGGTAGGCTCGACAAATTCCTTCTGGTAAGGATCAATATCGACATCGTTGTCGTTGGCCATGAATTCGCTCAACGTGAACCCGTCGCCGAGCTTGATGAAGATCTTTCCGCTCAATTTCTTGCCGGTATTGTCATTGTAGCCCGCCTTGTCAAAGACGGTGCCGTTGTCGGAGCCCTTGACCAAGTTGCTGAGCCCGTTGTTCAAGATGTTGAAGAAACTCTCTTGTTTCTTGTCGTCGCCAATCAATTCCTTCAAGTAGCCGTCGGTTTCATAGATGCGTTCGTAGGTAATGTTCATGGGCAACAAGAAGCAGTCAAAGTTTTCGTTCTTGTCGACGTATCTCTGCTTGAGATAGATGTTGGTGAGGGTTTTCAAGATGCCGTATTTGGGCAACAACAACTTGCCGTCTCTCGATCTCGTGCCCTCAATGAACACTTCAAAGTGGACGTAGTTCTGAAGCAAGAATTCGATGAGGTTGTTGAGGTTGTGTTCGGTGTAGAGCTCGTTGTTGAACGATCTGGGGATGAAAATGGCGCCCAAGTTCTTCAAGATCTTGCCAAACACCGCCACGTTCAAGTTCTCGCCGGCGATAACTGCGGGTGTCGACAACTGGAACCGGATGGTCAACAAATGGACGATGATGTAGTCGATATGGCTCTGGTGGTTGGGCAAGAACACGATACTCATCGGATTCAGCAAGTAGCGCAAGTAGAGCTTGTCGAAGTCCGACTTCTTGCACCAGATGCCCTGGGGGAACATCTTCTTGAACGTCGACATCACCGTGATGTAGCACACGCGGAGGAAGTTGTGGGACTTGAAGGTGGGGAAGTTTTTGGCGTTTTCCAGTTTGTAGTACGCCACCATGAAGGCCTTGACTTCGTTGAAGCGCTTGGAGAAGTCGGCGGCGTTGATGAGCTTGAGGTTGAGCTCCTTGTTGACCAACGAGTACACCAATTCGTCCAAGCGTTCGTCGGACTTCTCCAACTTGTCGTCCATGTACCGCGTGAGCTTCTTGTTGAAGGTGGGCGAGTACTTGTTGATGGAGTGCTTGTATTCGTTGTGGGCGTAGATCTCGTCGAAGTTGACCAGCGAGAAGAAGTTGAAGAAGTTGGCCACGAGCGAGAACGTGTTGCTCCAGAGCTTCTCGTTGCCGTCGAGACTGACGTAGGTTTCCTGGTCGGTGGGCAACGGGAACGTGAGGGCGATCGTGGGCTCGCTGAGGCAGTCAGCAAGAATGTTGACGTCGAAGTCGGTTTCGATGTTCATGCTGGAGACGGTGATGGGGCAGCAGGCACAGACAGCACGGTGGAGGCGTCTATATATACGTGGTCCCGTCCAAATGGTGGTACGCCGATTTGTTTTTCGTGCGATTTTGTTGGGTATGCCTGTGAGAGCAGCAACGCCAACCGTAGCGTGGGGTTGCGCAGGCGGGCCACGGCGTGTGCCCAGACCGGACCCTGACGTGGCACCCGCCAAACCGGCGCCGTTTGGCACTGGCATATTCATCGCCATTGTTGCGGTGGGAAAGTTGCTCGAGACGGCGATGGCCACCGTGGTCGGCCCAATCGGGCTGCTTCCGTCTCTACATCCTTCCTGGCCACCACAACTCGAGTCCATCACCTCATCTTGGCCACATCGCCCCATTGGTGCCCCGTCGCCCGCCCTTTGTGCCGATCTACGCTTGCTCGCTTGCCCAATCGAATCCGGGGTATGGGGTAAGTGCAGGGCTCTGGTAGCGTATTACCGCATTAGGCAACGCAGCTGCGAAAAAGTCTATTTGACATTTTAACTCAACACTATTCTCCCTCAACACTATTATCCATCAACACTATTCTCCCTCAAACTACTGCGGTGCGTGTATTATCTCTCTATAACTAGTGGCAACACGACTGCTTGCCGACCTCGGCGATGTGGCCCTTCTCCAAAAGATCGTCCAAGTCGTCCGCCGGATCGATCTTGAATATCTTGTCGGGATTCAAGATCCGTCTGGGGTCCAACAGCAACTTGATCTGTCTCATCAAATCAACAGTGGTGATTCCAAGCTCGGTGGGCAAGTACTTTCTCTTACCCACACCTACACCGTGCTCGCCGGTCGATGTCCCTTCGTACTTCAACGCCCGGTCAACCAACCGGTCGACTAACTGCTGGGCCTTGCCGTAGTCCTTGGTGTTGAACAACAACAAGAAATGACAGTTCCCGTCCCCAATGTGGCCCATGACCGAGAACCGGCTCTTGAACCCCGACACGTTCAAATCCTCGTTGGTTTCACTGATGACATCGGCCAACTTCGAGATCGGCACGGCAATGTCGGTGGTCCAGATCTGGACATCGTTGGGATCCTCCAAGATCTTCGATCCGTACTCAAACGTCGACCACAACCCGTGTCTTCTGGCAGACCACAACACCGCGTTCTGTTCCTCGTTGGTGGAGTTCTCAAACTTGATCAAGTTGTTCTCCGTGGCCACCTGCTTGATAACCTTGACCTGCTCATCGATAGCCTGCTGGGTTGGACCACCAATCTTGAAGAAAAGCGTAGGCTTCTCCAAGAATTTCTTGTCGCCCTCGGCAGCAGAATGGTTGACAAACGAAACCGTGGTATGGTCCAAAATTTCAATGGCATTGGGCTGAATGCCACTCTTGGAAATAATGTACTGGGCAGTGGCAGCAGCATCTTTGATAGTCGGGAATGAGGCAATACTAACAAACTCCTTGACCGGTTTAACGTGAAGCTTAACCGTGACTTCGGTGATGATTCCCAAGGTTCCCTCAGAACCAATAAACAACCGAGTAATGTCGTAACCAGCACTGGATTTGCGCGGTCTCTGTTTGGTCTTGACGATCGTACCGTCGGCCAACACCACAGTCAAGTTGACCACGTTTTCCTTCATGGTACCGTACTTGTAGGAATTGGTTCCACTGGCAGAAGTTGCAACCATTCCCGCAATTGTAGCCCCCATGCCCGGATCAGGCCCGAATATCAAGTGCTTCCCCTCGTCGTGACCTCTGAGGAACTCGTCAAGGTCTTGCCACCCGACACCGGCCTGGACGACGACATCAAGATCATCGGGATGGAAGTCCAATACATTGTTCAAGTGGGCAAATGAAAGCGAGATACTGTTGGGTCCGCGCGTGTGCATGTTCTGGCCTTCCAAAGACGTCAATCCCGAGTTTGCAACCACGGGAACCCGGTATTTGTGGGCCACTTTCAAGATTTCCGACACCTGTTCGGTCGATTGGGGGTAAATGATGATCTGGGGCCGCTGTTCCGTTGGTTTTGGTGGGTGATGGGTCGAGTAGAACGTGTCACTGTGGGCATCGATCACGTTGGAGTCGGTGGTGATGTTGGATTCGCCCACAATGGCCGTGATCTGGGCAATGGCCGTCTTGAAATCAGCATCTTCGGCGTACTTTGGTGAAGTCAACGTTTCTAATGGAGACGTGGACGCATCCAATGGTTGTACAGCCGGTTCTTTGAAGAAGCTGGCACCAGCAGCACCAACGCCGGCGGCTACAACAAGAGAAGCCCCGATTTTGGCCGACCCCCACGGTTGGCGGCCTGCCCGAGGAGGTGCCGTCGAAAAGCGTCTGGCGATCCGTGGAATCGTTTTACTGAAGCTACGGAACATTGCAGTGCGTATAGGGAATAGGCGGGCCCAGAACTGGCGCGATCATCTGCTTACTTATATAGTCGACAGTGTGGCTGTTGTATTTGTAATGGTAATCGTATTTGTATGGCGCGATTGTCGCAAAACTTGTGTCGCAAGCGGAATCAAATCCCGGCTTGACATTTTCTTATGTCAGCGGAAATAGTAGATTAGATAATGTCACGTGCTGTTGCAATCATATCAATCCATGAAAATTTAACAACCATTTAAGAACCCTGAAACAACCTGGTAACAGACTCAGCCGTAGTTGATATTTACAAATGGCCCCTCACGCGTTAAAGGAGCCTGCCGGTTCTACCAGCTCCGACTTTGTTACCTCGAAAACCAGTCCCTTTGGAGCCACGGTCGACCCACGTTCGTTAAAGGGCAGTATCTATACTTCCCCGGCGACCCTTATTGACCAAAGTATCTACTCCATTTCGTCGAAAATCTTCAGTTATGAAGCTCCTGGTGCCAGTGACTTATTGGACTCGGACATTCAGAACTGGGTCCAGTTCCAGAGACCAAACTCCTTTGGTGTGGTCCCGTTCTTCCACAAGTTTGAAGTCAGATCTGGTGCTTCGAACGCTATTTTGGGTTACTTCAAGAAGAATGGTACTAGTGGCCAGCCTGTCTCTGTGTTGCTTGGAGCTAATGCTTTGACTTACATGTTGCCATCTTTGGCTGAACGAGGCCAATCGAGATTGCCTTTGTCTTTCAATGTGTCTGCTATTGATTTCGACACCGCCTCTAACTCGTTGGTTTCTAACTACGTTACTCCTCTTTCCGTTGCACGCACTTTAGGTTTGCCTGTGGTCACTCCCGTCAACTTTAATGATGGTTTGGAATTGCAATACACCACTTTACTCAACCACTACTTGGCTGCATTGACCGGTAGCCCTTCTATTCACTTGTTTGATGGTCCAGAGACTTCCAAGACCTACACCAAGTTCACTTCCATTGCTGCTGTCGAAGACTTGGGTAATCTCTACCAGAACTTGTTGTTAAGCACCAACGATGCCACTAACTTGGATGATGCTGTCAGCCAAGCCTTTGTTAACTTGAACACTTTGACCGGCCAGAACTACTCCCAGTTTGAATACGTCGGTGCCGAAAAGCCAGAAACCGTGTTTGTCGTTTATGGTACTTACCAAACTACCCAAATTGGCAATCTTATCGAGAAAGCTTCCTCGTCGACCAACATTGGTTTGATCAAGGTTCGTGTTCCTTTACCGTTCAACGGGACCAAATTCTCCCAGACCATTCCTCAATCCACCAAGAAGTTGGTTGTTCTTAACCAGTCGACCTCGTCGGCCACCTCTTCGCTCAAGGCAGACATCACTGCTTCCTTGTACTTGTCTGGTATTTATCACAAACTCAGCATTGAAGAATTTAGCTACGCCTTAGACTTTGCTTGGACCCCAGTTACCATTACCAAGGTCTTGAGCGAGTTTGCTTCGATCAACCCGGAAGTCCTTTTATCGACTCCAGATTCCATTGACTTTGCCATTACCGCCAACACGTCTCCAGAAGGTAAGTTCCTTATCTGGGGCAAGGATAATGGTATTTTGGTCAAAACAGCCAACAAGTTGGCGTTGTCTTTGTCTTTGGACGATTCCAAGTCGGTCAGTATTAGAAATAAGTTTGACAATCACAATGGTGGTGGATTATTCCAATCCCAAGTCATTTCTACTGTTAGACATGCTGCTAGTACTATTGATTCTGCTGACGTTGTGTTGATTGAAAACTGGTCTATCTTGGACAGCTTCGATGTCTTGGCAACTGCCAAACCTGGTGCTACTATCTTGGTTCTTAACAACAAGGCTATTGCAAACTCTATTGAAGAAGACGTTGTTGCCAAATTAGATATCAATGTCAGAAGGGCTTTGGCCAGAAACCACAACAAGTTGACTTTGATCGATTTGTCTATTTTAGAAGACTTGGATGCTATTAACCAGTCTACCAATGGTTTCTCGGAAGAGTTTTTGGTTCAGTTAGGTTTCTGGAGAGCCGCTTTGCCCGAACTTAACGGCTTTATTGTCAACAAATTGTTGCAAGCCAACGGTAACGATTTTGAATTGTTGGGAGCTGTTTTGGATAAATTCATCAACACTGTTGATGAAAAGAACGGGTTGAAGCTGATTCCTGTTTTGCCGGAATGGGCGCATTTGGAAGATCCAGTCGAAGAAAAGCCAGAAGCTGAAAAGCCAGCGGAAGAATCCAAGGAGTCTGAAGAGGAAGATGAAGAAACCGTCGAAGAAGAGCCTTTACCATTTTTCCCACTTGAGTCATCTTTCTTCCCTAACCCTCGTATTTCGAAAGAATTGCCAGAGGAAACGAACCATACTGGTTTCAAGGAACTTGCCACCAAGATCACTTTCCCAGAAGCTTACCAGCTCAAGAAGGAGTTGAGACCAGACTTGCCAGTTAAGAACTTTGTTGTCAAAGTTCAAGAAAACAAGCGTTTGACCCCTACTGAATATTCCAGAAACATTTTCCATATCGAATTCGATGTTACTGGCACGGGCCTCACTTACGATATTGGTGAAGCCCTTGGTATTCACGGTAGAAACAACAGCGAAGAAGTTGAAAAGTTCTTGGAATTCTACGGTGTCGACGGAGATTCCTTGGTAGAAACCACCAACAAGGATGATGCCACTGTCTTGGAAATCAGATCGGCCAGACAAGCCTTGCTCGACAATGTTGATTTCTTGGGTAAACCACCCAAGCGTTTCTATGAATCGTTGGCTGAATATGCCGAGGAAGAAAAGGAAAAGCTTCACTTGGAACGTTTGGCCAGCGGCGAAGGTGCCGTTGAGTTGAAGAAGAGACAAGAAGTTGACTTCGATACCTATGTCGACATATTAGAGGAGTTCAAGTCGGCCAGACCCAACTTCTCTGATTTGGTCAAGATTATAGCTCCATTGAAGAGACGTGAGTACTCTATTGCCTCGTCGCAGAGAATGCACTCCAATGCGGTTCACTTGTTGATTGTCGTTGTTGATTGGGTTGATCCTAAGGGTAGAATCAGATACGGACACTGTTCGAAGTATCTTTCTGATTTGAAGGTTGGCGATGAATTGGTTGTTTCGGTCAAACCATCAGTTATGAAGTTGCCACCTTTGTCTACGCAACCAATCGTTATGTCTGGTTTGGGTACCGGATTGGCACCATTCAAGGCTTTCATTGAAGAGAAGATCTGGCAAGAACAGCAAGGGTTCGAGATCGGAGAGATTTACCTTTACATGGGGTCGCGTCACAAGAAGGAAGAGTATCTTTACGGTGAGTTGTGGGAAGCGTACAAGGATGCTGGTATCTTGACCCACATTGGTGCTGCGTTTTCGAGAGACCAGCCGCAAAAGATCTATATCCAAGACAAAATCAAGGAAACCATTGAAGAATTGACCGATGCCATTGTTTCCAAGAACGGTTCGTTCTACTTGTGTGGTCCTACTTGGCCCGTTCCTGATATCACCGCTTGTTTAGAAGAGATTGTTACTCTTGGAGCCAAGCGTGAAGGAAAAGAGATCAAGGATGTTGCCAAGGTTGTTGAGGACATGAAGGAAGATGGTAGATACATTTTAGAAGTGTACTAGTTCTATGGATAATTCTTTTCAACAGTAAATTGTAGGTCAGCAATCAGTCATTCAGCTGCAAAATCAGGGTCGCTTGGCATTGCTGAAAACGGCCTAGCGTCAAGTAGAGAAAGGTTTCAGTCGGAAGACTTTGGTCATGGTCCCACTTCGTTTAAGAAATAGAGACGTTTCATTCCAACTTGAATGAAAAAATGGCAATAATAAGCCGTATTTTACTGACAACTAATGCCCAATCAGGACAATGGGTCCAGTTAGTACCGTGACATTGGCAATGAGGGGGAACATGGTGGTATTGTGTCTGAAACACCAAGGGATGGGCCAGGACGGTTTAGGAAAATGACGTTGAAAAACCTGACTGAACAAATCGGTGGGGTGCTTTTTGTGGGCATTCAAGGCTGGCATCCTCCACGGCACAGGCAGTTGTCAATGGAACCAAGCCAGAGGAATACCGGTGCCAAGGTCGAATGAAGATCAAGACGCACATTAAAACACTAATTGCGGTGGCCATTGTCGAAATTGCCGAGTTACATACTCAACTATGTCGGGAACAAGACGCAATAATGAAGAACGGGCCGTACCCATTTCCAAAACAGGCCAGTTCTGGGACATCTACACCCGATCTGGCAGGCGTGTTGCTGTGATTGCGAAATTCCGGCGTGGTTGCGAAGACAATCGACCCGCAACCGGCGGCCACAGGCATCTGATTTGGCAGGGGCTCACCACGAGCAGTGCGGAGGGGAGCCCAGCAGCGATATATCCGAAACCTTAGGCGAATTCCCGGCGAGACATGGCATGGTACGTATGGCAATCGGGCCAATAGAAAGGGATGATGGCGGTCGAGGGAAGAAAAGCCCTGACATGCATTTTTTAAACCTTAAGGATGTAGATGATGGTGTAATCGTGGGGGCTAAAGTCGACAGCCACGGAAACGTCTGCGTTTTGGATATCTGTGATGGACAACGTCGTTACTGCTCTCGAGACATGGGCCCCCGCGGTTGTCTTGTCTATTATGTCTGCACAGTAGTCGGGCGACAACTGTTGGCGGGAGGCTATATTTAAGCTATCGATGTAGTTGAGATGACGTGAAAGTATAATTAGCGACTCAATTTCGACGTTTTTATAGTGGGCAAGGGAGGAGTAAATGGTGTCGAGCGTTGACGTGAGCATTATCCCTGGAGGAACAGGAGGGTCGAGGAAGTGTTATTAGCTGATGGCACGCTTTACAATAACGTTTGTCTTATCAACAGCTGGGTGCAGGACGTGACATTTCCGCGCCGGCCAAACACCAGGACCGCGCGGCGACCCACTGCCCTCTATATAAATGGCGACAACTGCCGGGTTGCAGCCGGTGAGATAGAGTTTGGACAGTCAGACAAAGACTGAATTGCCGAGAACAGTAGAACGGGCAACAACAAGCAGCAGCAAGTCATCAAGCGAAACACCAGGACCGCAGCAGCCCCAGCCCAGGACCTCAACCCAGCCCCAATTCCAGCCAATTAGGTGACCGTTTAGTTCACCACCAAGCCCAGCCCGCCAAACCGCCGGTGCCAGTTGTTGGGGTCAAGCCACTCCGGTGCCACTAACAGTTCCCAATCGGTCGTGCTCGCTCTGCCTATTTGGTCACGTCAAGCCCACCACGCTTTTCTGAAAAAAGGTGACTCGCGTACAAAAGAGTCATACCTTTAACAGTGTCACAACAAATAAATCGGTGTTGTTATTTCTCCACTGTTGCTCCGCAGAAGGTGAAATCTATTAAAGCCCAACACTTCCGTACTCTACACATCACCACTACCATCAACACTCTCCACTACTCACCACTAATCACTACTCACCACTCTACCACTCACACTGTTGCGTATCTTACCCACGATAACCGTTTGATCCGCACACGCCCCCGCATAGTGAAACTTAATTGACTCGAATTGAAATTTCACACCTACTCACCACAACACGCCCACCAATTCCCGCCCAAACGCCGTCTCGCCGCCAAAAACACCGTTCCTCGCCCCCAGCAAGCAAGCTCCACCACCATGGAAGAACCTAAAAAGCTCCTTTCCACGTCGTCGCCCGAGGGAATCCTGGTGGCCGCCAAAATTACCCCCACGCGTTTGGCCAACCTCCTCATCCGCAAGGGCCCGTTGCCCATCCGCCACATCACCGGCCAGCTCGCCATCGAGGTGCCTTCGTTTGACCTGCTCTCGCTCTCGAAACAGAGACGTCTCATCATGTCCGCCATGGAACAGACCGACGTCGAAAACAACGTTGTGTTTGAAAAGATAGGCTGGGGCCAGTGGGCCGTTCGCCGCATAGACTCCGACTACATTGTCACCGAGGGAACGGAGAGAACCGACGACGACCACGAAGAGCCAAAGCTCAGCGTCGCCGACTTGCGCAGCCAGACCAACGTCAAGTTGGGCTGGTCCAAGAAACAACCCAAGTCCCGCCGAGAGTCTATCACCAACTCCAAGAACAATCTCCACAATGTCACGGTGCCCAATGAAAAGATGGACGACTCCATTGCCATTGCCAGCGACTCCGAGGACGAAGAACTCTTGCTGGACAATATCGAGGAAGACGACTCGAGCGAGGAAGACGAAGATGATGACGAAGATGACGAAGAGCTCTTTACGTTTGACCACGACGACAAGTTCAAACGGTCTCCTCCCATCAAGTTTGCCAACCGTGTACCACTCAAAATAAGTCCTCCGCCAGATAACAAAACGACGACGACAACAACGACGAGAAGATCTTCCTCGTCCAACGTATCGAAGCCCGGCTACCGTCACCAGATCTTCAACCGTTCACGGTTGAATTCGCTCGAGAACTTGGAAAACTATATCCTTTCGTCGGCCAAGAACTCGAGTATTTCCATCAGCTCTCCCCCACCACCAATCTCATTTGTCCATCCCAACTACCAGAACTCGCTGCTGGTGATAAGTGCTTCACCCATCAACTCGTGGAACAACAACTACGTACACAACTCGTCGGCCAGTGCCACCAGCCCCGAGACTTCCATGAACAGCAACAGGCGGAAGTCTTCGTTTAACGAGTCACACATACGGTCGACGCTCCTGACGTCGGCCCCCAAGTCACCCAACCCCACGCCCAATACCTTACCTATTCCACAGGCCCACACCGCCAACATCGCCAACCTCTTGAATGCACCATACGAAAACCGTGAACACTCGAGCTCGACGCCGATAGTTTCGCGAAAGCCGTTTGGGTCCGGCAATGGCGACGATACCGACGAGGAGGACTGGGCCACCATTGGGGCCGAGTCGTTGCGCCAGGCGCAGAACGCTGCTGCTGCGGCCGACATGAATGACGAAGAGAAGTCGGCGGCGTTTGCTCTAGTTGATTTGAGATCGATATGAGCTCCGCAAAGTTGATCTTTGTGTGTTACGAACGTTTATTTCTATTTATCGTGTACTGTCTAATCTAAAACCCATAAACTAGCTCCCGTCAGGATTCTGGCGTGGTGGTGTGGTTGTGTTGAGTACTGCGGTCCTGATTCTTATCCTAATTTAATTTTTCAAAAACCTGTATGTAGACGTTGTTCCTAATTAGGAAAATTAATTACACGCGTCCCGTCGATGAACTTGACAATTTTTCATCCTCCTTCTCTTCCTTTAGCGACCATGTCTGCTACCACCGTGTTACCCTCAATCCAGTTGAATGTCAACTATGGCGAGATCAAGGACGTTATCCGTGATTTCTTGACCTCGTACAAGGAAGCGGCCACCGAAACGTCCGACGGAGGCTTGAAGTATCTCAAGTTGTTCCAGGACGTCGCCAACCGTGACGTATCGACGGTGTACATCGCGTTGGAAGACCTCAGACGGTACCAGGAGAACGCCGGCGGCAACATCTTGCAGCCAATTCTCCGCAACACCCACCGTTTTGTCGAATTGTTCAGTTCGGTCATTGACGAATTGCTCCCTGAACCCACAAAGGAGATCAGTTACAAGGATGACGTGTTGGATGTCATTCTCCACCAGAGAAAGTTGCGTAACATGAGATTGCAACAGGAGGCCAACGACGAGTACGCCAACTTGCGTGAAGGTTTCAATGACGCCGAATCATCGACGCAACAGCCCCAGACCGACAACTTGTTCCCGGCCAAATTGACCCGCCGCTACTGTCTCTACTTCACGCCATTGGCCGAAACCAAGAGTCTTGCCGTCCGTGAAATCAAGGGATCGCACGTTGGCCACTACATCACCGTTAGAGGGATCGTTACCCGGGTGTCCGACGTCAAGCCATCGGTGCTTGTCAATGCCTACACCTGTGACAAGTGTGGGTTTGAGCTTTTCCAGGAGGTCAACTCGAAGATCTTCACTCCGTTGGCCGAGTGTACCGCCCCCGCATGTAAGGCCGACAACAATCGTGGCCAGTTATTCATGTCTACTCGTGCGCTGAAGTTCTCGTCGTTCCAAGAGGTTAAAGTGCAAGAAATGAGCAACCAAGTTCCAGTGGGGCACATCCCACGTTCGCTCACTGTCCATGTCAACGGTGACTTGGTGAGAGCCGTCAATCCCGGTGACACTGTCGATATTGCCGGTATCTTCATGCCATCGCCCTACACCGGGTTCAGAGCGCTCAAAGCAGGCCTTTTGACCGAGACATACTTGGAAGCGCAACATGTCAAGCAACATAAGGCACAGTACGATGCTACGGCACTTTCGGCGGCCGCAGAGACCAAGATTGCCGAGCTCAGCCGTCAGGGCGACGCCTACACCAAATTGGCCCGGTCGATTGCGCCGGAAATCTTTGGCCACGACGATATCAAGAAGATCCTTCTTCTTCTCCTCTGTGGTGGTGTCACCAAGGAGATTGGGGATGGGTTGAAGATCAGAGGTGACATCAATGTTTGTCTTATGGGAGATCCCGGTGTTGCCAAGTCGCAGTTGTTGAAGGCCATCGGTAAGATCGCACCAAGATCGGTGTATACCACCGGTAGAGGTTCTTCTGGTGTCGGTTTGACGGCCGCCGTGATGCGTGATCCCATCACCGACGAGATGGTGTTGGAAGGAGGAGCGCTTGTGCTTGCCGACAACGGGATCTGTTGTATCGATGAATTCGACAAGATGGACGAAGGTGACCGTACCGCCATCCACGAAGTGATGGAACAGCAAACGATCTCGATCTCGAAGGCCGGGATCAACACCACCCTCAATGCCAGAACGTCGATCTTGGCCGCCGCCAATCCGTTGTACGGTCGCTACAACCTCCGGGTGTCCCCCCACGAGAACATCAACTTGCCTGCCGCTCTTCTTTCGAGATTCGACATCATGTTCTTGATCTTGGATACGTGTAACCGTGAGAACGACGAGAAGCTTGCGCTGCACGTTGCCTACGTCCACATGCACAACACGCAGCCACCAATGGACTTTGAGCCCGTCGACTCCAACACCATCCGTGAGTACGTGAGTCGGGCACGGACGTTCCGTCCCACCGTTCCCAAGGACGTCGGAGACTACGTCGTCCAGCAGTACATCACCATGCGGAAAGAAGCCCACCGTAACGAGAACTCACGCAACAAGTTCGTCAACATCACTCCACGGACGTTGCTCGGGATCTTGCGGATGGCCCAGGCGTTGGCCCGGCTCCGGTTTGATGGCGTGGTGACGTACGAGGACGTCGACGAAGCGTTGCGCTTGATCGAAGTGTCGAAGGCTTCGTTGGCCGCCGACGACCAGCCCCAAGAAGACGAGTCGCGGACGTCCAAGATCTTCAACATCATCAAGCGCATGGCCCGTGACGATGATGCCCAGCGTCTTTCCATGGGCGCAATCCGCGACCGTGTCGTTGCCAAAGGGTTCACCGTCGAGGATATCGACCGGTGTATCTACGAGTACGAGAGTATTTTGCAGGTGGTGGAAAACGGCGAAACGTTGATGTTGGTGGATAATGACGACGACATGCTCTTGGACTAGTAGCACCTTGCTCGTTTCACTTCTTGGTTGTATAATAATGTATGTTTTGAGTAGTTTTTGAGTAGTTTTTGAGTAGTTTTTGAGTGAGTTTTTGAGTGAGTTTTTGAGGAAGTTTTTGCACCCATCAAAGGCCCGGACCGCAGTACTATTTTTGGCCCCCTTCCCGATCCGGCAGTTTTCGCAGCTTATGTCAAAAGTTCGGCCCGGGAGCAACAACCGTGGGGAACCAACAGATGTCGAACGTCGCTGAGTTCCGTAGACGCAACAGTGCGAGGCTGGTGGTGGCCGAAAGAAGTAGCGAAGGCGGCGAAGGCACCACCAACAACAGTAGCGACGATCTCCGAAAGAACGACGCCAGAAACACCGTCAGGGTCCACCACGGCCACGAGCAGGGCCCCGGTGGTGATGGAGGCCACCGGCAACATTTGCAGGCGCTGGCGATGTTGAAAGCGACGCTGGAGGCCACGCTGGACGAAGGGCCAAAGGACGAGACCGTCAGCGGCCCGCTACACGAAACAGACGTCACTGATCTCGCAGCATCACCAACGAGTCGTGAGGCCCACGGGACGCCAGCCGAGCCGAAACCACCGCCACCACCGTCCCACGCCCGCTGGCACTGGCCCCACCGCACCCTCGTGCTTCCCAACGTCGGCACGAACGCCCGCGACCACTTGGCCAATGAACGGACGGTGTTGGCGTGGGTGCGGACGAGCTGTCTGTTTGTGATGATCGCCATTGGCATTCTCCAGTTCTACATGGTCAACTTGAAGGCCAAGTACTCGGTGACGCAGAACGGGGCCGTGTACGACGTGGGCAGCCACAAGGACGACGTGGTGCGGGCCATGAGCAAGCCCATCGCCGGCATGGCCATGGTGCTCTCGCTCGTGGTGCTCGTGTTTGGCACGGCACGGTACTTCCACGTCCAGGTGATGATGGTGGGGGGCACGTTTCCGGCCACCAGGGTGACGGTGGCGGTGTTGTTGTTGGTGACCTTTGCCATGTTGCTCATGTTGTTGGTGTTGAATTTCCGGGTGACGGTGTAGAGAGAGAAAGAGAGAGAGAGAGAGAGACAGACAGAACTACAGACAGAACAGAGACGAGTGTTTCTACACGATTTCAAGACAAACAGACTATGAGAAGTCATAGTCACAGCAGACCCGACACCAACTACTGGCACCAATCACTACTGGCACCAATCACTACTGGCACCAATCACTACTGGCACCAATCATTACACTTTACAGACGGTTGAGGTGCTTCCATTGAGTTCACAGTCCTGACAGAACAGCACACCATACACACTGAGTGTGACCAACCTATCACTACATAGACATATCCATGCTGGAGACTTCTGCCTAATACCACAGACATCCATTACTATTCGTTTCTTCTTTCTGATTCCTTCTTTATTCTTCTTCTTCTTCTTCTTCTTCTTCTTCTTCTTCTTCTTCTTCTTCTTCTTCTTCTTCTTCTTCTTTACTTCCTTTACTTCCTCACCTTCTCGTTCTCCTTCGAACTGACACGTCTTTTGGGCCGCGCACGCCCGCCTACAAAAACCCTCAACCATCGACATTCAACCACCACAAACAATGGTGGACTACGCTTCGCAAACTGTCGCGCAATTGAAGGAATTGTTGAAGGAAAGATCCTTGTCCACGGACGGCAAGAAGGCCGAGTTGGTCCAGCGGTTGAAGGACAACGATACGGCCGCAGTCGAGGCCACGGACGACGTGGTTGCTGCCGCACCCGAACCGGCTGCTGACGGCGCTGCTGGCGCTCCAGAGCCCGTGGCAGACGCTGCCGAGCCGGTGGAAGCTGCCACCGACAACGGGGCTGCCGAGAAGGCCGGCGACTTGACCGTGATCCAGCCCGCACCCAAGGAAGAGCCCAAGGTGTTGACTCCAGAACAGCGCAAACAGTTGGCGGTCGAGTTGTTGAAAAAGAAGATTCTGCGTGCAGAGAAGTTCGGCGACGATGCCGGAGCCGACGCCGCCAAGAAGGACTTGCTGAGAGTGGAAAAGTTTGGTGTCGAGCTCGGCACGGCGTTGGCCAGAGAAATCGGCTTGGGCGACCAGAGCTTGGGCAACGGCGGCCACAAGAAGAGATTCGGCAAGGGCTTCAAGAAGGGCTTCAAGAAGCAAAGACGCTAAAAACGCTAGCTGCGCTGGCACTGTAGTTTTGTAGTATATATTGTAGATAATGAGCCATCAATATATGACCGTAGATCAAACAATCACCCTTTGGGGTGTAGCATTACAAGGTGGTGGGCTCGTCGGTGTCGCTTTCGATGTCGTACTGGGCCACGTCGGAGTACTCCGTCGTCTGTTCCTGGGGATCCAACACCAAGCCGTTGTTGTCCTTGATCCAGATGGCAAAGAGCAAGATCACCGTCAAGAAGTAGTTGGCCCATGCCGTCCAGAAGAACGGAATAATGGTCAGCGGCCTGAACGCTTGCTCGGCAATGATGAACTGCAATACCGAGGCCTCCAAGTTGGCTCTGGCGGCCAGGTCGGCAGCAGGAAGCTCGACACCGGGACCGTGGGCCAATCTGTACGTGACGATGGAGAAAGTGATCAACGTCACAATCACAGGAAGGACAAAGATCACCAAGATCGACTTTCTGAACGAAGAAACGATCCGCTCGTTGGTGCTGGCCGCCTGTTCACCGTTGGACACGGGAGGGAACTTGTCAATGACCTTCTTGGTCTTGAAGTAGTAGAAGATCGACATGAAACTCCATGCAATGGGGAATAAGCCCACGATAAAGAAGAGCCACCCGGCGATACCTCCCGAGGGTTGCCCCGATCCTGGAACACCAAGCACTTCATCTCCAGAGATGTAGGGCAAGGTCTGGTTGGTGAGAGCAGCAACAAGAAGGGCAATGGACACAAGGCCAACGTTGGCAAATAACAAGCCAAACGCCTTCGTGGTCAAGTCGGGAGGGAGACGACGGTACTTGGTGTTGGCTCCCGTGGAATAGTAAACGACTCCGTAGCCCATGGAAAACAAAAGGATAAAGAACTTCAACTCGATATCAAACATATTGTTGAGCCACGAGGCCGACAAGTCCATGAGGGCAAAGAAGAACTTAAAGTTGGCAGTCGAGGCAAAGTGGTTCTGCAAAAACATGTTCAACAATGAAACAAGGATAACCGCGATGAACGGAGGAATCACATACAAGATGATGGCCCTGGATATCAAGGAAAGCGACGCCAAGTTGCTAAAGTCCGAAGCAATCTTGTAGCGCAAAACGTAGTGGGACAAGTAGCCAAACACTATCACGGCGAGGAGAAGAACCCATTTCAATTGCGAGTACGCAATGTACGAAATGTACGAAAGGTGGCCATAGCTCTGTTTGAAGGTGACTGGAATGGTCAAGTCGACGATACCTACATCGGTGGGTGGAGCGACGTATACACAGTAAAACCCTGCCTTGGTGACCTTGAAATGGACATCGACCACGGGGTCTCTCTTGGACAAACGTTTGGAAAGCTTACTGTCTCCCTTTTCTTTATCGTCCTTATCATCCTTATCTTCTTTATCATCCTTATCTTCTTTATCATCTTCCTTGTCTTCCTCTTCCTTGTCTTCCTTGTCTTCCTCCTTGTCATCATTGTGTTCGTCATCGTTACCATGCTCGGCAACCATAATGCCGTTGAACAATTCGTCGGCATCGTACTCTTTCCCGCTGGGCTTCAAGTCGAATCCGTTCTCGTTCACCAACAGCGAGTACAACGCGGTCTTATCGGAAACGTAGTGGGCAAAGTACGTCTCCACCGCCGGGACATTGCTAAAGTTGAGAACGTCGGGATAGTGGAACACCATCACGGGGATCTTCAAGTCTTCGATGCGGCCGGTGTAGTCCACCGAATCGATGTACAAGCTGACGGACGAGTCCTTGGACGTCGACGCCGACATGTACTTGCAGATGGCGCCGGAATCTTTGTAATTGAGCACTGTGGCACGGTCAAACGCGCTGGCAGACACCACACCGGCAAGGGCAAGCCTACTGAGAGTGGTTAAAAGCATCAGTGGTGGAGTAATTGCTGGTGGTGGCACTAAAAGGGCGCGGTTGCTTATGGAGAGGAAGTGATCCTGAGTGGGCTGTGTGCAGGGGCGGTGTAATGTGCAGGTCGGTAGTTTAAATTATATGCAGGTCGCTTACCTCCCCCGTTCAACGGGTCCAAGTTTCACCACGAATTTCCGTTGTCAGCACTTTGTGGTCTGTGGGACCGATCTTGAGTGTGACCTCGTTGGTCCAGTGTTGTTTTCATACATTTGCAGCTCGTTAGTGGCGGTGATTTCCCGTTCCGGAATGCCGTAGAGAAATCCGAGCGGCGCACGACCGCACTGTCTCTCCACACCATCGCGCACATCTAAACCACCAGATTCACACACCACCGAGCGTTACCGTGCCATTATCATGCCTTACTACGACGCTCTTCCTACAGGCCTCCGTCCGACTCACTACGATCTTGCCATTGCCGACATAGACGTGGCTGCCGAGACGTTTTCCGGTACCGTTGCCATTGCGCTCGACGTGGTGGAGGCCACCGACGAACTCCATCTCAACTACCGTGATCTCACTGTTTCCAAGGAAAGAATTGCGGTGACCGAAGACGGTGCTGCTGTTGACGTGGTGGAACTCACCCATTTCGAGAAGAAGGAGTACTTTGTCGTCAAGTTCGGCCGCCAGGTCGCTGCCGGCACCAAGCTTGCTGTCACCATTGAGTACACCGCCGTGATCCAGACCAACATGGCGGGCTTCTACAAGTCGAGCTACGTCCAGGACGGCGAAACCCGCGATATGGTGTCGACCCAGTTCGAGGCCACCGATGCCCGTCGTGCTTTCCCCTGTTTGGATGAACCTGGTCTCAAGGCGACTTTCGACCTTACCTTGACCGTCCCCAAGGAATTGGTTGCGTTGGCCAACACTCCTGTTGCTGCTGGCTCCGAAAAGGTCGAAGGTGATCTCAAAACCGTCACTTTCGAACGTACTCCCATCATGTCGACCTATCTCCTCGCCTGGGCCGTCGGTGAGTTTGAATACATCGAATCGTTCACTCAGGACAACTACAACGGTGCACCACTTCCTGTCCGTGTCTACACCACTCCAGGTCACACCAAGGATGCCCAGTTTGCCAGTACTATTGCTCCAAAGATTGTTGATTACTTCTCGCAGGTGTTTGGCCTTCCGTATCCGCTCGCCAAGTTGGATTTGATTGCCGTCCACTCGTTCTCTCACAATGCCATGGAAAACTGGGGGCTCATCACCTACCGTGCCACTGCCTTGTTGTTCTCTGAAGAGAAGCTGGACCCATCCTACAAGCAAAAGGTTGCTTATGTGGTGGCTCACGAACTTGCCCATCAATGGTTCGGTAACTTGGTCACCATGAAGTGGTGGGACGAGCTTTGGTTGAACGAAGGGTTTGCTACGTGGGTTGGATTTGCTGCTGTTGATTTCTTGTTCCCCGAATGGGATATCTTCTCTGGTTTCATCTCCGACTCCATGCAACAGGCTCTTAAGTTGGATTCTCTCCGTAACTCTCACCCAATTGAGGTTCCAGTGGTTGATGCTTTGGATATCGACCAAGTTTTCGATGCCATTTCGTACCTCAAGGGTGCTTCGACCATTCTCATGCTTTCTACTTACTTGGGCAGGGATGTCTTCCTCAAGGGTGTGTCGTTATATTTGCAACGTCACCAGTTCTCCAACGCTACTTCCGCAGACTTGTGGGGGGCCGTTGGTGAAGTCTCGGGTAAGCCCGTAGCCTCGTGGATGGAAAGCTGGATTAAAAAGGTCGGATATCCTGTTGTCAACGTGGAGACCTCCGGAGACAACTTGGTCATCAGCCAGCAACGTTTCCTTGCTGGTGGAGATGCTACTCCCGAAGAAAACACCAGTCGTTGGTGGATTCCTTTGAACGCTAGTAGCGAGTCGACCCGCCCGCTCGTTGATTCGTTCGAGCTGGAACGTTTGATCGTTGACAATTTCCCACTTGAAGGTTTCTTCAAGCTCAACAGCGAGACTTCCGGTGCTTACCGTGTGTCTTACTCTCAGGAATTGTGGGAGAAGCACGTCCTTCCATACTTTGGCAAGTTGTCTGCCAAAGACAAGGTCGGTTTGCTTGCCGACACTGCTGCCAACGCTGTGGCCGGTAATGTCTCAACCACTACCTTCTTGAGCTTGGTTCCTCAGGTCCAGGGCGACGAATACGTTGTTTGGCTTGAGTTGGGCCGTTGTTTGAGCGAGGTGTCCAATGTTTTTGCTGCCAACGGTGAATTTGCTGCCATCTTGAAGGCTTTCAAGAGAAGCGTGTATGAAGACAAGGCGATCGACATCATCAACAAGTTGAAGGCCAACGAAGTTGACGGTTCTGATTTCCTTGCCGTGAAGCTTCGTTCCAGCATCTTGGGCCATGCTGCCAGTCTTGCCATTCCTGCTGTCGAACAATATGCTACCGAGCTTTTCGACCAATGGGTCGCCGGCACTGCCATTCCTCCATCGCTTAGATCGTTTGTGTTTACTACGATTGCTGCTTCGAGTTCGTTCAACGATGCTCAATTCGAGCAGATTCTCAAGGAAGTCACCGACCCCACGTCTTTGGACTCGAGGGAAGTTGCTCTCGGGGCCTTGGGGCATGTTTCCAACAAGGAGATTGCCGACAAGTTGATTTCGTTGTTGCTTCGTCCCGAAGTCATTCCAACCATGGACTCGCACTTTGTTGCGGTTCCGCTCTCCAAGAACCCCGTCACCAAGGATGCGTTCTGGACGTTCTTCTCGACCAACTACGATGCTCTCTACAAGCTCATGGCTGCCAACATGGTTGTTTTGGACCGGTTTGTCAAGGTGACGTTGTGCAACTACCAGTCGATCCAGAAGCACGACGAGATCGCCGCGTTCTTTGCCGACAAAGACGTCCATGGTTTCGAAAGAGCATACAAGCAGGCGTTGGACACCATCAAGATCAATGCCCAGTGGTTCGGGCGCGACGGCGACGTTGTCAGACAGTTCTTGCACCAGTAAGCAATCAACCTCCGTCCCCAAAAGAAGCCCCTAGAGCTTTATAAATAAGTTATCGGTTTATTACATGAACAAAAGCGTCCGTTTTAAATACATGTTCTATCAAGCGTCAACCTTGTTTTCGTGGGTGGTGGCGTATCTACCACTGGGGTCGGCGTGACAGCCCCATTCGGCCTTGGGCACCCATCTCATCACGGTACGGGCAGCAGCCTTGGAGTTGAAGATGGCGTCGAACTTGCATCTGTACCAGTAGGCTTCCTTGGTGGTGGGGACATCGTCGCCCCATTCGGCCTTTGGCGAAGCAAACTCTTCGTCGGAAACGGCGGCTTCGGCAGCGTCCTTCAAGCCGTCGATCCACGAGTACCCAACCCCGTCGGAGAACTGTTCCTTTTGTCTGTACAAGATCTCTTGTGGCAAGTAAGGAGTGGCCGAAGGATCGTCCGAGGTGTCGAAGGCCTTTCTCAAGATGTACTTCTCGATCTTGCCGTCGGCTTGGTTGATGAGCTTGTCTTCAGGGCTGATGTTCATGCACACTTCCAAGAACTGCTTGTCGAGGAAAGGAACTCTGGCTTCGAGTCCCCAGGCCATCGTCGACTTGTTGGCACGCAAACAGTCGGCGTAGTGGAGGTTCTTGACTCTCTTGACACACTCTTCGTGAAACTCGCCGGCCGAAGGAGCGTTGGCAAAGTACAAGTAGCCCCCAAAGATCTCGTCGGAACCTTCACCGGAAAGAACCATCTTGACACCCTGGGCCTTGATCTTTCTCGAAAGCAAGTACATAGGCGTGGAGGCACGGATGGTGGTGACGTCGTAGGTTTCCAAGTGGGAGATGACGTCGTCCAAGGCATCGAGACCTTCCTCCAAGGCGAAGGTATGCGAGTGGTGGATGGTGCCGATGAAATGGGCGACCTTTTCGGCGGCGATCAAGTCGGGAGCGCCGGGCAACCCAATGGCAAACGAGTGCAACTGGTTCCAGCCGGCAGAGTGCAACGAACCCTTTTCGTCGACCCCGGAAAGCTCCTTGTTGGCATCAACCCCGTCGGTGCGGAAGGCCTCAGCAGCCTTGCGGGTTTCTCTGGCAGCGATAGCGGCGATCAACGACGAGTCCAAACCACCAGACAACAACACACCGTAAGGAACCTCGGCCATGAGTCTCTTTCTCACGGCAAGCTCCAAGGTTTCACGGACTTCCTTCAAGTCGACTCTCTTTTGCGGGACCTTGGCACCGTCCCACCACGTAGGGTCAAAGTATCTGGTGATCTGGTCGGTGTCGGAGTCGTAGACGTGGCCGGGAGGGAACGCGGTGATCTCGTCACACTCGTCAATCAAACACTTGAGCTCGGAGGAGAAGTAACGGGTCTTTGGCTTGTCGGCAGACTTACCCATGTACAAGGTGGTGATTCCGATGGGGTCTCTGGCAGCCACGACTCTGTCGCGCTTCTTGTCATGCAACACCCAGGCAAACATCCCGTCCAAGTACTTTGGAGCGTCGATGTCGTACTTTTGGAAGAGAGGAATGATGGTCTCACAGTCGGACAACGATTTGAACGGGTATTGCTTGAACTGTTCACGGAGTTGGATGTGGTTGTAGATTTCACCGTTGACGGTCAAGGTGAAGTTGCCGTCTTCCGAGGTGATTGGTTGGGCACCAGAGTCGAGCCCGACGATAGCAAGACGTTCGTGACAGAGAATGGTGTCGTTCTGGGTGATGTTGCCCGACCAGTCTGGACCACGGTGTCTGATTCTTTTGGAGTACTGGAGAGCCTTGGCCTTGAAGGCCTCGATTTCTGGCTGGCGGTAGGCAGCGAAAATCCCACACATGTTTGTATAAAGTCTGGTTGGTGGTGTGTAATCTGATGCAGCGGGCCGGATTTATATGTGAAAAATTAATGGGCAACTTTTTCACTGAGTCATCGTCAGTTCCGGGCGTTATCTATGGTGCGCCCGCCCTCGGATTTCGCGCGCCCCAATGACATATAACAGAAACGCCAAGCGAGCGCCGATGTCGCGTGGAGGGCCGATGTCGTGGCGTTTTGGTTTTCGCGTAGCGGGTCCCGATCGGGAAATGCCAGGTTTGGCCTGACATCGAGGTTGTTCCGGTAATAGTGTCCGATGGTCGAGCTGGAATACTACGACGTGGCACGGTGGGCCGTGGGTGGGGCCTACGTGTGTGCCTTGGGGTGTGTGCTTGTGACCAAGCTCTTTGCGCCGTTCCACCGGCTCTTGTTGCACGGCAAGACGTTGGCCGACAGCGACGTCGTGGCATCGACGCTGGCGTGGCAGAAGACGGTCGACTGGTGTGTCGGGCTCACGGTGCCGAAGTCGTACTTTACCCACTTCTACGTGTTGTTGACGGCGTACTGTGGTGCCATCCAGGTGTACGCAGCCTGTTGCGGCCGCGCCGTGCCCACCAAGTACCGGATTATCCACTATCTTCTCTGGTTCCAGGGCGTACGGAGGTTGTACGAGTGTGTCTACGTGGCGCGGTTCCTGCCGACGTCGCGCATCAACGTGTTGCACTACTTGGTGGGCGTTGGCCACTACACGTTGGTGTCGCTAAACTGCGGCCTCAGCTACGCCAACGGCCACGGCACCGTCGGTCGTGTCTCGATGGTCGACTGGGCGATGGTGGCAGCGTTCGCCGCAGCGTCGTACGACCAGTACTCGAACCATGTGCACTTGGCCTCGCTCAGGAAGTACACGGTGCCGCGGTTCCGGTACGTGTCGTCGCCGCACTACCTCAACGAGATCCAGCTCTACGGCATCATCTTCGTCGTGAGCATCAGCGACGGTTTTTGCACCCAAACCGAAGTCAACTTCTTGTTGTGCTGGACGTTTGTCACGCTCAACTTGGCCATCTCGGCGCTCGAGAACTACAACTACTACAAACACAAGTTCGACGACTTCGCCTTGCGGTGGAGCATCGTGCCTGGAGTCTTGTGACCGCTGGTCGCTGCCACGGTTGCATCCTGCAGAAAAGCGCGCCGCCAAAATCGTGTATATAAACCTCTCGATCTCCATCCATTTACATCCACACAACATGCCGCCTCCCGTCGTCCTGCCCGTGGTCGCCAGTCTCCGTCCTACTGACACCAGCGTGGTGCATGGCTGTCCCGGCGTGCCCCGGAGCATTGTAAGTACCCGAGTTTGCCGCACCACGCCGCCGTTTCTAACGCTCTAGCCACGCATCGACACCGTAGTCGAACTCAGGTCGGCCACCGGCGCTCCCTTCCGCATCAGGTCGGTCTCCATCGAGCTCCGCACGTTCCAGAAGGTGTCCATCCCGTCCACGCTCGGCTCCAACGACACCCAGCGCGACTACAAGGTGTACGGCGAGCCGTTCGCCTACCGGCCCGTCGTTGGCGAGTTCCACGACGTCGTGTTGGGCATGGACATCCCCGTGCTCATTCCGTTGCCGAAAGACATCGTCAGCAGCGGCTCCTTTCCCAACTGGAACGCCTCCACCACCCACAACCTCTGTGTGCGCGTAGCCTGCGGCGATACCGTCGACACTGAAGTCACCTACATCGAGATGTTCCCCATTGCCATCAAGGTCTACGATACCTTGCCGTTGTATCGCCAGTACAACGAGCCGCTGTTGGAAACGACAACTTCGAGCGACCGCCAGGTGGTCGTCGACATCACGCTCCCCGTGTCCGCCGTCGGACCCCGCGACAACCTCACCGTCATCACCAGAACCGCCGCCAACGCAGGAAACCGCAGGATCAAGAAGAACCTCGCCATCTCGAAACTCACGCTCCAGATTCAGGAAATCCTCGAGTGTCATGAAGGTGGACTTCCCGCCAGAAAGGAGAACAAGTTGTATACCAACTCGACCGTCTATACGGAAAACGGCGCGTTGGACACCAATGGGATCCACCACCAGTTCGACCTCGAGTTCCCGGTCGACAACGACTACTTGCTCCTCTTCAAGGACAGCCAGCCGATGCAGTACCAGGACGAAGACAACGCCGAACCGTCGTTCATCCAATCCATCAACATCTCGAGGCACAAATCGATAGAACGACTCGAGGAAGGCGTACCGATAACACATACCCAGGGATTCACCACCATGGGCAAGCTCTTTCTGCTCCGGTACGAACTAGCGTTGAAGCTCAAGTTGGTCCATGCCAAAGACATCGAGGTCCGGCTCCCCATCGTGGTGAGCCCCTACGACCGCTCCAGCAGCAACTACTTGTTGCAGTGGATAATGAAGGAATGCGAAGTGGCGGTCCACAAGTACGGCATTTACTTGGTCAACCGACTCCTGGCCAGTAACAACTACGACGACGCCGTCCATGCGTTGAGGCGATACCGGCCGCCTCCTGTCGTGTACAAGTACACCAAGGCCGATTGGGTCCGGTTGGGATATAACGCCGAGGCGTACGGCTTGAACCGGTTGGGCAAGAACCTAGTCCAATACATCGACTAGACGAATAGCATAGATGTAGTAGTTGAATAAAATGCAATTGCTGCAAAATATGGCGGTCCGTTTGCAGGTTGGGGCTTTGGGTTATGTGCAGGTTTTTCTATTTGCAGGTTGGCACACCCACAGTAATGTGACCATCCAAACCCTACAGATTCATCCACACCATGTCACTCCCGCCGTCGTATGCCCCCACGGGGACGACCTCATATACGCAATCCAGCAATCTTCAATATCACGACGAAATCACGCGATCTTCGTTGATCAAAACGCCCCTCCACAAGAACGTCTACGACAGCGTCGCCGAGATCTGTTCGATAGTGCCTACACTCGAACTCTTGGAGAACTCGTACCTCAAGGACTACATCACCGACAAGGAGAAGTTCACCTCGACGTCGTACCGTCTCATCCACCAGTACCAGCTCATAGCCAAGGGTTTTGAGAACGATGCTGCCAGTCTCGACATCGTACGAACGTTGCTCGGGGCGCCCCAGTTGGAAATGGGCGACTTTCTTGCCAGACTCTGTGGCCAGTTCAATCTCCTGTGTCCATTGGCCATCAAGCGACTCCAACTCGGCTTCCCTGCCACTATCGAACACTTGAGCACCCAGGTAGATCTGTCGAGCCATCCTGTTCCCGTCACCAACGCCCCTAGTGGTGCCGCTACTGGTAGCGGCGGCGGGGCCAGCGGCGCCAGTGCCCGTTTGATTGCCGAAATCACCGGAAATTTCATTACTTGCATGGATGCTTTGAAGCTCAACTACAAAACCAAGGACCAGCTCCATCCGCTTCTTAGCGATTTGGTGGTCAACCTCAACGATCTTGTCGACAATGGTAGCCACAAGATGTTCGAGTTCCAGGGCAAGTCCAAGCTCGTCAACTGGCTCATCAAGTTGAACAACTTGGACGGCGACTTGGACCAGGACAGCGTCGACGTGTTCTTGGACGACTTGGACCTTGCCTACAAGGGGTTCTACGCTAGTCTCGAATAGGTCTCATTACGTATATCTCATTTCCGGTTCTAAACAATGGATTCTATCTGTTCTGCGTAACTCAACACGTTGTTGATGATGTTGGAGTTGTCAGCGTTCAACTCCTGGTCGTTCTTGATGAAATAGATGACATTGTTTTCAATCTTTAAGTTTTCAACCTCCAAGTCGGTTCTCAACACCTTCTCGAAAGCGGCGTCGCTTTGTTCCTGGGGGTAGTAGAGCAAGTTCTTGCAATTGGAGATCGGAATGGAGTCGTAGGTCTTTTCCAACGATCTGGCGATCTCAAACCTCAAGGCCCTGATCAATGTATCAATAAAGTGACCGTATTCTTCGCATGGCAAGTTCTGGTCCAGTTTCAACAACTTCCAGATCTTGATGTAGTTACCCTCCATCAAGTGGCGTTCCAAGTTGACGGGGAAGCTCAAGTACTTGTCGTTTTCGACGTCGTAGTGGCTGGAGTTGTAGATGACTTCAAGCTCCACGTGGAACTTGGCAATCTGGCCCTGCGACAACAAGTACAACAACCAAAGCGACACGATCTTGTTGGTGGTTTCGTTGTTGGCAGAGATAAGCTTGGGGTGGGCGTAGAACGGCTTCAATTGGGCAAAGTAGTTCTCGAAGCCAAGGTAGTTGTTGGTCAAGAGCGCCAGGAGGGCGCCGATCTCGAGTATTCTCTGTGCAATTCTCAAATCATTGAGCTGGTCCTCGGTCGAGGTGTTGTTGGCGAGTGGCACCAACAAGTTGTGCTTGATGAGTTCAAGCTTGACGGGAGGAAGAATGGTCTGGCATTGTTCGTAGTTCTTCTGATCAAAGAGCTGATACAACTCAGCGGTGAGTTTCTGGAGCGACATCGATAGAGGGAGATTGGTGTGTGGTCGGAAGTGTGCGGTCGTGATTTATTTAGTTGCCACCATTTGGTCGTGTGCGGGTCAGCTATGGTGGGATCAGGAACGCCACCAAAAGGGGTTGGTTTTGTCCGAACAAGCCAAAACCGCCTACAAAAAGTGCTATGTGCCATGTTGTGAGTAGCCACGGCCGAGAACTGATGTGGCTGCTCCAATTGCCCAACTACTCGTGGCTACCGTGAATGGCACTGCTATAACGCAAGTCCCGTGACTTTTTCCACGCGACTCCATCGGAAATTTTTTTTGGTTCAACTCTATCTCTAGTAACCGATACCACCAAATAACCCACAATGAAGTTCTTAACCACCAATTTCGTCAAGTGTCCAATCAAGACGTGTCAGGGAACTATCGAGGCATTCCCTCTCCATTTTGAGGAGTGTGAATTGGCCCAGGAAGAGCTTGAATACAACCCAGAGTTTCTCGTCCACATGTTGGATAGATTGGACTGGGACGCCATATTACTGGTAGCCAGCGACTTGGGCAACACCTCGCTCCCACAATCCAAGCCTGAAGACTTGGATCCTATCATGGAAGACAGCCAGGCCGTGTTGAGAGACTTGCATACCTTGTTGATGGAGACCCAGATCATGGAAGGAAAGATGGTGTGTCGTAACTGTGACCATGTTTACCACATCAAGAACTCGATACCAAACTTCTTGTTGCCCCCACACTTGTGTTAGACTGTTTTCGAGACAGAAGTCGGCCGAGATCATCGTTTAACGTTGGCAAGAACGACTGAAACAGTCAAAAAATCGCCCAAAAAGAACAGACATGCAAACACACACAGCATCAACGGTTTCAGTACGGCCATCATTGATGATTCGTGACACTTCTCTCGCTCTCGCCTCAACTCTTGTTGTTCATTCATTGTATATTATAATAGAAGAAGTAGTAGTTTCATTTTTTCGTACCGGCACGACCAACTCCTCCACGCTTCAAACAGCAACTGATTATTAACCCACATCGTTATTGCAAGAAACGTCACGCATCAAGCCGCAGTTCCGACGCCGACAAAACGTTTGTTTGTATTTATCCTTGTGATTGGAGTCCCAAAAGTCACGTATGTCCTTTAGTTTGCCTCGACTCGCTGCTTTCTAATGGTCAATTTCACCTCCATCTTCCATAACCAACCGACGCCGACATCGACATCTTCTGGAGGAACGGCACACCCCGATTCAGACCCACTGTCTCCCGAGCTTAAATCACCTCCTGTGATCAAACCTGAGGCTATCGATCCGCCGATTACCGTCGCCTCACAGCCCCGAACCCGATCGATTTCGATTTCTCGATTACTCTTCAACAAAGATCCGTCGCCAGAAAATGTATTTACCCAGGGCCCTACTCCCCATAGCAGCGAATCCGACTTCCAGCCACCCAACAGTACCGAGGAAATCAGGAAACAGCCCAGTTTCATCAAACTAAGAAGCTTCTTCCGGTTGTCCTCCCAGAACCAGTCTCCCTCGGGCACTGCCACCGAAACAACTCCTACAAAGACTCCCGTCACTCCCACACAGGCATCAAAGACCATTGATTGCATAAACTCCAACGATATCGTCGATGTTTCCGATGATGAAAACGACATCGATCCGCATGGCGAAACCTCGGGTTCCACAAAGGCACTGTTGGGCAGAAAACGCTCGGCTTCGCCACCTGTGAGTCCCCGAGTAATACACTCCAGAACTCTATCCAATCCTACCAAGTCTCCAAGCTCGGTCAAGCAAAGTGCTCAGAGTATCAGGATCAGGCTTCCAGAAATCGTCACCAACGCCCTGGCAAAGACGGCTGCTACAGATAACGACCCGTCTAGTCCTGTATTGTCCAACCCATACTTTGCTCACCAGGGACTCCCTCCCCATTTGAAAGACGACTCGCAAAACTCGAAATTCCTTCATGAGCCTAGCACCAACAACGGAGACCTCTCGGTCTCGTTGAGACATAACGATTCGGTGTTCTCACTCAATGAACATGGAGTGTTAAAACCTCCTAAAATTCAGGTAAACAAGTTCTCTACCAGTGATGAGTCGAATTGGGGAACGTCCGACACCGAAGAATTTGGCCTGAAGGGTCCCAAGACTCCAAAAAGCAGAGTTTCGGGTAACAACAACCTCGATATTGTTGACTACATCCCCAAACAGAAGAAATACGATGGTACAACGACCCCAACTCCAAACTTGACTGCGCCAGTGTCGCCGTTCCAAAGGACGTTGCGTAGGGTTGCTTCTGCTCCTCTTGTACACAGGTTATTAAGTGAAAATAAGCTGCCAGAGGTTATTAGTGCTAAGACTGCCGACGAGCCTGAGGAATTCGATCTTAGCAAGCATATTGGTGAACTCAAGATCACAGGAAGACCGAGAACATATACCCAGGAGAGGATGTACTCGAGTGCTTCGACCAAAATTATGGACGTCCAAGTTGATTCAGATTGTTTTGAAAAAATCAGATTGCTTGGAAAGGGTGACGTTGGGAAGGTCTATTTGGTTCGTGAAAAGGTCTCCAACAAGCTCTTTGCCATGAAGATATTGAACAAGAAGGAAATGATCGAAAGGAACAAGATCAAGCGTGCACTTGCAGAACAAGAAATTCTTGCTACTAGCAATCATCCTTTTATTGTCACCTTATACCATTCGTTCCAGTCCAATGACTACTTGTACTTGTGTATGGAGTACTGTATGGGTGGAGAGTTCTTTAGGGCCTTGCAAACTAGAGAAACCAAGTCTATTTCCGAAAATGATGCCAAATTCTATGCTGCAGAGGTCACGGCTGCTTTGGAATATTTGCATTTGATGGGATTTATTTATCGAGATCTTAAACCGGAGAACATCTTATTACATCAATCCGGCCACATCATGTTGAGTGACTTCGACTTGTCCAAGCAAAGTGAAAGTGCAAAGAATCCGGAAATTTTCTTTGGCAAAGGGTCACACTTGTCCTCGAATGGGAACCACAACCAAAACGGTCCTACCCTTGACACCAAGGCGTGTATTGACGGTTTCAGAACCAATTCGTTTGTGGGTACCGAGGAGTACATTGCACCCGAAGTTATTAGAGGTAAAGGTCACACGAGTGCTGTTGATTGGTGGACCCTCGGAATCTTCATCTACGAGATGTTGTACGGTACTACACCATTCAAGGGCAGTGACCGTAAGAAAACATTTGCCAACGTATTGAAGAAGGATGTCAAATTCTTGGACACTCAGTCGACGTCATCCAACTGCAAGAGTTTGGTCAAGAAATTATTGATCAAGGACGAGGCCAAGAGATTGGGGTCTAGAACTGGGGCGTCCGAGATTAAGAATCATGCATTTTTCAAGAACACCCAATGGGCATTATTGAGAAACCAACAACCACCGATGATTCCGGTATTGACCAAGTCAAACAGAAAGTACGAAAAACCGGTGGATAGCGTTGAAATTAAAACAACAACGACGAAGAAGGCAAAGAGTGCAAAAAAGTCTCAGGAAGACAACAGCGACCCCTTTGCCAACTTCAGTTCGGTTACGTTACACTACAGTGAGATGCAGAATAGCGAACCCGAGTTGTACACTGCCGAGAACAGTATATACACCAGTGTGGCGTATACTATGACCAGCAGTAGTGGATACTCCAGCTCCAGAAGTAGCCCACAGAAACAAAAGAGCTTTTTAAAGCGTTAGAAAGGAATATTCGAAATTGTTTTCTATATTTTGATACGTTAAAAACAATAAATAGCGAATAAATTGGTCTGATTTAAACTACAACGTAGAATCCAGATGTTGTTGAGTTGATTGTTACTGTTTCAACACTTAGATTAGTCTGATTTAAACGTAGAAACCTCTAGGAGTTGTTGAGTTAATTGTCTGTTTCAACAGGTATGTACTGTTTTGTGCTATTTCCACTGTTACATTTGCAATTATTTTAAATTATTGATATTTTTCAAATTTTTATAAAACCCATTAACTAATATACATAGAAAAAAATCGTAGCGATGAAGAATGTAAAAGGAAGGTTCCATCTGACTGATGAAACTCATAGAGATTCAAAGATCAGACTTAACAAGAAATCAAATCGATGACGGACAACTTGACTTCGGAACATTGAGCAGCAACGTTTTCGTCGTACAAGTTGTAGAAGTCACCGGACAAACATTGGAAGAAGAGGTCCTTGTCACCCAAGGCCAAGTAACCGTCCTTGGTCACAGACCAGCCGGCAGCGTAGATGGAGCCAGCTTGAGGTGGTGGACCGTCGAATTGGAATTGTCTGTTGGCGACAATGGCACCGATTCTTCCCTTGGAGTCAGTCAAGATAGACTTGTTCAATTGCATGGTCAAGGAGTTTTCAGTCTTGCAAGCAGCTGGAAGGTTGTCAGATGGAGCATCTGGAGTACCGGTTGGTTGTTGGACTTGGCCATCGGCGATTTGAGTAGCACCAGAAATGGTGGAGGTTTGGTGTTGGATTTGACCGTCACCGATTTGGTTGACAACCGAAGCGGTTTGGTGTTGGATTTGGCCGTCACCGATTTGGTTGACAACGGAAGCGGTTTGGTGTTGGATTTGACCGTCACCGATTTGTTGAACGACCGAAGCGGTTTGGTGTTGGATTTGACCGTCACCGATTTGGTTAACAACCGAAACAGTGGTTTGGTGTTGGATCTGACCGTCGCCGATTTGTTGAACAACAGATGCAGTGGTCTTAGCAGGAGCAACGGACAAGGTCTCGGAGGTTTGCTTTTGGATTTGGCCGTCACCGATCTGGTTGACAACGTCTCTCTTACCAGCACTGGCGGTGGTGGTTGGAGCTGGAGCAGCAGAAGAGGCACTCGAGACGGTAACGATTTGGATACCGAAAGGAGCTGGGTGGTCAGTGGTGGCACCGGTAGGGGCTGGAGCAGCAGGAGTCAAGGTCGACCATGGTTCCGAAGGAACGTAGGCGGCCATGGCAGAGCCAAGCAAAGAAGCCGAGGAAAAGAGGATGGAGTACTTCATTGTATGTGGTAGTTGTTTTCTTGGTTAGTGTTGAGTTGATAGAATATTATCTAGAGAAGCGAATAAATGTGGGAGCTCGGCATGTATTTATATGTCAATTTCTGGGTCACTGCCTCCTGGAGAAATATTATTGGGATCAAATGACTGATCCGGGGCGTGCCTGGCGATTTGGCGTCGAGTGACACAATTAAGCTATAAATTGCTGGGGAAAACAACCAAAGGTAAACAAAGGGTCAGGAGCCACACAGCCCGCTGGTGGAAATTCCAGGATGTGTTAGCAAAGCTGCAGCAGCAGTGCTGGTCGTGCTGGCTTTCGGGCCAAAATGCTGGCTGATGGCGATGGCTGGCTGCGAAAATTCTATAATTAGCCGGCCGTGTGCAGGAATGACATCACATCAACAGATATGCACCCAATTAAAGGTCGGGATCATGCGGCCAATTAAGCCGGAAGGGGTAAGGTAATTGGGCAGTGAGGGGACAACCAAAGTTTGGAGCGAATGATTGGCTTTGAGGCAACGGCTCTGCTACGGAATGTAGGAGGAGCGGCGCTGAGCAGGTTTTTCATCCATGAAAGCTTAAATTGCGACGGGCAAGAAAACCCAACACTCACAGGAGGATGAAACTAGCACCGGTTGGTTACAGAGGTAGTTGACAGGTGGACAGCGGTGCAGTTGTCCGTGGGTAGTTGTTACTGCAGTTTATGAATAGGGGACCGAGAAATTTGTCTGAATTGGTTAGGCGGGCTGAGCCCCGGCCGGCTCAATTCGGAGAGTCCTACGATCCACCGCCCAACGGCCTAACTGGGCATCGTGGCATATTTACAGATTGACTTCGTCGGCCAATGTGATCTCGATTGTTGTTGTGACACGGCCAGGGTCTTTCCCCAAACGGACAATTGCGCTTCCATGCGATCGGCACAGGTTTTTCCTGCGGCGAGCAAGTCAAGGTTGCCGCGAACATATTGTCACCTGGCAGAACAGTCGGCGACACCACCAAGGCCAACGAACCATTGCTGAGGCATTCCAAAAATATCAGTGACGAGAGTTTCTATTTGTTATTTTTTTTTGGCGATATTATTATTAGCATTATTATTATGGCGGTGCCAGAAGCGGTGGCGACGGCATGGTGAGTAACCGGCGAAGATAGACTTGCCGCGGCAATAAACGAGGATGTTTAAGCGAGTTAGACATTGGGGCCAAGGATTGGCCGTGCACGGCCAGATTTATTTTACGGAATCGGAACAACCCAAGAAGAGGGCGGGAACTCCGTGTCCGGTAGGGGGTTTGTGCCCGGTACCGCCAGGGTGCAGCCATTTGTCTGCGGCGTATTTGTGTCGGGCTAAACACCGAGTATGTCGACGCATCCGTCCCGATTCGGACCGAGGCTGTTTCATGGGTGTTGTGATCTCTGCGTTAAAGGGCGATGGAACAATAGATCTTTCCATGTAGGTGGACCCCCAAACAATGCACCATGAGCAAAATATCCATAATCACAGCATCCGCTTCGCAGGGCGGGTGATCTGACCACACCGGACGCAGACTTTTATCACCCCACCGGCCAAGCAAACAAGCCTCCCCCCCATCATCCCATCACGGGCTCTGTGTCGCCAGATATCACGCCCGCCTCCGAGTCATTCTGACGGCGCGATTTGGCATTTTGCCCATGGTTCTCGTCCTAAAAGGGAGGGGATTTCGAGGACCCGAGGACAAATTAATGTCTGTGGGATATTTTTTTCCAAGGCGATTTTTAAATGTGGCGAAAATAACCGGAGGTGTGCTTGAGTCAACTAAAAAATCCTTGCTGATGACAAAACACCAGGAGGATGTCGAAAAATGCCGTGTCACAAGATTATAATTATGGTTACGGTTTAGATTCGCGGGAAGATCTCGGTGGCCAGCGAACGTTTGTGGCACCACAAAAACCGCCCCCGCGGTGTCAGTTTGACAATCTCCTGGCCTGTCACCAGACAATCCCGGCGGTCTATTGTGGGCCCAGTCCCCACCGCCGGCCGCCACCACCAATCACACGTTTTGGTAGGGGAGATGTGGTTAAATAATATCCCTCAAAATGAGGGCACTCCATGCACCTCGGTCGGCGCGTTTCTGCACACTAGGCAGGCATTCTGGACACAAAGCCCCATCGAGAAAAATACGATTGTGGTTCATGACTAAACCAAAAAATATCAGACAAATGCCAAAAAAAAAAGTCGCAAAGATGTAAATCTAATTTTTAGAGTGTTTATTTTACACTTGATGGTTGTTATCTACGAATATATTTATAAAAACAGACGGCCTGCTTATACATGGGTATATCCAGCGCAGCACACCCATAAGTGAACCCACTCGTACCGACGTATTGCGGACCTCTCTCTTCCCGAGCTCTGTTTACCACCATCACCACCAGCACCAACCCGAACCGTGGGGCCCCCAGTTCTCACCACCAGACCGCGGCCAGTACATGAACCATGGCAAGGCGATGTCCTTTATAGACCCCAACACCAACAACGGCGCTCTCTACAGTGATATGGAGCCGGCACCGGGCCCGGCCTACACAGAGAACCACTACCAGGCGTCAGGGGCAGCAGCAACAGCAGCAGCAACATCAACAGCAACAGCAACGTCGTCGTCATATCCATACTACCTCGTGAACCAGCCACCATCCGTGTCTTCCCATCCTCCTCAGGGTGCCGACCACGCCGAGTACCTGTACCTGGACCAGTCCCTGAACCATGCACCAGGACCGCCAGGACCGCCAGGACCACCACTACACACCTCCGGCCTGATCCTGGGCCCTCCACACCACCACCACGGCCCCGTCCAACCACACCACCACCAGCCCCCGCTCCACCAGCACGAGTACCACTACCAGCACGCCGACGAGCCCATCATGTATCCAGGCACGGTGCCGTCGGCCTACGGCTACGCCTACCCCGTGCCGTACCCGTTCCACGACCCCCAGCAGGACCACGTCTACACACCGGGTGTAATGCCTGGACCCACGGCCAATCCCGCCATTCTTCCGGGCCTTGGGCCCAACTACGCGGCCCTGACGCTTGCGGCACCGCCACCACCGCCGTCCGACGACTACGGCGCCCAGGGCGCGTCCACCGTTGCCAGCAACACCGCCGGCTACTCGACGGCACTCTCGTACCCCGACGCCAACCGCATGGACTACTTCAGCATGGCGCGGCGCCTGGACCCCGGAATAAACTTTGTCCGCAAGACCCTGGGCAAGAAAAGACCGTCGGAACTGACGATGCGCCCGGAAACGGCCCTCCGCAACCGGTGCAAGATCTGCAACAAGCAGTTCCGCCGCCCGTCGTCGCTCCAGACCCACTACCACTCGCACACCGGCGAGAAGCTCTACGACTGCAAATGGCCCGGGTGCGACAAGTACTTCTCCGTCAAGTCCAACATGACCCGCCACTACAAGCTCCACTTGCGCGATGCGCCCCCCACCGCCCCCCAGGTCCACGCCAGCTACCCACGCCCGAGGTGACGGTGTAGCAGGCGCAACCGGCGGTTTTTCCGGCACCACACAGACGCTTTTGGATGATGCGGCAGGACCGTGCAGAAATCCCGTGCGCATAGTGCCGGCGGTCGCACGACAAAAACGGCCCTGGCGTGCGCGCCGCCCGGATCAATTATTAAAATGTATCACTACCGGACCCTCCGCCGTAAGCCACCACCGTAACACGCTGCCTATTGGCTGTAGGGAAGAGAAGCCACTGGCGCTGCGGATCCGATGCCGCGCGACCTCGCCAATTTTTGACGTCCAGCCGCGCCAGATCCTCCCGTGCTGCTCGCTAGTAATAGATTCGTATATGAAAAATTATTATTCGGCCTCGCGTAAATACCACTGCTAGTTTGGTCGCCAATAGTGGCGCGCCGTCCCCGCACCGCTCTTACACTTCCGTGCGGCACCCCCTGACGTGATTGGTGTAGCATGTTCCTGGATTTAGCCATCTAGATCGAGGTTCCATCGAGGCAAGGTGGGGGGGCCCACACTTGTGCCAATTAGTCCGACACCCACCAAAAGTTTATCCTGGGTTGTCCCGATAGGAAGGTGGGTTGCTGGGGCCGTGTGCAGGTACATAATAATGCCTAAAAATATCGGTTACCTGGGGGTTGTTTCACGTGTCGATCCTTCCCGTTTCGACGCCAACTAAATAATAATGCTATTATTATGTGTCACATGACAGTGCATGTCTAAATCCGCAATGGGCCATTGGCGCTAATATCGGTAGCGACACACAACAAACGAGGAGTCGTGGGAATACCGCGCACCTGACACACAATCACCTGATCTACCATCACCTGACACATCGTCGCCCAACCAGAACAAACTTATTTATCCACCCATCTCCAACCACCAATACCCATTACGACACCATGGCCGGCCACGTTGCAAGATATATCCGTCATGCCGCAGTGACCAGACCACACACCGATTTCAAAATCAAGTGGGCCTCGAAATTGTTGGGCGCCACCATGTGGTTCTACATCTTCTACCGCATCAAGGAAGATGGCCCGGTTATCTTTGGTCAAAAGTTACCATTCGAGCATCATTAAACGGTAGGCACCGGTGAGACACAGTCTGCTTGCTACCGCATCGTCGATCCCTGCTGGATACACGACTCCTTACATTATGTATAAATATATACTTTACGATTGGCTCTTGAGTGTAAATTGAACGATTAGAAGATGTAGTTTTGAAGTGAAGTGGAGCCTGGTGATGGTTGTTCGTGTTGCCACGGCTCTAGCAGAATGGTGTAGTCAGGTGGGAACTGTTGAATGCATCTAGATCTATTCTCTATTTTTGTTTTCATGGGTGGGGGTTGGTGGTGGTATATGTGTCCCCGGCCGGATTAAAAGTTTCTTCTCCTGGAATCTTCTCCTTTTGATCTCGCTACTTTCCCACGGTTGGACCCGCGTCCTCCTCGTCCTCCTCGTCCTCGCGTGGCTCTGCCACGGAAGTGGCCGCGGCCGCCGTAGCCCCGGGCCTTGCGATACTCTTCGTCTTCGTTGTCTTCGTCGTCGTCAAACGACTCGTCGTACTCGGTGCGCTTGGTGCCGTTCTTTTTGTCGTCCTTGTCCTTGTCTTTGAAGTTGAAATTGAACCCCTGGCTCGTGCAGTAGTCGAGCTTGAAGTTGCCGTGCTCGAGCTTGAAGATCATGATGTTGTAGTCCCGTTTGTTTTCCTCGGCAAGATGGTCGCACAAGTTGAAGTGCCAGAGGTTGTAGTATGCCTGGAAGTAGAAGTCGTTGATCTTTTTCAACACCCGTTTCTCTTCCTCCTCGTCCTCGTCCTGCTCTTCCAAGCTGAGGGTGACGATCTTTTCCGTCGAGTCGTTGACCGACACCGGGATCTTGTCGAAAAGACTGAGCCCGAGCTCGATCGACTCCTTCAAGGCGTCGTTGTTATCCAAGAGCTCGACCAAGTCGTTTTTGATGATGAGCCAAAGCTCGCCCAAGATCATCCGGAGCCGCGAGAACTTGGACCGGTAGTTCTCGATGTAGCCGGCGCTGCCTCCCATGCTGTCTACAAAGCTCATGCCGTTGCCCATGACGGGGTAGCGGAAGTGGAGCCCCTGGCTGATGGTGAAGTCGGCGTTGGTGATTATGGCGAGGTGTTCCAAGAGCGGCGTCTTTATCACGGGGGCATGCGACACAAAGATGTTGATGGTGTTGGTGGAGGCGTGTTTGGTGAAGTTGGCGTACAACTCGGCCACCTGGAGGAGAGTGATCCAGATCTCGCCGACCTTGCCGCATACTGACGGGTACGGCAAGTTGCCGTTGTCAAACAAGCTGTGGATCTTGAGCGAGCCCCCGAGACCGTACAACCGGATGTTGGGGTTGCCCGCGCCGGTGTCGAGCTCGTGGCTGGTGGCGTGGTCGACGAGGTGGAGGTTGGGCACGGCAAACTCGCCGGTGTGGAGCTGGTGGACGATCTTGGGGTCGTCCAAGGGCCCGTACGTGGTGTACACGGGACACGGGAGCGTCTTGGAGCCGTCGACGTACGCCTGGAACTGGCTCAAGCCCGTGTGGGACGTCGCGAGCTTGGTGCGGATGACAGCAAAGTCGTCGGGCCCGTTGGACGTGATGTAGCTCAAGTTGTTCAATTCATCGACCAACAGCGGCTCGAGCACCTCGGAGAACGCCACGATCTGCTTGAGGTACGCCGAGTCCTGGTACTCGTCGACGGTGTTGGCGTTCCACAAGCCAAAGTTGCCGGTGTGGACCACGACGTCGACAGGCTGGCCGCGTGCTGCCTCCCTCTGGCAGAGCACCGCAATGGCATCGAGGTTGCCCTGGAGGTCTGATATCGTGAGGATCCGCATGGCAACAGGCGCTCGGATGGTGGTGGTTACGGCAAACTGGTGATGTGTGGGATCCTTTTTCGTGCGCCTGCAAAATCCACGGCGGGTATCGCCAAAGTGGCCAGTGTTTTTGGGCACCACACCGCTTTTATCCTCCACCACTTGTTCTTTAGCTACGACCGCCTGCTTAGTCGCCGTACCATCACCATCTCCACCTTGTCTGCCATCACACCATTGTATCACACCGCGCGTGTATGAGTATAGCCAAACATCCACATCCAGCAGCGGAATCCACGGCCAGTTAGCCACCACCACCAACCAACGCGTTTCCACCGCCAAACACTCACACTGACACACAAAGAATGCTCTCGCCACCGTCCAGGCTCCGAGCCGCCATCATCAGCGGCCATCTACCGATTACCAAACGTCTTCTCGACCGCTTCCCCGACCTCTGGCTCAACGTCGACCCGTCCAACGACGGCTGGTGCAACCTCCACTACGCGTCGTACCACGGCCACTACTTGATCTGCTTCCACTTAATCCTGTTCATCAACAAGCAATTGGACGGCAACATCGCCGCCGCCTACAGCAACCTCGACCTCCTCACGTTCGACGAACTCTCGGTCCTCCACCTCGCCCTCGTCCACCAACACTCGCAGACGTTGCACTATCTCCTCCAGGAGTTCCCGGGCAAGCTCTGGCTCAATTTCCCCGGCGGACCGTCCAAGCAGACGCCGCTCCACCTCGCGTGCATCCACGGCTTCAAAGAGGGCCTCATGTTGCTCCTCGAGTTCGGCGCCGACTTGACCGTCACCGACATCAACGGCAGCTCGTGCCTCCACCTCTGCTTCGAGTACGGCAAGTTTGGCTGCATCGAGACGTTGCTCAAACACCTCGTCTCCGTCAACAAGGACCGCGCTGTGGTCGAGACCAAGATCAAACATCTCGAGAACCAACGCAACCTCAACGGCTGGCTCCCGTTGGACTACGCGTCGTCGTTCGACTTGGTCTCGCGCTACACCCTCCTCAAACAAGAACTCTTTATGCTCAACTTTGACGTCGCCGAATCGACCCCCATCACCGAATTGAGCTCGGCAGGCTCGTCGCTCGTCAACATCGCCCCCGCCAATGCATCACAGACCTCGTTCCTGGAGAACAGAGTTTTGGCCAGTCCCATTGTGCCCGTTTCCCAGGTCATGGCACCCAAGGACGACCTCCAGATCACCCGTTCCCATTCACAGTCGCTCCCCACGGCAGAACCCACCAAGAAACCGGCACGACAACGCGCCAACACCGCATACAACTACCGACCACCCGTCCCCATCATGTCCAGCTCAAGTGTCCCCATTGCCAATATCTCGCCGCGGAGCTCGGTGGCTCCCCAGACACCGGCAACTATCCACAAGACGCCGTCGCTCAAGTCCGTCACCATCTCGCCGTCGGTGCGTAACGTCAACGACGACGATGTCTATCCACTGTCGTCTCCACAGTCGGTGATCTCGCTATCGTCGCTGACAACATCACCCGTACACGCACTAGGAAGAAGACGGAGCTCGTCGTTCACGGCAGGACTCGCATTGACCAATCTCCAGATCGACGAGAAGACTACGTTGAAACAGCCGATCTTTGAGAGTCCCGTGGCTGGCCAGTATAAGACGTTTAACCCGGAAACGACGCCGAGCCGGCCAGAATCGCGCCAACGGCGGTCGCTGTCGTCGGTGCTGTCGATCGCGGCCAAGGTAGCGTTCAACAGCAGCCGGACATCGCTCAATCACGAGAGCCCGCGGCTCCGGCCGTCGATTTCGAGCAAGTCGTCGTTTGTGGCAGGCCGCAACGACAACGGAAGCATCGTGGACCTTTCGCCCGTGCGGAAAACACGATCTTCGGGCACGTTGAGTTCGTTTGGGCGCAAGTCCGACGGCAGCGAAACGAGCTCGACAGAAAGCAGACGGACGGTCAATGCCATCAGTTTCAGCCGCGTCCGTTAAGCTGCAGTTATTTATAGACACCACACACGAGAGACAAACGTTGACGTTCATCTCCACGTATGTAGCCACCGTATGTACAGTACACCACCATTGGTAGCACCATCGCATTCGCATCACCAAAAGTAGAAAACGCGACCATCAATAAAAACATCGACACTTTTTGGCAACTACGCGACGATGACGCCCAAGAAGCGCAAGCAGGCGACGATCAGTGAATTCTTTACGTCACGCCCCACCAAAAACATCAAGATTGACCAGGAACAAGACAAGATCAAAGAGCCGGTCAAGATCGAGAAAGAACCAGCCAAGATCGAGACAGAACCCAACAGTGAAGTAATTGACGTGGAGGTGATATCTCCAGAGAATGAACAACAACAACAACAACAGCAAGAACAAGAACATCATGAAGAAGTGAGCAATGGCAAAGCAAACAAAGCAGAGACAGAACCAACGCCAATTCCAAAGCCTACCAAAGCCAAAGCTCCCAAGGCTGCCACCACCAAAGCTCAAGCTCCCAAGGCCAAACCCAAAGCCAAAGCCAAACAGACAAAACTCACTCCGCTCGAGAACCAGATTCTTGAGTTAAAAGCAGCCAACAGCGACAAGATGTTGGTGATCCAGATCGGATACAAGTACAAGCTCTTCGGCGACGATGCCCGGATCGCGGCGCAGATCCTCAACATCATGTATCTACCAGGCGACCCCGGCAAGGAAGCGTTCTCGTACTGCTCGTTTCCCGATTTCAAACTCCACATCAACCTCAAACGGTTGCTCAATGGCGGCCACAAGATCGGCGTCGTCAAGCAGATGGAGTCGGCCATCGCCAACCAGATCGAAAAGTCCAAATCCGACGTCATGAAGCGCCAATTGACCGGCGTGTACACGAAGGGAACGTACATGGGAGACGAGTTTGTGGCCACGGCCAAGTCGCTGGTGACGGACCTGGATTCGACCGGCTACATCATCTGCATCAACGAAACCGAACCCAACAAAGTGTCACTCGTGGCTATCCAACCACTCACGGGTGAGATCGTCTACGATACGTTTAAAGACGGCGTGGGAAGAACAGAGTTGGAAACGAGACTCATGTACATGTACCCCAGCGAAGTCGTGATTATCGAGAACGAAACGGACTCGGCGTCACAAACAGCCAAGGTCGTCAATCTCGCCAACAACCAGCTGGCTTTGAAACACGTCGTGGCCCAGTCGAACCAGGCAACTCTGGAAGACCTTGAAAAGTTCTTCTCCAGCATCGATGATGGCAAACACAAGGAAATGGCCGACTATTACTCCATAAACTTCAATCACTACATCCAAGCCTGTATCGGTCAGCTCATTCTGTACCTTGCCGAGTTTAAATTGAGCAATATCTTCACCATTCCTGCAAACATCAAGACATTTACCGACTCAAAACGGTACTTGATCCTCCCCAGCAATACTCTCCAGGCGCTCGAGATATTTGAGAACTCAGAGACGACCCTGCGAGGTACTTTGCTCTGGCTATTGGACCATGCAAGAACCCGGTTCGGCAAACGGTTGCTACAAAAATGGATCTCAAAACCGTTGATCGAGAAGGACCAGATTGAGGCCCGATCCATGGCCATCGAAGACTTACTCGGTGGATTCAATCAGTTTGTGGATGCCCTAAAGAACCAACTATCCAAAATAGACCACGACTTGGAAGAGTTATTAATTAAAGTCCACTATTCTGCCACCTACAACACTGCAAAGATCGGAAGACGCGAGATCTTTCTTATGTTGGACTGTTTCCAGAACATTATAAATCTCACGGCCAAGTTTGATTCGGCAATCACAGCACTTATTGCCAACACGACGTCGCCTTTGTTGAAAGAAATCTACTCCAACTTCCAGACCATCCAAAGTGACGTTGTCACCAACTTCTTTTCCATGATAAATCCGTCCTATCTCGTCAATGAGGCCAAGGACGTCGAAGAACTGAAGGTCGAGTTCTTCAACTTGGCATACCACGACTGGCCCGAAATATCGGCCGAAATGAATCAAATTCACGTTATAGAGACCCAGTTGGACGACGAATTGGAACGTATACGTACCCTCTTGCTGAGACCATCGCTCAAATACATCACAAACAACAGAGAACCATACTTGATAGAGGTCCGTAACGGTAAACAAGTCGACGAGTTACCACCCGGATTTCTTCGTATCAATGGTACCACCACCGTGTCGCGGTTCAGAAGCGACGAGACCGTCCGCCTATACAAGTTGTTACAGTATCACAAAGAAAGGTTGAGTAAGAGCTGTGACTCTGCATTCCAGCAGTTCTTGATCCTAATCGACAACCAGTACAGCTACTTCAGCGGCTTGGTTCGCAACTTGGCCCTGTTTGACTGTATATTGTCTTTGACTGCTGCCAGTGCCATTGGAGACAATATCAAACCTCAATTGGTCGATGAACAGGTGATCCAAGTCACCAAGAGCAGAAACCCCATTATAGAAAACTTGGTTAATGGTCACCGGTACGTTGCCAACGACATAAACATGCATTACGATGAGGACCGAATTCTTATCATCACAGGACCCAACATGGGTGGGAAATCGTCTTACGTGAAGCAGATTGCGTTGATCGTGATTATGGCCCAAATCGGGTGCTATATCCCGTGCGAGACGGCCACCATGGGAGTGTTTGATTCCATTTTTATCCGGATGGGGGCCAACGACAACATCTTGAAGGGCAACTCTACCTTCATGACGGAAATGTTGGAGTGTAGCACCATTCTCGAACAGATGTCGAGCAGGTCACTCATAATTCTCGATGAATTGGGCAGAGGTACCGGTACAAACGACGGGATTGCCATTGCTTATTCCATCTTGCAATATCTTGTCGAACACCCCTTGAGTCCATTAGTTCTCTTTATTACCCACTATCCATCATTGCATGTGTTGGAAAATCAGTTTAAGAACGTCACCAACTACCATATGGGCTTCCAGCAAGTCCACAACAATAAGGACCAGGACTTCCCCGAGATCATCTTCCTCTACAACTTGGTACGGGGAGTCATCAACAATCTGTATGGTTTAAACGTGGCCAAATTGGCCGATCTACCAGCGTCGATTATCTCCAAAGCTTACGAAGTTAGCGAAGAATTGAGAAACAAGATCGAACACCAGGGAACAATGAAGTTTGCCTACGATTTCACCCGAATCTTGAAACGACTCGACGACAATCAACAAGAAAACGTCGACAAGTTGCAAAGTTTATTCAGCTATATCTAAAGTAGTTGGCACAGATCTCATTAAATGCCGAAGGGTTGTCCAAATAAATATGATGTCCGGCATCCTTGACTATTTGAAACCCCGTTTTACCCCCCAGGTTTTGTAATTTTTCATGGATGTATTTACCCCCGTTACTGTTCATCCAATCCTTTTCGCCATATATCCATAGCGTCTCCACATCGGCCTTGACAAGGTACTCGACAAACCCACGGTCACAGAGCGGAAGTCTGGCGAGAATCTCGTGTGAAATGAACTTGGTGATGGCCAACTCGCCTGAGCCTTGGTACTGATTAAAAATCGAGTACGAATAGTTGTGGAGCTTTAGAATAAGATCAGTAGTTTCTGCATTGCCAAATCGTTGGAATGACCAGTACGACAACACTTTGGAATAGAAGGGTCCCAACTTCTGGAGCATTTGAAACGGCGATTTGTGATACTTCCATAAACTCTCAAGCACAAAATTCTTGGGAAATCGAGGCTGACCCAACTTCTTCCACAAGTGTACAAGTTCCGGATTGAACCCTTGGCTCTCATCAAACTGGATCTCTTTGAATGGATCGCCGCCACGTTCGTGGTGGTTGAATTGGAGTTTTTCGTGGTTGATCAACGAGTCCTGGCTCGATTCCGTGCCCATCGGGCTCACCACAAGAAACTGATCCACCACCTTGGTTCCGTTATTGTACTTCATTAAGTAGCAGCTGGAAATATACGCCCCCATCGAATGGCCTATGAGTTTGAAGTGGTCTATTTGTCTTTTAATCCGCCATTGTTCGATCCGATCAATGAACCAATTCTCGACCTCGAGAACCTGGCTGATTTGGGCCGGCAAGCCCTCAGGCGTAGGTAAGAACTCTGCTGGGAACGGTGGCCGCGACGAGTTGCCAAACCCAGGGAGATCTATAAGGTGGATTCGGAGTCCGGGTTTCGAACGTAGAAGCAGCTCGACATTCTTGATAAAGTAACCTAGTGCCGCCATGTAGCCGTGAATTATGACGATATGTTCTGATTCGGGCTCCGTGTTGTTTTCTAGGTAGAATTCGTGGATGGAGACCTCGTCGTCGATATCGATATCGAGCAATTGGGCCGAAAACAGGTGGTTTCCGTCGATTTCCTCTCCTGGCAGGGCCATATAGATTTCATCAGAGAGAATGGCCCGATACAAGTCATACTCGATGATCCTGTTGGTGTGTTTGGCCAGCTGGAGCGTGGCGGAATCTATCCCTGGTGGCTGCACCGATTTGAGGGACGGCGACGAGTTCCACCAGTCCCTGAACGATTGGGCGATTGGAATCGACTTGGACTGGCCCAGAGCAGCTGTGGGGTTTCCCATGATCTCTACCGAGCTACCAATAACCGACGTCATGAAGAGGAACCTTGTGTAAAAGGGGAGTTGTGGTTGCTTATCACTATATTGCTGTTTGTGTGCAGGACTACAGATCCCTCCCCATGTGCAAGCCGAGAGTCACCGAAAAGTATCGAGCATTGCCTAATCGGGCAAGAGGCATATGCGCCTCCTTTCTCACTATCGAAGTTCCATATTAAGACTCTATTCGGTATATATAAATGATTACTAGCAGCTAGTGCTGGACCTTGTTGTCCACTTCCAGATAGGCTGGAGGAGCACGGGGAGCCGACGAGCCTTCCTGTGCGTCGTTGATGGCGCCGTACGTCGTCAGCAGCAGCGCCTGGGGTTCGTGGGTGATGGGATGGTGATGGTGGTGGTGGTTGTGGTTGTGGGCGGGCTGCTGGGCTTCCAAGTCGTTTCTGTAGATGTAGTAGATCTTGGTGGTGTCCTGGGACGAATAGGGCGGATATTTAGCAATGATATACCACGAGTGGATCAAGCCGGGCAAGTAGCCCAAGAAACAAAGGAGGATGTTGATAAAGGAGTCAGCGGTACAGATGCCCCTCCTGATCCATACTGGGAGCGGAGGAAACAACACCGAAAGTATGACAAGGCAACAGTCTGATAAACATGCACACCAACACATGGCAGGATCCGGGAACGTTTGTGGTGAAAGAAACGGGTACAGTAATAAGGAGATGGCCCTAGTCATTTATGTTCGAATTAATTAGTAGGGTGGCGATCTGTGCAGGAACGACCTTATCACCAGCCAAATAGTGCAACACCAACCGAGTGTCCCGATTAGGTAGCAAACCCGTGCTTCAGCAGACATTAGTGTTGATTCTGTGGGTAGATGCCTGTAACGTTTACACTTATTTGGCAATGGTTTCAACAAAATACACGTTTATTGGTATCTAAGGTGGGTCAAGAATATATAAAGAGCAACATTCGCAATGGTCAACATCAACAAAAAGCCCATCATTCTTCCAAAGTTGGACCGTCTCATTTGAAACCGGACACTCACCCGATGTTCGGGTGCTGCCCATGCAAAAAGTTCCAACCCTCCAGCTAAGCCCATGACTACATTCATGTCGTTAACAATATAGAGTACCATTGAAACAGTCCCACTGAAGGCTGCCTCACTCCAAGATTTCTGTTTTCTTGTAGGTGGATCCTTTGACTGCGGTTTGCTGGCAAAGACTTTCTGGCAAAGTAAGTGGAATTGAAATGCAACGGATACAAGGAAACTGACATACAAAATCACAAACACTACCCTCTTCCAAACAGGTTTTTGAGGCGGTGGCTGTTGAGGCTCCTCCAACAGTTCAATGTCAACTTGCGGCTTATACTCCTCTAACAATCCTTCCTTCTGTTCTTCCAGCATTGTTACAAGTTCGAGTATTTATTTTAATTACTCCTGGCTTTTTTCATTCTTCAAAATTATCCTTCAATTTCTGCACACAAACGCATGGCAGCTGTCATATTATTTAGCGCCGGAAAAATATTATGTACCGGATTAATCAATTGCAACAGGGACTGGTCTGTGCTATTGAGTTGTTCCGGGGCATGAAAACGGACTATTTAACCTAATAAAAAGGCTACTAAATGTAAAAACTATGAGGCTATCACTAAAGTCTGGGTATTTTCTAGATCACTGATTCTAGTCCAAGTTCTCAATGTGGGTACAATCCTGGTATATAATTACCATCTAACAATATGGTATTTTGAACACAAGGTGGTTCGTTTTTTTGAAGTTACAACTCTATGTAATTGACCAATTAGTTATGTTGGGCTTTTAGATACCGAGTTTCCAGTAACAATTCGAACGGAATCATCTGCGACGTTAAATCGAATAACAGCAACAGTTTCTCATCCACGGTCATTCAAACAGCCGTTTGGAAGAAGAATCAAGAACAAATCCAACGTTAGATAGGCCCAACACCAACGCACCAAAAGCGATGGCTCGTACGTCGGAAAAGATTCGGAATCGGATACTAAAAGGATATTCAGGTGCTACCCAACTAAACAATTCACAAGCACCTCCGTAAATGATAAAGACCGACAGTACACAAGTTAAAAGTTCAAAAATTGCCTTTAGGATTGAATAGTTTCCTTTGCTGGGGGGCCTTTGGTATAATGCGTAGTAACGTAATGCAAAGGAAACAAGGAAAGTGCCATATAAAATTGCAAACAGTACCCGTTTCCACAAAGACTTGTAACCTGAACGTGGTTGATGTTCCAGGGATTCCATGTTGTTACTGATTGAAACTCCCGTAATACTTCTCCTAGCATTGTAGCCAGGACATGCTAGTAATTGTAGACTTGCTTCAAAGATACTGTAAATTATCACGTGACTATAAACTAATTCCTGTATATAGTTGAGTTCTGCAGATTTCGGTCTGGCACATCTATTCTGACGGCAACACCATTAGTCGGTTATTAATCGCCACCATTAGAGACTAAAAATGTCAATAAGTATCAACGTTTCACTTGGCTTTGTCTCCAAGAAAGTTACCATTCTTAAATCGGCAACGGTAGCCCAGCTCACTCAACAATCGCTCGATAAATTTGCACAACTGGGTGGTGGCCAATTGAGCTACAACAACAAGGTCTTGGACGGGTCGCTTCCCATTAGACTTACAAATCTCATACCCAACTGTAAGGTGAAGCTAGAATTGGTGGCGGGAAATAGTGACCCCATTAACGTAAAGTTGACCATCAACTATTTAGACCAACCTGCAAAGACAGTGGTGTCTAAGATTGAAGAATCGAGTACATTGTTGGAGTTGCTCCAGAAATTCGATGAGATACATGGGTTGGGGTTGAACTATGATGCACAAACCAGTATGGCTATCTTAAATCTGACATACACCGACTATTCCTTGAAGTTAAGTTCTGTCATCGGTAAAACTTCGAGTGTTGTTGTCCGTTTCAATTATTTGAAGAACAGTGCCGAAGGCAGACTTGAACAGGAAGAGGCCGTTAGAGCGGAATTACATCAACAGGAATTGAGAAGGCAGAGGGAACGGCAGCAAAGATTGAAAGAACAGGAAACAAAAGAACTCGAAAGGAAAGAAAGAGCAAAGCAAGAACAAGATAACAAGCAAGAAGAAGTAGAAACAGACACAAACAAGGAGGCGGAAGTTTTGTACCTGAAACCCGAGGAACAGAAAGAAGATCCCACAACCCTTACAGAAAGTATTCTGCAGAGAGGACAAGAACCCTCATACGAATATAGTGATCCTCAGATCGATGAAAACCCCCAATTGTATGTTCCAGAACCCGCTGCTCTGCAAGTTTACGAAAATCCCGATGAAGACTACGATATGACCTTGACACAGGCCCAAACGTACCACAAATTAATCCAGAATTCTGCCATTAGAAAGAAGAAGTCGGTGGCTAGCACCCCGTCCAAGCTTCTTATACGGATCAAGTTCCCAGATAGAAACATCTTACAGATCAACTTTGTTAACGACGTAGAAAAGGTCAAGTTTGGACAACTTGTCAAGAAGATTGACGAATTATTGATTGAATCAAACGTGGGAAACTACAGTTTAAAGTACGGGTATCCTCCATTCACGAAAATTGACATGTCTTTTGATTTCAATAACAAACGGTTGGTTGAGATTCCCGATTTTCAAAACGAACGGATCATGTTGATCTGGGAAAGTACCAATTCAAGCGTCGGTCCGTATACGAAAGAGGGTGCAATTGCTATCAAGAGATCGAGCGAATTGCCCGAAATGGTATTGGAAAGTCACCGTAAAGATTTACCGGAAGAGGAACAAGTTGCATTAACCACTGGCAAGCCACAAACTGAAAAGAAGCAAGAGAAGAACTCCAAGGATTTACCAAAGTGGTTCAAGTCTCGCTAAGTTTCCCTCGGGATGGTAGTTGATCGGTTACATATGTAACATGGGTGGTCCCCCTTCCCAATTGGGCCAGTTCCGCGCCGTTGCCGGAGTTTTTTTTTGTGTCGGCCCAATACCGGCATGCAAGTATTATTAGGGTCAATTACTACAGTAACGGATAAGGGCCATGATTGGCCAGAAATTGCAACATCGAAAGTAATAAAACAAGGTGGAGAAACGATATCGAAAAAAACCCAACCGTTATCGATATTTGCAACCTTCTGCCAGGTTCCAATCTGTTCCTCTTTTGTGCCACATGTCAATAGGGAACCGCTGGACTAGGCTATGAGTCATTGCCTTGATTAGGTTCTCGTAGTTTAATTATTAATCATGCTCAAATATACGAACGCAGCCGCACGCTGTGCCAGCAATTTTGGGTAATTCTGGGAACGGTGAGGAGAAATTTTGTAAAAAATTTGCTTTGTGTAACTACACCACCCCTCCAAAAAAATATAAAAGTAATCAAAATCCACCAGAAAAAAATTTTCATTTTCTTTCCCCATACAACAACAACAACCAAACTCAACTTTCCTTTTTAATATATAACATAATCTTTACCTTGCTATATATTAACCATTTCCTTTACTATTTCCCCTTTGATTTAAGTTCCTATACATTTTCCGCGATGTCTGCTTAAACCTTTTTGAGTTTACCCTAAAAGAGTCTTTTATTAATTTATTATCATAATAAAAATAAAAAACGAGTTATCAAACCGATAAACAAAAGTTGTTGTTTTAACCTCCCTTAAAGATGATACTGTGAATATTTTCAAGTTACTTTCCGTCCAATATGGCGCCGTTGTTTAATCCCTGTTAGAAGATCCGAAATTCCGAACACTACTACTACAATTACTACTACATTTAATACCACTCATAAGAATATAAACCAAACAAAAATGTCCGCTACTACAAATACCAATTTAATAATGTCTGAAGATTCAATGATGTTTGAATCTCAGCCATTGTTTGCCCCATCAGCTGTTTTGAAGAAAGAAACAGTTTCGGAGTTGTCCGCCACCTTGCCAACTAGACAAGATGACGAGTCGACTTCCCCATTCAACATTCATTCCTCCGTGTTGGACTCTGTGTTTTCCAACGTATTGGATGGGAATGATCAGCTCCAAGATCATACTCCTATGTTTGACGAGTTAGATTTAATTGTTGATGGTGCTAAGGTCAACTCGAAGGATGACTGGGTTTCCCTCTTCGGTAACGAAGTTGGTTCTGACCACGTTATTTCCTTTGAGGATGAGAAGCTTGCAGATGCCGACTCTGCAGTTAGAGACGAAGACTACGTTGCTGACTTGTTTGGAGAACCAGACAGTCCAGCAACCATGTCCACTGAAAGTATCTCCACCAAGAGACCTTACAGTGAGGTTGAAGAATCATTTGAGTTTGCTCCTTCCAAGAGACAGACTCAATTGTTTACTCCCAACCCTTCGTCTACCTTGCCAACCCCACTACTCGACGGTGCATCCACCAAGAGTAGAACCTCTAGTCACTCCAAGAAGGTTGATCACTTGGGATGTGTTACTTACTCGAAGAAGCAAAGAACGCAGCCCTTGCAGCCTGTTGAGGTTGAGACTTCCGATCCCGTGCTCATGAAGCGTGCTAAGAACACCGAGGCCGCTAGAAGATCAAGAGCACGTAAGATGGAAAGAATGTCCCAGTTGGAGTCTAAGGTTGAAGATTTAATCCAGGAGAAGGAGGGATTAGCCGATGAAGTCTCGAGGTTGCAGCAATTGTTAATTGCCAACGGTATACTGTTTTGATTCACGTTGTGATCATGGCAGAATCGACAATTTTTAAAAATGAAAAAAAAATTTCAGTTCTTGTTTAGATTAATATAAAATATGAACATAATGATTAACCGAGTGTAGGCAAATGTGTATGAGGAAGTTTTACTAGACAATAGTGGTACTGTGAAGAAGCCAACAAGCGATATAATAAGGGGGGCCGAAACAATGTCACCCAAACAATAGTGTAGCCACGGTGTTGCCGTGGTTGTGCTGCAGCTCTTGATGTTACTGTAGTGTTGAGAGTTACTAGCCCTAGGTCGAGGGGAAAAAAAACATGATGCATGTGATGTAATGCATGGAGCATAATCCGTGGTGCAAACTAGAACAGCGAACGCATTGCGTCCCGTCGCCCCAACCCACAGTGTCTCACAGTGCAACCGACAAAGATAAGCTTTCGATCGAAGCGGGAAAGTATCTGTGGGTTTAGATTGGACGGCGACTATACGGCGAGGGGGGGACAGGAGCGACGTAATTTGGCCATCAGCCAATAGCAAAGGCCGAAACTGGCCATGGAAAAAAAGCCTTTTTCTTCTCTGTGTGCCGTCGCAATACAAAATTAATTAGAAAAGAGTCAAAATTCAAAAATCCAAAAAAAATCACCAGATGGACCGGCCGATGATGCGAAGGGGCCTACGTTAAATTTGCAGTTTCGGATGTGGACTGGAAAGGAGTGGGGGAATCGCGCCGGATCGGGCACCATTGGCATGCTGCACGCGAGCACAATCTTCACAGACCAATTACACACCGACATCCCCGCGCCGTGCCCCCCAATTAATTAGCTTATCTCTGTCGTACACCCGAAACTGTCTACGGCTTATCTTTCGCGTTAAGGCGAGTTTCTGTCAATTTCATCGAGAAAAGCAATTTTTTTCGCACTTATTTTTTTTTCGGGCAATTAGACTCGGACAATTGGCCATCTCTATTTAAGACGTGAAATCCGTTACAAAATTGCGACGACCTACAACCGTTGCGAATTTTCGTCCCGTAAGTGTGAGATAACCTTCAAAACTCGAACCTGTCCACATATCCCCTCTATCCACACCATGGACTTTGAAAAGAATATCGGTTCCTCCCAGAACCTGAAGAAACACTCGGTCGAGTCGTTTGAAAAGTCCCTCGAAGACCACTCGGGCCACGCCGAAGTCGCTTCGGAACAGTTGAGTTTGATCAACAGATGGGCTGCCAAGTTGAATGCCGAAACAAAGGGTATTGAAAGAGTCACCGACGAAGAAAAGACCGACACCTCCTTGTGGAACGTCGGTACCATGTGGTTGTCGGCCAACTTGGTCATCGCAACGTTTGCTCTTGGTGCCACCGGGGTCACTTTCTTCCAGTTGACTTTCTGGGAAGCTGTGTTGACCCAGATCTTTTTCTCCATCTTGGGGGCCTTGCCCGTGGCCTTCTTCTCGTGTTTCGGACCCAAGTTGGGTTTGAGACAGATGATTTTGTCCAAGTTCTTGGTTGGTGACTTTGCCATGAGAATCTTTGCCTTGATCAACATGGTGGCCTGTGTCGGTTGGGGTGCCGTCAACATTATGTCGTCGGCCCAATTGTTGCACATTGTCAACAACGGTGCCTTGCCTCCTTGGGCCGGTTGTTTGATCTTGGTCATCTTGACCATCTTGGTCACCTTCTTTGGTTACAACGTCATCCACGTCTACGAAAAGTGGTCTTGGATTCCAAACGTCGTGTGTTTCATCGCCATCATTGCCAGATTCTCCATGGCCGGCGGTTTCCAATTCGGTGAAATGACTGGTGGTGCTACTACCGCTGGTAACGTTCTCTCGTACGGTGGTGCTATCTACGGTTTTGCTACTGGCTGGACCACTTACGCCTCCGACTACACCGTCTACCAACCAAGAAACGCCAACCACTTCAAGATCTTCTTCTCCATCTTGGGTGGTTTGCTCCTCCCACTTATGTTCACCTTGATCTTGGGTTCTGCTTGTGCCACTCCTATTGTCATCAACCCAGCCACCGGTACTGTCAACAACCAAGCCTGGAAGGACTTGTACGATGAAAACTCCATTGGTGGTTTGGTTTACGGTATCTTGGTCCAAGACTCCTTGCACGGCTTCGGTCAATTCTTGTGTGTCATTTTGGCTCTCTCCACCGTTGCCAACAACATTCCAAACATGTACTCCATTGCCCTTACCGCTCAAGCCTTCTGGTCTCCTTTGGCCAAGGTTCCAAGAGTGTTCTGGACCATTGTTGGTAACTTTGTCACCTTGGCCATTGCCATTCCAGCCTACTACGATTTCGCCACTGTCATGGACAACTTCATGAACTTGATTTCGTACTACTTGGCTATCTACCACTCTATTGCGTTGTCTGAACACTTTATTCACAACAAGGGTAAATTTTCCGCCTACGATTACGAAAACATGCACGACAGAAACCTGTACCCAATGGGTCTTGCAGGTGTGTTTGGATTCTGCTGTGGTGTTGCCGGTGTTGTTATCGGTATGAACCAGGCTTGGTTCCAAGGTCCTGTTGCCAAGTTGATTGGTGAAAATTATGGTGATATTGGGTTTGAATTGGGTTTCGGGTTCTCCTTTGTTACTTACAACGCTGCCAGAATCCTCGAGAAGAAATACATCGGTCGTTAAGATCCCCAGTGTTGACCCTATTTATTCACTTATAGATTCCATAATATGTACATGATAATGATAGAAAATTTTCCGTTTAGTTACTGTTCCTTTGTCTCAGCAAGGTCTTTTACCGTATTTCCAAACTGGAGTATACTGTCGTATGATAAAAGCTTCCCTTCAAGGCCAAACTTGTTCAACGAATGGTAAATTTCGTTGATGAGCTCCATATCAACGTTGAACTTTTTGTCAAGCTGCTCAAACTCGAGATCTGGCTTCTTTTCCTCGTAGAACTGTTTGATCTTCTCCACATGCTCGATGTTGTCAACAACTAGCAATTGGGTCTCCAAAAACATATCTAAATGGGGCAAAATCCACATTAACCGACCTAAATCGTCGGATTCTCGACTTGCCCTCATCATTATAATTAAGATATCTTTTGTAAATATCTTTGACGAAAACTCTTGTAGAGGTAAATTCTGTGCCACAAGCAACGTGTACGTTTTGGCCTGCTTCAATGTAACACCGAAACTCAACGCAACTTTAATGACATTATCGTGCTCAACAGAATGCACCAACAACTTATTAAACAATATATCAATGAATTGGTACTGCTCGAGGGTAATACAAGCCCTGATACTCTCGTAAATAGATTCGACCAGGATGAATATTGGCAAATCGGTCTGGAACACAACCGGCTTTTCGTCCAACTGCTTGTCTCTGCTCCTGATGTAACGCGATTTGGATACCATAGATGCCAAATATGATTTGTTCAACACCCTCTCATGGTTAACAATCTCCTCTAGCCGATAAAAGGAAAGCAATTGCTTGAAAGCATCGATATCTTTTCGTGTTGTGTAGAACCTGACAAGACTCGTAAGAAACTCCGGATCTCTTTCTATAAGCTCGCGATAGTGGTAAGCAGAGGGAGGTGGCTTGATTCCTTGTTTGGGAGCAGCTAGTAATGTCGACCGATTTCTGTATGAGGGCAAACTTTCCAATACCAAAGATTGATAGTTCAATAAGTCAACCTCGCCGAAGGAATCTAATAAATGTTTGAATACTCCCACAGATGGAGTGAATTTTTTGCAAGTAAGCAAGGTATGACAAACATCCAACACCAATCTGATGTGTTGGAGTTTGGAAATGTTTAGGACGTAAGTTTTGTAAAGTTCGTTAAGTTCACCTGAAGATGTGTTGGAAAATAACGTGTTATCGAAACTTTGGTCTTGGTTTGCAGAATATAACTGCTGTTGGTACTTTGCAAAAGTCTCGTCAATTTTCTTGATGTATTCGGAGTTATTTATCTCTGGACTCGTGAAGGTAATGAAATTATTGTTTTGAATCTGAGGTAAATAGTCCGAATGCTCGTAATTTAAACTCTGTGACGACTTGATGTTTGAGAAGTTATATCTGTATGTCTCCAAGGAGTTAAAACTGTCGAGTTTTTTAAACGAATTATTCAACAATTCGTCCACTGCCTTCTGATCCAAAGCCTTGAAAAAGTGTTCAAACGTCTCTGGTACGCCGTCTTCGTTGTGGTATATGTTTTTCAACAACTTCAAAATCTCCACTTTCTTTGATTCGTCCTTTATTTCCTTGATAAGGTTTCTGTAGAGAAATGACGTGGTTTTAGTCTCTCGAGAGGAAAACAACCGACGCAAATTCAACTCCACGAGCACCGAAGTCACAAGGGAAGTAACGACAAGGTTGATGGTGTTTCTGATCTCGGGTGAGCTGTAAGTCAATTCAGATTCTCCTAAAGTTTGGCAGAGCTCTTCGTATGACGTTATATTGTTTGCTGCGTGGCCTGGCTCATTGAACAAGGCTTCGATGTTGGCTGGATTGGAGAGTAACTCAATGATTCTAGCGCTGTGTGCCTTGAAATTGTCAGCAAGAGCCCTGTTTTCTCGTAATTCGTCATATTTCTCGGCCAGTCTCTTCTGGACTCTCAATACCCGCTTCTCTGATCGCACTTGGCCGTTATTACTGGAGTTTCTCGGAGAGATAAAGTCTTGTGACGATTTGATATTAGTGGAGAAAATCTCTGCACTTTTGCTGTAAGCTCTGCTAAGAACTCGGTTGGTATTTAAGCCAATGACCGTGTATGTTAGTCGTATCATGGCGTCGTCAACTAGGTTCCCCGCGTATAGTCGAGACCCGTTAGTTGCAATAAAATTGATGGTACGGTTTCGATGTGGGTTGATGTAACCTGTATATAATGTCTTTGTCCCACTTTCTTGTGGCTCGAAAAACTTTTCTAATCTCCACGTATTTGCCAATCCGATAGTGGACGCTTTCATTCAATTCACGTCTAAAACCCCCACGAAAATGAAGTTCACCGGTGTTCTCTCCGCTCTTTTGGCCACTGTTGCCACCGTTTCTGCTGCTGCAGAAATTGTTGAAGACAGCACCCCACAATACCTCGACTTCAAGGTCGACTATCACATTACTGAGTTCCCCGACGTTACCCAGACCGACGTGGCTAACTTCGTGAATGGTGACGAGGTTACCATCAGCTACCTGGCTACAAACAACGAAAAGACCGATGTCACTGTTGTTGGCATTGGTGGTGCGTTCCGCGACCCGGCCACTAACGAAATCAGATCCAACTTGACTTCTGGTTCCATTGGTCCAATTGTATTGGCTCCTGGCCAATCGGAAGTGTTTAACCAAAACATTCCATTGAACTTGATTCCAGACAACTACTTGTTCACCCCACAATTGTTCATTGCTATCAACGACCAATTGAGATTGCTTCCTTTGAGAGGACAATTGGCTGTTGTTATCGACAAGCCTCTCTCTGTGTTCAACCCACAATTATTGTTCTTGGAATTGCTCTTGCTTGCTACTTTTGGGGGCTTGGCCTACTTTGTCTACGACACTTGGGGCAAGCAATACATCCAAGGCACTGCTCCTGTCACTGCTGTCAAGGTCAAGAGGGCTGCTTCTCCATCTGCTCCAGCAGCTGCCTCTGGTCAATCTTACGATGCCAGCTGGATCCCAGAAGCTCACTTGAAGCAAAAGAAGTCGTCTAAGAAGGCTAACTAATTTCTGTGTGGTAGGCTCTCTACAGCACATTGCAAAACTAATTAATTCTCCATTGATTTGACATCAGAAACATCAGGCTTTCAAGTACGTTACCGAATCATCATGAATAGTGTTGATTACAAAAATAAACAGCTGTTTTCTTAACATTTAACCTATTTCACTACGTAGATGTCTGTGATTATTGAGCAATTTGTGCAATAATTTGCTTTTATCCCGAACGATATTTAAAGTTGCTGCAAATTTTGAAACAAAATCATAGAACTTTATTAGGAGCAATTCAGCTTTAATACTCGCTCGACTGTATCAATCGAGGCTTTCAAGGCCAGTCAATTCATATCCCAAGATTTTCCTTGTCTTAGTGTTATCAATCTCTCTACTAACAAACTGTTTCGGGGTCTTTGCTGGTGTCGGATAATGTCAATAATAGCTAGACTGGTAAATTTAGCGGAAGTCAAAGCCAATCTCTGATTTTTGGCCCTCTCCAGTTCAAATGCAACCAGCCCTGGCGACGTCACCCACATCAACGAAATGCTTTGTAGTGGTAGGCATTAAACTGTCTGGAACAGGTTTCAATAATGAGCCAACTTTTCAGACAGAAACATTCAGTGTTCCGCTAGCATTCATATCAAGAGCTTCAGGATCGATCGGAATAGAAGGCTTAACCGTGGATAACATGAAATTGGGGTTTTAGTCTTGACAAAGTTCCAAGCTTCTCTCTGCGAACATCTTTGATGGGTACAACTCCATTTATTTTGGATTCGTCCCAGGTGACTGGGTTCTAGCTTCTTTCCAAATGGCCCCCACCAATGAAGTTACCACTACACGGTTGATTGAGCAGCGTCTTGATAGCCGCAAGAACGTTTTCGGTTCCATTGACAGTCGTGATTAAACTCTCCATTTCGTCATCGTAGCCTTCTAGACTTCTACATTCATACGATTGTTAAGCAAAGACAATAGAGATGGTCTTCAATGCCTCGCGTTTTCTTAGTTCGTAAGTCAGACCCCATCCGTCTCCGACTCCCCACCAACGGAATACGCGCAAATTCCGGCGTTTGAGCGGTGTTTGCATGCCAACTCACCCGGTGATAATGTCATGTTTATTTCCGAACGCCATTCGGCCCGTCCGGACAATTTGCACTACAGCTGTTTACAATTGACGGGTGTCAAACGCTCCATGTGGGGCATTTGCAACCGTTTGGGATTGCCGGAACGTCAAAATTATTTTTGAGTCATGGTTCAGTTCTGTATGTTGGACGAGACCTAGAACTCGACGTTCGAACCTGCAACGCGAACGAGGTCAAAGGGTTTCTATTTATATACAATTTATGGCGTTCATTTGCGGGCTTCTAATATGCACCGCCACGATATGTTGAAGGAGTAATCCCAGCGTTGAGATCGATCTGAGTGTGTCCCGCCCTGAAACCTTAATCAAATAAGCCAGGTCAGCCTTACATTGTCAATTGTGTGTTTCGTGTATCAAACAACAAGCCATTAGTAGTAGAACACATGGCTCTTCCAATGTAGAACCCCGGCTACAACTGTTGTCTCTAGATAAAGGTTTTTTCGTACAAGTGGAATCAGTTTATATGCACACCGTTGACTCTACATCCTATTAATACACCTGATTCGCGAGGCTAAGGTTGCGGCAAGATACATTTAACGCACATACTTATCACTCGCTTAGTATGAGGCTTTATCTCAATGATAGGCCGCGGACGTTTGTTGTCACTAGCAGCAACTATGCATTGATAATCCGACACCCATTCCCCATCCACAAACAAGCCGGCCACCATCACCTCCCACACAGCCATTCCAATACCGGTAAGCCCAAAGATTCGAGCACAAGCAATTCGGCCAACAATAAGGTGATTGTGGAGTTTGTGCTCAAAGAGTACGTCAATGTCAGCAAGTTTAAGGACTTGACCCCCAGCAAGAAACTGGGCAAACAGATTCTTGGGTTCTTGGGGTTTTTGAACGTTAAGAGCAACATATACCTTGGGTTTGTTACCAGCGATGAAGTGGTGGCATCCCCAACAGCCAAGGAATCGGTGAGGAAAATTACCGGAGTAGACTTCTTCTGTCTCAATAATGATGAATATGACCATTTAAACAATAATGACGAATCACTATACCAGAACCACCAACTGCTGCTGCTGCAAGTGCTGGTAAACAACCCTGAAAAGGCCTCTGAATATCCAGCACAATCGGTTCGCAAGTTGCTTTCCGGAGGCTCTTTCTTCTACTCTCTAAACTTTGATATAACTTCTAATCTTCAGGAAAGAGGGTTTCAGAATGCTGAAAGGCCGGCGTTCAAGTTGATAGCAGACTCAGAATACTTTAAAAGATTTATGTGGAACGTGTTTATGAATTCCGAATTGCTCGAATTCAGAAACAGATTGTCCGACTATGAACAGTTGCAGTTTGACCGTTCCGGGTTCCTCATCACTATAACAAGAGGTTTCGCACAGACCGTCAATACCTCGTTAAATAATGACGAAGCATTAATGACACTTATTTCCAAGCAGTCTTGTATCAAGAACGGACCGTTGTTTGGAGACTGGGGCTGTGACGACGAGGGCTCCGTCTCGAACTATGTCGAGACCGAATTGATCATTTACACTAAAAAGTATTGCTTTTCATACGTGATAATTCGAGGTAATGTGCCGTTACATTGGGAACTAGAAAGCCATTTTTCCAAAAAGAACATCATTTCTTCCAAGAAAAGTAAGAAGGTGATATTTCCACGTTCAGCCGAAGCTTCACAGCATGCATTTAGTCGGCATTTTGATAATGTATCCAATCAGTTTGGCGAAGTACACATCATCAACTCGTTATCCCAGGATCCAAAAAATTATAAAAGCGTATTGAATACGACCTTTAAGGATCATATCAAGATGTTCAACGACTCAAGATCTGACCCAGCCTACGATGGGTTATTAAATTATAAATTGCCCGAGACCCAAGTTCCCATCTCTACATCCACGATGAAGAAAATTGGCTACTCCTTGGTGAATCCATATGATATAGTACCGTTGCTAGAGAGTTCGGTGCTTGACTATGGTGCATTTTTCTACGATATTACCAAGGACACTTATATTGGCAAGCAATTAGGAGTGTTCCGAGTGAATTCCTTCGATAACTTAGGGAAAGCCAACTTTGTTTCCAAGATTATCTCTCAGGAAGTTATTGAATTAGCGTTTCGTGATATTGGATATGAAGTCGATCAAGAGTTACTTATGAAACATGCCCAGTTGTGGGCTAGTAATGACGAATTCTTGACCCATATTACAAACCATTTCATTTCTTACAGTACAAAATTACAATCTTCCAGTGCTGCATCCACCACCAACTCTGTCAAGTCTCATTTTACCAAGAAATACCTCAGTGGTGTAGTGGAAACCAAGCCCAATGAAATGGCAATGTTAAAGCTTTTGGGGAGGTTGCAGGATCAAGTCAGTGTCACCTTACACAATCCTCTTCATGACTATGTTCAACGTGAATTAAACAAACGGTCGAAAGAATTCAGTTCGGTCAAGGATATCTCCGTCTTTGCGTCAACGTTTAACGTCAATGGATCGTGTTATGAAAAGGACATTCAGGGTTGGTTGTTTCCCACTAGTAAGTACAAGATTGAAAAGAGTTATGATCTTGTGCTTATTGGATTCCAGGAAATAGTCGAATTGACTCCAGGAAAAATGGTCAACACCCATTCGAGCAACCGAATCTTTTGGGAAAAGAAAATAAAGAAGTGTTTAGACGACCACAATCCTCAAAGTCTGAAGTACGTTTCGTTGTGGGGAGGCCAATTGGGAGGCATTGCATTGTTACTCTTTGTCAAGGAGCTGGAGATCAATAAAATCTCGAATGTCGAAGGCGCATTCAAGAAAACTGGCTTGGGAGGAATGAGTGCTAACAAGGGAGGGGTGGCTGTTAGTTTTAACTACGCAAGTACCGAAGTGTGTTTTGTAGTGTCGCATCTTGCTGCTGGTTTAAGCAATATTGACGAAAGACACCAGAACTACAAAACCATTTCGAAGGGTATCAAGTTTTCACGTAACCGGAGAATCAAAGACCACCACGCGGTGATCTGGTTGGGAGATTTCAATTATAGAATTGGGTTACTGAATGAACACGTGAAGCCGTTGATTGAGCAGGCTCTGTATGGGAAGTTGTTTGAATATGACCAGTTGAACCGGCAGATGGCTAACGGAGAAACTTTTCCATTCTATGACGAGATGGAGATCAAGTTTGCACCCACGTACAAGTATGACAACGGGACTAAGACCTACGACACCAGTGAGAAGCAGAGAATACCCGCATGGACAGACCGGATCTTGAGTCTTTCAAGGAACAAGATCGTCAAGCAGTTGCTATATGATTGTGACGACGAGCTTATATTCAGTGACCATCGCCCGGTGTACTCCGTGTTCAAGGTTTCGGTTAATATCATCAACAAAGCCATCAAAAAGGACTTGTCCAATGAGATATACGAAAATTACAAAAAGAACTACCATTCAAACAACGAGAGTCCCGATGCTTTACTCTTTTTGTTTGATGAAGATAGTCAGTTGCCTGCGCCAAGTTCTGATTTGAATAAGTGGTGGCTCGAAGGAGGAAGGGCTGCCAAAGTGGTGATCAATGACTTGAACCAAGTCAAGGTCGATGGTGACGTGTTGATGGTAAACCCCCGGTTGCCTGTAAATCCGTTTGAAAAGACTCGCGAGCCCGAGTTCATCAATAAGAGCACTTTGTTGACCATGTTGGCCGATGGCGACGCGGAGATTGGGAAACAGGACAAGAGCTGAGCTCATGGAAATAATATTCGTAGATCGTTAGATTATAGATAGTACACAACTTATAGACGGCTATTACTTGTCTTGTGGGGAGTGTTCGGATTGGGTTCCAGTTGGGGCTTCAGATTGAACTTCAGGCTGGACTTTAGGTTGTGTTTCATTCTTGCCCTCAGATTGGGACTCAGACTTGATTGCCTCTGCCTGCTTCAAGATCGAGTCCATTTTGGCATCCAAGTCGTCCAACATCTTCTCCAAGCTGGCAGCCTGTTTCTCTGCCTCGGCAATGTTCTTGTAAGTGTCGGCGATGTTGACTTGTTCCTGGGTCATGGTTGCTGGATGGTTTTGTTTCAAATAAGATCGCGAAAATTAGTGGAGTTCTCGAAAATTAGCGGAGTTTTCGTCGCGTCTCCCTAAATTAGCGAGACTGCGCAAAAGTTTACCGACAACCGTCCCTAATTGAAGGAGAGCCACTGACGCCAGCTGGATCTACACCGTGAATACTGATAAATACTGGGGCTAATTTTTACTTATTTACATACTAGATGTTTCCGTTTCTGTGTAAGCCGTTCAAAATGGAAACAAGCGACAAGAACGAAGCTTGGGCCACATCCTCACTGATACCAACACCCCATCTAGAGATATCCTTGTTGGCCACAGTCACCTCGATATAGGTGGCAGCACGCGAATTCGACGCCTTACCCAAGGTGTGTTCGTGGTAGTGCTTGATATCGATATCGATGTTGAAATATTTGGCAAGCGCATCGTTGAAGGCAGATAATTGACCATTACCTTGTCCCTTGATATTGATGACAACTCCGTCGACCTCAAGCTCGGCGTCAATTTGCTTCTGGCCCTTGGCAGGCGACGAGATGCTGTAGTCGATTAACTTGAAGTGCTCTTCAATGTCACCCTCGTAGTCAATAAAGTATTCCTTCTTGAACAAGTCGCAAAGCTCGTTGTTGGACAATTCCTGGCCCTTGACCTCGGCACGTTCTTGAACCACTCTCGAGAACGCCACTTGAAGGCCTCTTGGCAAGTCCAACTCCAAGTTCCGCAAGATAACCCACGCGGAACCACCTTTCCCACTCTGTGAGTTGACTCTGATAATGGCCTCGTAGGTTCTGCCAATGTCTGCTGGATCCAATGGCAAGTATGGTAACTGCCAGTGGACTTCCTTGCCTCCGTTTGCAGCCACTTTCTTGGTGTGGGCTGCAAAACCCTTTTTGATGGCATCTTGATGCGAACCTGAGAACGCACAAACAACCAATGAACCCCCGTAGGGCGTTCTTTCGTGCACGGGGATTTTGTTTGACTTTTCAACAATCTCAACCACTGACTGCATGTCGGAGAAGTCCAACTTTGGCGACACGCCCTGCGTGTACAAGTTCAAGGCCAAGGTGACCAAGTCGACATTTCCGGTTCTTTCACCGTTTCCAAAGAGACAACCTTCGATTCTGTCGGCACCGGCCAATTGGCCCAATTCAGCGGCAGCCACGGCACAGCCACGGTCATTGTGTGGATGTAAAGAAATACACACCTTTTCACGTTCAGAGATATGGGTGGAAAAGTACTCGATTTGGTCGGCATACACGTTGGGGGTCGACATTTCGACGGTTGCTGGTAAGTTGAAGATGATAGGCTTTTCAGCAGAGGGCGCCCAAGCAGCCTTGACGGCCTCACACACCTTCAAGGCGAAATCGGGGCTGGTATCAGAAAAGGTTTCGGGCGAGAATTCAAAGTCCCAGTCGGTTCCCTGTTGCGAAGGGTCGTCCTTGGTCAATGCTCTGACGGTCGATGCACATTTCACGGCCAATGCGAGGGTTTCTTCTTGGGTCAAGCCAAACACCACGTTTCTGAAACAGTCGGACGTGGCCAAGTAGATGTGGACGGTGGCCCTTTTGGCTCCGCGGAGCGATTCCACTGTTCTCTTGATCAAGTCTTCTCTGCATGGAGACAAGACCTGGATGGAGACGTCGGCGGGTGCGGTCTCGACTGCAAAGCGGGTGAAGTCAAAGTCGATCTGCGATGCCGAGGGGAATGCCACTTCGATCTCCTTGAACCCGATCTCAACGAGCTTCTTGAAGTAGGCCTTCTTTTCGTCGATGGACATGGGGTCGGGCAACGACTGGTTCCCGTCTCTCAAATCGGTCGACAACCACCGGGGCGACACATCGAGGGTCTTGGCCGGCCACTGGCGGTTGGGGAGATTGAGCGGCGCAAACTTCTTGTACTTGACACTGGGGTCGTTTAACATGGGCATGGTGGAACTGGTGTTTCCTATAAGGCGGTGTATATGTGATACAGAAAAAACTGGGGTGGGTATCTACTTTGCTTTATATACGGAGGCCCAATGTCAATCACTGGATTAGTCACAGCGGTGTCGCAGTCCGGGGAACATGTCACGCACCCGAACACCAAAATTTGTGGTGTGGACCGGCCACGACTTTGGTGTGGTTCGGTTATTGGCGGAGCGGAATCGGCGTCGGCAGCCACCTTGGCCCTGGCGTGCGTTTAGGACCAGCGGAGAGGTGCCATGGACAGTGCCAGCAGGTTGCACAGACGGAAGCAGACGGTTTTTCACTTTCCAATTCCGGTGGTAATTTTTCACATTTTTCATCCTTTACCAAATCGGTGACATTTTTCACTAGCCTCGGTGTTATAGTGGGCAGGTATTCGGTATTATGGCCGGCCACTTGCCACTATGCCAAGTTATTGTCGGTTGAGAGCACAAGCTCCGTAAATTACCGTCAAAATTGGGCCCTTTCCAGTCTGGTGGCTGTAGATCATCTGCTCGTAGCAATATGGTTGGCACTATCACCACCGGTCCTACACCACTTTCTACATTACTGGTAACTCAAATACCGGCGTGCACAGCCCGCCGGCTCCATTCCTATCTAATGCAACAAATATAGAAAGAAACAATTATTAATTAAGAAGAAAATGTACGCGGTGGATAATGTCATGTCTTGAGGGAGGGCCATGTCATCTATTTGGTACCAAAGTGGATACCCAACACCAAGGCAAGGATGATGATGATAACAACAATGATACCGAAACACCACCATCTCATTTTTCTGGCTCTCTTGGCACTAACCACCGCCTTGTTGGTGTGGCCGACACCCTGCTCGATGTCCTGTTGAGCACCAGCAACCTGTTCATCTATCTGCTGGATGGCCTGGTCCTGTTCAATCACCAATTCCTCCATGTCGTGGAACAACTGGGTCAACTCGGCCATGGTCTTTTCTAACTTGAGCAACTCACGATGTCTGACCTGGACTTCGTTGAGCACCGTACGGGCTTCTCCTCTTCTGTTGGACTGCAAGAGAGCTTGTTGGAAGTACTGCTGCGAGTTGCTGCCCGAGTCTTCGACGACGGCCTTGACTTCGGCCTCGGTGGCATCGGGCTTGATGATTCTGTACTGTCTCTCGGCCTGGGCCTTGGTCTGTTCACGGTTGTTGGCCTCGACCAATCTGTAGTCCTGGATCAACTCCAAGAACCGTTTTCTCGACGTCTCGGCCTGGTCCAACTTGACCTGGTCGCGCGATTGGACGGCCTGGGTCTGGGCGTTCTTGATGCGGTTCTTCAAGTCCAACTGCAAGGACTGGGCCTCGGAGACAAGGGCATCAATCTGCTTCGAGTTGTAGTCGGAGTCTTCCTCGTTCAAGTCGAGCTCCTGGATGAAGTTTCTTTGTTTGTTGGAGATAAGGTTGATCAAGTTGGAGTACTGGTCCAATGAGTTGTTGATGTCCTGGATCTCGTTCATAAACGCGACAAAATCGTCCTCGTTGGACGAGTTCTTGTAGTTCCCCATTTCATAGGAGTTGTTGTAAGGGTTGCTCATGACTGGGTACACCTTTGGGATTAACTAAACTTGGATGATAGACGCCGTCACTAACTATTTTTCTTTCGGTTTATGCGACGAAAAAAAAATCCGTTTTGCTGGTTCGCTCGTTCTACAATTTTTACACATGGTGCTGCGGCTCGCTCGCTGGCGGAGGCGGTGACACCAAAAGGGTCTGGCGATGGGCCTGAAACGGTGGTGTGGGTTGCCGGGGGGATTTAAGCGGCTTGCTGACGGTCAGTGGCGGGGCCTCATGGGGGGCAGTGATGTAATGGCAGCACGGCGAAACGCGTTTTCCATAAATAGATCTTGTTGTCGTCTCTTGATTTGGCGAAGGTGTCACGTTTTGGCCTGGTATTTGTTTACGTTTAGAATGGCGATGTGGACGGTGTTTATTGGCGGTCGTTGGTGGTTTACGGCTCGATTATGAGCTCAACAACAATGTCCATCTAATGGTGGTGGTATGGTCTTGCTGATGGTGCCCATGTAATGGCGGCCATGTACTGGTGGCGGGACGTGATGGTGTCTGCTCGTGTCTCAACTTCCCCTTTTATTCGTTGGTGATCGCACATTTTATTCACCACCGCATGTTTGCAACCACGAACGACTAACGTCGCCACCCACCAACCACAATCGCCAGTTACTTACCATAGCCATCGCCAGCACCAGCAACAGCTCACGTCTCTCTTTCTCTCTTTTCAACTCTACTTTTTCCTCCTCCCCCATCCATGTTCATACCTTCCCACCACCAGGCCGCCGGCCACGATGGCTACCTAACAAACGGCCCTCTCTTCATCAAGGCCACTTCCCAGCAAGAAATCGACTTCTACGCCAAAATCAACTACATTGACGCCGCCCCTGGCGCTCTCGACGAAGACAGCACGCCAGGATCAAAGCTCATCGACTGGCTCCCCGTCTACATGGGAACACTCACCCAGGGCCAAGTGGAGGGCCCGGCGCCCCAGATAGAGACTCCCGTGCTAGTAGCGGACCTCCCGACGTCAGAACCAACCTCGAAACCGTACCTCGTGCTCCAGAACTTGTACCATGGCTTCATCCACCCCAGCATCATCGACATCAAACTCGGGTCGAAATTGACCGATGACGCCTCCACGGCGCCAGACAAGATCGAACGGCTCCACAACGTCAGTGCTTCGACCACCAGCGGCTCTCTCTCCTTCCGGATCTGTGGCATGAAGGTGTACACCACGGGAAACACGCCGTCCGAGTTATACCCGGGAATGCTGGCCTCAATATCGCGCAAGGACAACTATCTCGAGTACAACAAGACATATGGCCGTAGTCTCGACAAAGACAACGTCAAGGCAGGTATCTGGCTCTATTTCACCAGTCATTTTGCCCATTTCCCCGAGGGACCTCGAATCGTGCATCACCTCTTGGACGTCTACTGGAAACGTCTCCAGCTCCTCTACAACTGCTTGTTGGACTACGAGGTGAGGATATTCTCGGGATCGCTTCTATTCATCTATGAAAGCGACATTGACCGCTGGAAACAGGCGTTTGTCGATGGTTTCGACGACCCGTTGGTTCCAGAACCACAATTCGACGACAGCGATTCCGACGAAGAACACCAAGATGACGACGAACCACCACTCAACACTTGGAGCTCTCTCCACATGATAGACTTTGCCCATGCCCAAACCGTGCCTGGAGCCGGGTGTGACGAAAACATCATCGATGGTGTGGCCAACTTGATCACCATCTTTGCTGACTTGCTAAGGGAGTCGACTTATATTGATAAATAGTATACATGGGCTGCTTACAACAACTTGGTGATCTTACCAATAGCAATGGTGGTACCTTGATCTCTCAAGGTGAATCTACCCAATTGTTGGTAATCGCTGTAGGTCTCAGCACATACTGGTTCGGCGGTCTCCAACACAGCAATGATCTTCATACCCTTCTTGGCAAATGCAGGTGCCTTCTTGGACTTTCTGTTGGTACCCTTCTCCAACTTGTGCTTCAACTCAACAAAGGTAACTTCTTCGATGGCAGTATGCAAATGCATGACACACGAGAAACCAGTGGACAAAATCGATTTCAACTCGACAATGGCAATCTGGGCCTCGAACTTGGTGACGGTCTTGACGGGGTTCTTGATCGAAGTCAACACGTAACCTGGTGCTAAATCTTCTTCTTCGACACCCTTGATCTTCAATCTAACCTGTTCACCACTGAAAGCGGTTTCACATTCTTGTTCGGTCTCGTTATAGATAGAAACAACTTCGACTGTGGTTCTGTTGGGCATCAAAATCAACTTACCGTTCTTGTTGACGTGACCGGATTCGATCTTACCTTCGACAACAGTACCCAAGTCCTTCATCTTACCGGAAATCGGCAACATGAATGGACCGTTGATCTTACGGTTGACAGTCTTCATGTCGTCCAAGTATTCCAACAATGCTGGGCCGGTGTACCATGGACAGTCCTTGGCATTAACTCTTTCCTTCAAACCAGCACCGGTGTAACCAGAAACAGGCATGAAAACAATGTCTTCCTTGGCGTAACCGATACCCTTCAAGAACATACCCAACTTGGTGGTACAGTCCTTGTAACGGTCTTCAGACCAGCTCACAGTAGGGTCGTCCATCTTGTTGACAACAACAATGATCTTGTTGACACCTTGAGTCTTGGCCAACAAGGCGTGCTCTCTGGTTTGTCCACCTTTTTCGAAACCGGTTTCGTATTCACCCTTTCTGGCAGAAATAACCAAAATCCCGACATCGGCTTGAGAGGCACCACCAATCATTTCAGAAACGTACATCTTGTGCCCTGGAGCATCCAAAATGGTGTATCTTCTCTTTTCGGTTTCGAAGTAAGCTTTTCCGACTTCAATGGTCTTACCGTCATTTCTTTCTTCTTTGTTGGTGTCCATGACCCAAGACAAGTACCAACCTTGTCTACCGGCATCCTTGGCTTCTCTTTCGTACTTATCCACGGTACGCTTGTCGACAGAGCCAGTCAAGTACAAGATGTTACCACCCATAGTAGACTTACCAGCGTCGACGTGGCCCATGAAGATAATGGAAACGTGGTCCTTACCTCCGAACAAGTCCTTGACCACTTCTTCGTCAACTTCGTCTTCTTGTTCCTTGGCAAGGGCATCAGCATTGGCTGGAACGGGAGTGGTTTCTCTGGTGCTGTTGGAAGTGGAGGCAGCGACCTTTGCAGCAGCTGGAGCGGCAGCCTTTGGAGCAGCAACTGGGGCAGCGGCCTTTGGAGCAGGAGCAGCAGCAGCAACTGGGGTCGATTCCTTTGCTGGAGCAGGGGTCGATTCCTTTGAAGCTGCAGCTGGAGCTTCCTTCTTTTCTGGGGCTGGAGAAGGTTCCTTCTTTTCTACCTTGATGGTGTTACCCAATTTGATGGAAGAGGAAGGAGCCAACTTGAGAACCTTCTTTGGCTTGTTCAAACTAGATTGGGAAGCGGCCTTTTGCTTTTCGTAGTCGGCCAATGACATACCTTGAGATCCGGTGCTTTGAGGAGCAGCAGCTTGTTGTTGGTAGCCACTGTAGCTGTTGTTGTAGCCACCTCTATTGGTGTATTGGTTGTTGTACTGGTTGTTGTATTGGCCCTGGGGTTGGTAGCCGCCTTGGTACTGGTTGTTGTTGTATTGTCCCTGGGGTTGGTAGCCGCCTTGGTACTGATTGTTGTACTGTTGGCCTTGGTAACCGCCCTGGTACTGGTTGTTGTATTGGTTGTATTGTTGGGGAACAAACGCTTGGGTGTTCACGTTGGTGTAGTAGCCACCTTGTGGTTGTGGTGGCTGTTGCTGTTGGCCGTCAAGCGAGGCATTCTGCAAGTCTTGTGCCAACTTGTCTTGGTCTTGTTGTTCAGACATGGTGGTTCTGGTTGGGTGGTCGGGGATCAGGTTGTAGTTAAAAATTTTCAATTCTCTGCTCGTTTGGAGCGGCCACGTGACTTGCTCTGGTGTTGGCACTAAACCAGATGGGTGTAAATGTAGCGATACGACGAGAAAGCGTCATGGTTGACTGGCGGATCGTAGTAAGTGTGTATTGATGGAGATTCTAATATGGAGATGGGTTTGTTGGGATGTCTCTGCGGACCCCAATTGGGCGCCGTCGAAACGGGTGTGGTTAAGGGCCGCTTTTGACCAGGCCTCGTTAGGCTGAGGGCCTAGGGTTCTATCCTGTCGACCTTGCCCATGTATTCTTCGGGGTTCGCCTTGTCTTCCAAGCTGCTGATCGGCACCAACGTATCTGGATCACGGAAGCTGTCAAAGTACGCCGTCATCTTGTCGCTGATGAATTGCGTCGCGTTGGCGCGGGCTACCATGAGCGGGTACTGGAAGATATACACCACCACGAGGAGCACGGTCACAGCTACCAATGCCGCTATCCTGAGAAACCGTCTGTTGATCCTCATTGCACTATCTGAACCGAGTTACGCTTTCTTTACTCGTTCTAGCCCCAGCGTCACGTCGTAGTGTTACAGCCGCTATTTGGTGGAGGCTGCGCCAGATCTGGCGCGTGCAGCGCTGCGCGGCGGACAAAAATAGATAAATGTCGTCTAATGTCGCCGCTCCCAATTCCGCGCCGGCGTCACTGCGACATTTATTTGTTCCTGCACGCGGCTACGGTTGCAATTGCGTGCGCCGCCCAGAAACCCACCACCGGTTTCAGATATCGACAACCAACCCCATTGTCTGTGCCACACCAATCATGCCCATCTTTGGCGAACGGCCAGTAACGTCGATCACCATCAAAATCAACCAGTTGTCTACTCCCCACTACAATGATGACATCGAGGACTCAATTGAGCTCTATCTCTCCGACCTCCTCCACCTAATCAAGGTCCAGCCCACGAGCGGCGCTACCGAGGCAGCAAGAGCCATCAGAAAGAAAATCAAGTACGGCGACTCCGTGGCCCAGCAGTTGCGTGCGTTGAACATCTTGGAGTTGTTGGTGTTGAACTCGGGGCCCAAGATCGGCCCGGTGCTTGCCCGTGACGACAAACTCATCGATGTGCTCAAGGGAATCTTGACGGGGTCGGGCAAAACGGCAGAGGGAATCTCGTACCACCGCGAAGTCCAGACCAAGGTCCAGGGCTTGGCCATTGGCTGGAAGGCGGAGTTGCGTGATTTGGAAGGATACAAGTACTTTGCTGGGTTGTGGCAGTTTATTCCGCGGGCCAAGAAGGACAGGGGCCACTCACGGTCGGTATCGCAGGCGAGCAACACCAATGCGTTTGATGACGATGAGTACGTGCCAATTCCGCGTGCCTCAAGCCCCCGCATCACCAGTCCCCGTGTCCCCCCACCACGTCCCACCACGGCGTCTCCCTATGCCACCACCAATACCAGGAAGGACAGGAAGGACAAGAAGGACAAGAAGAAGAAATCCAAGTCAAAACGGACGCGTACACGTTACGCCGACTCGGAATACCAGATCCCCCAGATCAACTACAAGATCGAGGCCCCCAAGATCAGAGATATTCTTGCGCTGGCCCATACCCATACCACGGCGCTCAACAACCAGTTGATCACGCTTGGGCCCGATGTGTCGCCTTTGGACGACGCCAAGATCTCGGCCGAGTTTGACAAGTGTAAGTCCATTAGAAGAAAGGTGTTGAAGTACTTGCAGTACGTGGGAGCAGGAGACCAGGACAACAAGACCGACGCCGTGTTGGCCATGGACGACGAGTTCTTGGGCAGTCTTATTGGGGCCAACGAGCTTTTGGTCGAGACGTTCAAGAGATACGATGCCAAGTGTGGCTACACTGCCGAACAACCAGCGCCAAACTACGACGACGAAGAAGACAGTGACCTGAGCTACTACACAGAGAGTGACGACGACGACGACGAGGAATATAGCGACGATAACCATGCTGATAACGACGATGATATCCGGCGGACGGCCGAGAGGCTCCAAAATGCGACGCTCGGGGGCTCATCGAGCCGAGCCAAGTCGCCTCCTCCACCACGGCCAACCAAGCCGGCTGCGCTTTCCAGTGTGTTGGCACCACCGCCAATCACCAAGAACCATACAAACTCCAGTGTGCTGAGCGATCCGTTTGGCGACAGCAGTGCTGTGTCCAAGTCGGTGTACGATTAGATAACGAGAAAAACGATAAGCAGATAAGAATGAAGAAGTAGAGTAAGCTGGTGGGCATACATGTCACACCATCAAGCTTTACCTCCGTTGATAACCCTTGACAGTCATTACAGTCATTACATCTTTGTTACAGCTTCTGGGTGACGTACAACCGTCGCCATGGCTCGTCGTAATATGCCCAGTAGTGTAGACGCACCGTAATCAAAAGTTTCGCCTGAAAAACAACCCAACCATGGAGAAACTGGGCTACAAAAAGTACCAGCCACGGTTCGGCGCGGTGGAGCCGACACTTCCGCCGGCCGAAGCGTTCCGGCTCGACCACATTGTTGGCCACCAATTGAAGGCCGAGTCTCTGCAGGTGGCGGGCCATCTTCTCAACGTCGCCGCCAACTACCAACACGACTTGAAGCAGGAGATCCGCAACAAGCTCTCGACCGAACAGAAGATCCAGTTCAAGAACATCCAGATCGTCAAGCTCACGGCGAGGCTCCACAAGACGGTGGTGCTGCGACACAAGAAGTTGCAGCGGGCGGCCGCGGCCTACGAAGGCCAGTTGGATACCGACATCAATGAGTTGTTGCAGACGACAATTGAGGTCGGCGACCGCATGAGGCGGTGTCTAGGAAGGATCAGTGTTGATGCAGTTGATCGGGAGCGGTTTCCGGCGTTGTATGCGGTTCTTGGCGGACAGGAAGACATCAACACCGATACAGAAACAACGCCAGAAACACAACAAAGAACACAAACAACAAGCCCACCGGGAACACCACGACAACAGAAACCACACTCGGATGCCGTGTCACAAGCTCCACCCGATGGTTCGCCAGTTCCACCACCACCAGAAGCAAACACCACGAAAACAACACCACCAACAACCCCACCATCTACATCGCACGCTACACCTCCACCTCGAGCCACACATCCACCCACACTGCCGTCACCATCTCCAAAACAACACCCACAACCCGAAGATATGGACGCCGCCCAGTTCGAGATGTTCATGTCGTCGTCGATCTCCAAGTATCGCCAACAACAACTGCACAAGTACGACGACACCGACCCGTTTGTCCACAAGCGTGCTGCCCCTGTCCACCGCAGCAACCCCATCAACCTCCTCTACTCGTCACTCATCAACAGCCCGTCCTACATCAGCGAAAATGCCCGGCCGTTCCCGTCGCTCATCAGCATCAAATCGCCGGCCACCATCAAGCTGACGCTCCAGACGTCCCATTTCAAGAAGCTCCGCATCAACGGGGCTCCCATCACCTCGGGAGTTAACCTCCAGGCGTGTCAATGCAACGACGACGACGACAAAGAGCCTGCTGCCGAACCAGAAGCCGGGACGGTGTCGCCAGCCAAGAAAGCCCTTGCCGATTCGCTCCTCGCCCTCGATACGCTCCGTCTCAGCAGCGATGATGATGCATGGAACTCTTCGGGATTGAACAGCGAGGACGAAGAAGTGTCCGACCTGCTCGTTTCGACGGAATCGTCCGAGTCAGACTCGGGCACCGACGAACAAGACGGCAACCTTTCGAGCACCAACCGCTACTACTCGTCGCTCCGCCAGGAACTCAAGCAGAAGAAGCGCAAGGGCCTCATACGACATCGGCGCCGCCGCCGCGACCGCACCAACAACTACACCCGTGCCGACTTGTCGCCGACACCGAAACACCAGCCGAGCCACTATATCCTCAAGCCGAAGGGCTCGATCCTCAAGTCGCGCATTCGGTTCCAGCCACTCGTGTTGAAGCCGCCGGTTGGCAACTTCGACAACGTCGAGCGCAGCGCCATCTCGGCCGTGAACAACACCTACGACTCGACTACGAAACACGAGATCAGCAGCTTGACGGTGACGGGCACGATTCTCCCGACCAACGACGGTGGCAGCGACTCAGGCAACGAAGAAGAAGTCGAGGACTGGAACGGCCGCGGTGGTGCCGACGACAACGACGCCAACGACGCCAACGACGATACCTCCGATCTCCGGGCGTTGTCGAAACTAAAGCATTATGTATTATGAGATTAAGTGATCCATATCCAGAAAAACCACACAAAGACGATGGCAAACACCGCCAACCACATCCTCCAGGTGATTCCTGCCCGCTGGCTCATCACCACCATGTTGTTGAACGTCCTCTTGAGCGTCACCGTGCCCTTCTCGAACCCGTTGGTGATTTCGTCGTTCAACTTGATTCCCTTGTTGATTTCGCTGCCCATCCGCACCCCCAAGTTCTTCAACATCGACACCTTGTGTCCCATCGACTCCATTTCGTCGTTATTCTGCGATTCGAGCGACAGCAAGTATGCCTCGTTGTGTTTTGCCGACGGCGGTGCGGGCGTGGGGTCGTATGGAGACGCGGTGCGCGACACCGGCTTCGTGCTCGGCGTGGTGAAGAGCTGTGTTCTGAGATCACGCTGGTGCGCTCCAATTGCTGTGTATCGCGAACTCATCTTGCCGTAAGTCGTCGTTTACCTGGTAGTGATGCTGGTTTGAGTATTTAGGCTAGGGTATGGGGCTGTGTGCAGGGCAGGGTATTGTTGGTTTATATGCAGGCGGCTGACCTTGACCGTTTCATACACCGGGCGAAGTAGCAATAAATGATGGATTCATGGATCGATGTTTGTAGAATCGTGTTTGGCAACGAGTTTTGTATATGGCAGTCAAAACAATTTGTAAATGTACGGACGTTTCATTTTATGGTAGCGCCGGTCCATCTGATCTATTTTGGTAGCGCCGATTTTGTATTTAAAAACCAAACATCTTTGCCGCAGTAGCCCAAAAGGCCAGGACCGCCGTTCCGGTTCCGCACTATCAATTACCTGATTATCAATTACTAATAGCATACAACCAAAATGGAAGAAGAGCAGCCGCCAAAGTCGCTCCAGTACGTCAAGCATGTCGTGCTTATCCTCTCTGGAAAGGGAGGTGTGGGTAAATCGTCAGTGACGACGCAAACGGCGTTGACTCTTGTCAATAAAGGATATAATGTCGGAGTGTTGGATATCGATTTAACCGGGCCATCGTTGCCACGGATGTTTGGAGTGGAGAAGAAGCAGGTCCACCAGTCGACGGCAGGATGGGTGCCGGTTTCTGTGTACAAGAAGCAAGAAGGACTGAAGCGTGGGAATCTCCTGTTGATGTCGCTCGGGTTCCTACTTGGAGACCGTAACAACTCGGTAGTGTGGAGGGGCCCCAAGAAAACGGCCATGATCCGCCAGTTCTTGAAAGATGTGTACTGGGGAGACAGCAAGACGCCACTCGACTACTTGTTGATCGATACGCCGCCGGGAACTTCCGACGAACACATCGCCATTGCCGAGGAGTTGCGGTGGGCCCAGCCGCTCGATGGGGCCATCGTGGTGACGACACCGCAGCAGGTAGCAACGGCCGATGTGCGGAAAGAGATCAATTTTTGCAAGAAGGTCAACTTCAACGTGATCGGGGTGGTGGAGAACATGAGTGGGTTTATCTGCCCATTCTGTGCCGAATGTACCAATATCTTTCTGAGCGGTGGAGGGCAACAGTTGAGTCAACAGCTTGACCTCGCATTCTTGGGTAATGTGCCGATAGACCCCCGGTTTGTTGAGATGGTTGAGATGCAAGACGGCGGAGAAAAGAAACTAATTGATTTGTACGATGGATGTGAGTTGAAGCCAATAATGGAAGGGATTATAGACAAGGTATTGGCCAACGAATACCCATCGAGGTTAGAATGACGATAAACACCATGATTAAAACGACATACTCTTTTTTTTATATAATAACTAATATACACATTTGCTTTGCTTATTCTATACCGTTAGCTTTCTTCCATTTCGCGAGTCTTCTTCTCAAGTCGCCAGCACTCTGTTGGAACACATTCAACTTCTTGTCCCACATCATTTTGTCGTAGTCGTCGCCGTGCTTCTCGTGGAGCGCCTGCAACCATGCTGTTTCTCTGTCGGATTGGACTCGGTCCTTCTTTTGCAGGAGGTTCTTCTTACCGTACTCTTCCAATTGCTTGATGACGTCGTTATCGACAGGTTCTTCAACGTGTTTCTGGACCTTCATGGTACCGTACACAACCTTGACGACTTCGCCGGCGTCGTCTCTGACGATACGGGCTTCTCCCTCGGGGATCTTGGCGGGGTCTTCGGTCTGTTCAATGTCTGAAACGGTGGTTTTGTCGTTAATCTTTCTTTGGTGTCTTTCCTCAGTCAAGGTGACCACCTTTTGTTCCTGGCCCCCGGCCATCGTGCCCAACTTGGCCCGCAATCCCAACTTCTTGTAGTTTTGCTGTAACGTCAATGATTTGTCCCAGTTGGCGGCTATAATGGGGTTGGAGTGGATGTTGATATTGGCTTGCTTGTCTTTCAATCTTCTGGTGCTCTTCTTGACCGACGAGCGGGCCATCTTTCTCCTTCTTACGGACGTCATGGCTATGGGTTCTACTAATGTCTGGGATTATTTGGTACAGATGAAAAATGATGAGATGAGTATGCATTTTTTGTGTCATATGGCGCGTGATCTTGTGCACGTGATGTGTACCCCTACCGATATCGTCTTCAAGTGTCTAGCGATGGAGTCTCTGTGGGCACCAGAGTGCCACGACCACGGCCACGGCCTCTTCCTCTTGCTCGTGCACGGCCCGTTCCGCGGCCACGAATACTAAATCCCCTGACGTTTGTTCTTTTGGCCGACACCCGCACCGGTCTTCCTCTGAATGTCTGTGCGTCCAACTCGGCGATAGCCCGTTGGGCGCCTTCCACCAATTCGTACTCTACGTAGGCGTAACCCTTGGGCAAGCCTCGGTCAAACAAGATGGTGACACGGGCGATGGTGCCGACGGTCTCAAAGAACTCTTCGAGCTGCGACGGTGTCGACAGATAGTCGACGTTCCCCACATATACCGACCGCGAATCGGACTCGGCCTGGACGTCGTCGGGGATGTGGCTGGCTGGTCCGTCGGTATGACTGGTGGGTTGTGGCTCGGTGTTTTGGCTGGACATGTTGGTCATGTTGTCCATGTGTTTCTCGATGTGGTTCTGCCCGTGGTGGAGTTGTAGTTGTACCCGGAGAGTTAACCAGGTGGTTTTTTCCGGTTGACAAAAATTACATTTCTCGTCTGTTTATTTTGTTCGTGTTCTATCGTTTAGTCTGCTAACTACACCTCGACAAATGCCCTGTAGGTGGTGAATTCGTCCGATCCGGAAGTCAATTCGATCTCGACGCCGGGGGCCACAAAGAATACGTAGCCGGTCTTGACCTCCTTGGCGGCCTCGCCCTTGACCTTGATGGTACCGTGACCCTTTGTCGTGATGATGATGGAGGGTCCGTCAAAGGTATCGTAGTGCTGGACGCCGCTGTGGTCCAATATCGTCTGCAAAACGGCAAACTCGGCGATGGGTGGATTGTAGAGCACCGACTTGGCATCGCCGTGGGCTTTGGCAAACAGCAAGAGCGGCATCTTTTGCTTTTCCACCGAGTCGTATGAATAGGTCAACATCTCGACCAAGTTCTTGACGTCCTTGAACTTGGGGGTGAATCCGGCTCTCACGACGTTATCGGAAGCAGCCATGCACTCGATGATATCACCGGAGATGTATGCGTGGGGGTCCTTGGCCTGCAAAAACATGGCTTCACCCGACTTGAGGTAAACGTGGTTCAACAATAAACATCCGCAGAATAACCCGATATCGTTGGGGAACTGCTTGTTCAAACGTTGGATCAATTCAGCCAATCTCGAGTCGATGGCAGCAAACAATTGTGGTTCAGCCTCGGTTCTCTTGACCAAAGATGCAGCCTTGGCGTTGATGACATCGTCGCTGGTGTTCATCAACTTGCCAAACACCTTTTGCAACAACTTTCTGTTGTTGACGTCGTCTTGCAAGGCAATTTCAGCCTCTGGCTTAATGTTGGCAACAAATTCAGTCACGATTTCTTCACCAATAACATCGTGGAGTTCAGGGATGGTCTGCAAGGTGGCAGCCAACTCCTTCAATGGCTTGAACCCACAGAACCCTTCGAAATCGGTGACAGCGATGGCCATTTCTGGCTTGTGGTTGTCGTCCGGGTAGTTCTTGGGGTCGGCGGCGTGGAGCTGGGCACCCAACTTCTTGTCTGGATGGGCCTGGATCGACAACACCTTTTCGATCGACAACACCTTGAACAAGAACGGAAGTTCCTTCGATGAACCGAACTTGTCGATGATGGACTGGTGCAAGAACTTTTGTGGCTGCTGGCCAACCAAGTCTCTCAAAGTCTTGCCGTCATAGTGGGCATCGTCGACGGCGACCGAGGGCACCGAAGGGTGCGTGCCCATCCATAATTCGGCATAAGGTTTAGCCTCATCGATAACGGTGGTGGGGTCGGAGCTGGCTGCAAACTGGGCAACGGCCGATGTAGACCCGATTTTTCCCCAGTCGTAGTTCTGGTAACCACAGTTGATTCTGAAAAGGCCCGACATTTTATCTCGGATCAGTGTTTGGGTTTCGGAGTTGAGAATTAAAGTAATTTTCGAGACGTGGAATGCCTCACTCTTTATATACGGCGGAAAATTCTCGCGTCCACGTTCCAACCTGCGTGGGCTAACCTGCACTTTTCCCATCAGTTGACATTTACGTCAAACTTCATTCGGTGCTGGCCTTTACGCTGCGGTTCTGTTGTTTACACTCTATTGCATGTGGATCGAGACGGCGTCGGGCAACCGCATAGCCAAGTCGGCCACCATTTCGGGTCCGGACCGCATTGTTATCGCGGGGAACACCACCGTCGGTGAAGACGTCGTGCTCCACGGCGACGCGCCGCTTCTTAGTGTCCAACCAGACTCGTCGGCCATCTCCATCGGTAAGTACTGCTACTTGTCTCGCCAGTGCACAGTGTGTCCGCCCGTGATCCAGGATGTGCCTGAGCCAAAGCACGGACCGGTCTCGATCGGAGCGTACTGCATAATCGGCGCCGCTACTGCCGTCCATCTGGCCAACATCGGCAACCGCGTGTTGATCGAGGCCAACTGTACGCTTGGAAACTTGTCGATCATCTACGATTGCTGCATCATCAGGGAGGGAACAACGGTGCCGCCCAAAATGGTGGTTCCGCCGTATAGCGAGGTTTCAGGCGTTCCAGGCGTCGACTTCACTATCCGTCCCTTGAACAATAGCTACAAAAAACTCATCGAATTGGAAGCTAAAGAATCTCAAGTATTGGCTCCTTAATGAAAGAAACATATGCTGGGTGTGTGGACGTGGTTACTAGTCGTATTTGGGCACATTGTTGCCAATGATTCCTTGCGACAGTCTGACGCTTTTGCGCTTAACAAACTTCTTCACCACTTGCCACAACGCAAAAAGCACGGTGAAGAACGCCACGTATCCAAAGAACCCATAGTCATGCACGTAGTCCATGAAAAACAACGGTCCTCCATAGAGATGTCTCACTAACCGATGCGTCAACTTGGCGTTGTTGGTCAAGGTGGGGTCCAATAACGACAACAACACCGGCTTGATCTTGTATGGATCATTAACAAGCTTCTTGCCGTCGATATCCTTGTCCCAGGTGTACCTGTTGTCCTTACTGATGACAACAGTGTCTCCAGCATCATACTGGCGTGGATCAAACCCCCACTTGGCCACATGGTCAAATTCTTCGGGCTTCGATTTGTCAATGAAGGTAAACAACACCTGGTCGTGGTCAAAAAAATGAGGAATCTCCTTTCTCATTTCCCGGATGATGTTGACGTTCTTCACCCCGCGGCTCTTCATCGTCTGCACCCTGTCGGCCTTGTCTTGTCTGCGCTTCAAAAGATCATTGTAGTAGTATTCTTTCTTCAAATAGTAATACTCGTGTGCTGCTAGCGATATGTTGTATAATGCCTTGTTGGTGCCGATGGCATCCGTCGAATCAATAAACGTTACGACAACCTTGTCGTTCTTCTTGTTCTGATTTTTGCTAAAGTAGGTTGGCAATAATTTGGGCGTCAACTCCTGGTATAATGGATACTGGTTACGCTTGATGAATTCTTCAATCTTCTTAAAATCACGCATGTCATCAACGGCAAAGTTTTGGTAGACCGTGGTGAATAACGTATTATCCTTGTAGATGAAGAGAGTGGGTTTGGAAGAAATGGAACTGGCAAGGTATAACTCTTCGTTAAACTCCTTGGCTGGTTGGTTCTCGTCATAACTGATGAATTCCATCAAGTTTTGTGCCTGAATTTCGTTATTGATTTCAATCTTGGCGTGTTTGGCGGTGTACAAGTACATGTTGAATGGAGACTTGGTGACATATTCCAAAAGGTAGGGCAAGATAGCTCTGTCTTCGTCGGTTACTTTCTCTTGGTCATAGTAGAAGACTACCGAGACCTTATTGTTCAACGGATAGTATGAATTTAAAGGTTCGAATGGTAAACTCTTTTTCAACTCCATCACCTCCATAAGGCCTGCAGCAGATTGGCGCTCGTATTGAAAGTTTTCAAACAATCTGTTGGCAAAATGTTTCATGCTTTCAAGGGTCACTTCGTCAGAATAGTCGAATCTGATGATGCCGACTCCCTTGGGCAAGAACATGATGAACTTGGGGTCGTTGTTTCTGTTGGGAGACGTGAGCGACCCGAGTTTCAAGCCTTTGCACACTTCGGGGTTATCGAAACAGTTGAGGTGGCCAGTTTTGACGGTCGACAAGATCTGGTTGGACAATTTGTCCCATATCTGTTTGGAGTCCAAGCAATCAAAGCAGCTTCTATCAAAATGGTTCTTGCCTGAGCTGTCGGTAGCCGTCCATTGCTGGTCTGTGGACGGGAAGAAGGCAACAAAATGGGCCTCTTCTATCTCTCCAGCCACGATCTTCATGATCTGGTCGGTATTTAACAAGGTCGATGCGCTCGGCATGTCTATGACACCGTTACTGTATTCGGCCACCGAGTTCCGGGCGTACTTCTTAAGGTTCTCCAGCGTTCTCATCAATGTCCGGGGGTAACTGCCAACGTGCTTCAGCTTCTTGTTGTTCTTGGCCTTGCCCTTTGCGTCGGTTTCGGGTGCGTATAACCGCAAACTGGGGTAGGCAAACACTTCTTCTCTTTCACACAAATCTCCGCTTTCGACACAGTTGACTTGTCTCATTTGGATATCGAGCTCCTTGAGCGTCTTGTGGAACTCTTGGTAGGTCTTTTCCCACACGGGAGCGAACGCCTGACAATGACTGCAATAGGGCGAATAGAACTCGACAAACGAGAGCTGTTTGCCCGTGGACTCGTCAAAGTCCTTGAGGGTCAAGTGTGGTGGCAATTTGATGTTTTCCGATTCTTCTGGCGGTGCCGGCTTCGAATCGGTCGCTTCGTAATCATCAGCCAGTTTGCCGCCAGCAGCATTTTCGGGTTTGTTTGCGTCGGCAAGCTCGTTCTTGATCGACGCCGGTGATGCTAGTGACCACGATGCCAACGCTAACACTGTCAACAATCGTAAACTAACCATAGTGTCTGGACAAGGCCTAGTGGGAGCTTTATATCCGGATTCGGTAAGGCTGTGATTATGGTTGGAGACGTTGGCAAAAATTCGTGTGTTTATGTGCAGGATGTGTCAACTATTTCTCTATCAGGATGAATATATTATGCTACGGAGACTAAATAAGTGAATATATGAAACGGTGAGGTGCGGATCGGGTGCAATTGAGGGTCTTTTTGTTGGATGGTGGTGTTTTGGAGAAATTTCTGGTTTGCGTTTGTGTTCTGGTGTTTGGTGGTGGTCAAATTAAGCCTGAATCGTCGCCTTATCGCTGATCTCCAATAAATATGTCTTGAAATACTCGAAACTTACCAACGTCACGGCACTCGCGGGCACCGTTCTGACCAAGTTGATTCCATACCCAGCATAGAACCCTCTGAGGCCTTCCTTTCGGTAGATTTTGACGATGGTGTCGATCATTTTGGGGTCACGCAGCCGTTTCTTGCCCGACTGGATCTGCATTCTAGTTCTTAGTATTTCGTGTGGGTATGTCACGGTACTGGCAATCATTTTCGATACCGAGGACGCGGTCACGAGTCGCCAGAGAAGCCCCGACAGCGACACTCCTTCGGTGCGTTCCAACCGGTTGCAGTCAAGGAAATGCTTCAATTTCTCGTACACGGGGAAGTGAATCCCCACATGTACAAGACCAAAGAGAGAGGGCACGAGCCCGCTGTAGAATACCTTGATTCCTTCTTCCTTGTACATTGTTCTGAATGCATCCAACGTCCCCCGGTAATATGTCTTCTGGGGCTTGTTGCTATCCTTAAAGATGGTGGCTCCCTTGCCTGTCTGCACCATGAGTCTTGTCTTGACGACCCATACGGGGTTGACTGCGATGGAGGACGCCGTGCCTGCCGTTAAAGCCGAGCAGAAATGGGTCGCCGATGGATTTTCGATATCGAGGTGTTTTTTCAAGAAACTCGGGTACGCTGCCTTGGCGCGTTCGTAGATGGTGAAGTAGATGGTCCAGGTGGGTAAGTAGCCGACGGTGATGGGCACGAGCCCGCGGTACAAGCCGCGAATGCCTTCTTCGCGGAGAATGGTCTTGAATGCATGGACGAAGCCGTGGTATTTCTTGACCCCCGGGGTCTTGACATCACGGTTAATCAGGAGCATGGCTCCTTGTGCCTGTAGCCTCGTTTTCACCACGTCTAGCGGGCATACGACGACCCCGGCGACAAAGCCCGACGCGGCACCTGCCAACGTCACCAACTGGTTGTCGCCAAAACGGGCCAACCACGGCGGGTGGTATCGTCCCAACAGGTCTATGCGGTGGATCTCGAAGCTCGGCGCCGTGGACTCGCGGAACTCCAAGTCCTCGCCGTGAACGATGTCCGAGAAGTCGTGGTGATTGGATTTATCCGACATGGCTGGGGGAAGTGGGTTTCTCGGGAAAACAGCAGGGATCTAGAGGTGGAGGCTGTGTGTGTGTGTGTTCGGTGGAGCCGGCCTGGATGAGTGCTAAGTTCCCGGGCTGGCGATGGAGGGCCAGAATGTCGGATAAGTAGGGTGTGGATGAATTTTGAAAATGATTTCGCGCTGGATCGGATATGATAAGTGAGCGATGCGAGGACAAACGGTGGTGGGGCGGCTGTTTGTGGACGATTGCGGGTGTTTGGACGTGCTGGGCGTGCAATTGACGGTGGTGAGCTTGCGGCACGATGGTGGTGGTAGCGACAGCGATGGTGGTGGTAGCGACAGCGATGGTGGCGGATGTGGTGGCGGGGGGTTGTCTTGCTCAGTAAGCGTGCTCGCTAGCGCTATCCGTGGCGGAAGTGCGCTCCGCTCAAGCGCATTGCAAGCGACTGTGAGAAATAATACGGCAGAGGTAGACAACAGTGAGAAGCGGCGCAATTTGGCCAATAGAGAGCTGGAGTTTGTCTAGAGATCATCGTGGTTGTCATCTACGTGTAGCAGGCCCGTTTAGCGGCGCCAGAACGTACTGGCTCCATGGTGGGAGTGTTTGGCACTGTTGCGTATCCTCGGCGATAGATGTCCTCTACGGAACCCGAACCCCACGATTTCTCCTCCATCGTTCCGTGACATCCCTACTCCGCCCAGTACCATAGCACGACTGGCACCAGTTTGGCGGCACGGTAACGATGGACAGTTTCAGCCCACAGCACCGCTAGCACCGACGTAGCCACTGTATTTAGGCGGCGCACGGCGAGAAGTGAAAAATTCAACATTTCCCTACACCTCCCAATCATGGTCAAATTCTACCTCAAGGTCTCCGCCACCTTGGACAACGTCACCGGGTTGCAGCCGTTGGACACGGCCGAGTCTCCGTTCGAGTACACGTTTACGATTGAATGCACCAAGTGCAGAACCGTCCACGACAAGCCCGTCGCCATCAACCGGTTCGAACACCACGAGATCTCGGGCTCGCGTGGCGAGGCCAGCTTCGTGTTTAGGTGCAAGGAGTGCAAGTTTGAACATTCGGCGACCCTCTCCAGCACAGGCAAGTCTCTCGGCGTGGACGACGGAAACAACGCCGTCGCCGTGCTCGAGATCGACGCCCGAGGCATCGACTTTGTTGCCTTCATCCCCAACGGCCAATTTACTGTTGTCGGCACCGATTCCGGCACCAAGTTCACCGAGGTTGACTTGGAGGATGCCGAGTGGTACGACTACGACGATAAGGCCAACGGTGAAGTAAGTGTCACCGATGTCAAGTGGGAGATCAAGCGGTCGTGAGAGAGCAAGTATGTACGATTAAATGAAACGCCAACACTCCAAACTACAATTGTAAGGCGCAGCCGTAACCGTAGCCGTGTCTGTTACTTCACAATGTAGCCGTAATGACGAGTCATCGACCCTTGGACCAAGGAATTAACTCCGCTGCCTCGTCGCCGCGATGTTACTCACGCTCGCTAATTCCGAGTGACTCAGCTCGGTTGCAGGGAGTTAGGGCCCGATTAGGAAGTGCGGCCGAGCCTGACACATACCGCCAATTTGCAGCCTTCCACGCGGCACCACGGCGCAAAAACAGTATAAAACCAGTCGACAGGCCCACCATTCACATCCTCATCAACATGCTTTTCTACGTCTTACGTGCAAGTGCCACTCTCAACAACGTCAAGGGCGTCGAGCCCCTTGACAACCAAGATTACCCCCACGACTACAAGTTCGTCGTGCGATGCTCGGCGTGCCGACACCAGCGCGATAAGCCCATCGACATCAACCAACAGGACGAGGTCGAGGTGACGGGCTTCAGGCGGTCGGCCAACTTCTTTTACAGATGCCGCGAATGCAAGCGTGAACGATACGCTTCGGTGAAACGAACCAAAAACGCCATTGAGGGCGAGGACTTGGTCGATCTCGTTGAGATCGAGACGGTGGGCATCGAGTTGTTGGAGTTTATCCCCGACGACCAGTACCACTGCACGAGTATATTGTCCAACGAGGAGGTGGCCGAGATCGACTTGAGTGAGGGCGAATGGTATGGCTACGACGACGAGGGCAAGGGCGAGGTCAGTATCAGCAACGTCAAGTGGAGTTTAGATTTCGTCCGGTAAAATAGTGTTTAGTTAGTTTCATATAAAGTTTTTGTTACCTTCATGGTTCATATGTAGCTGTTTGTCTGTGGCTGTTCATCTATGGCTCGTAGTGGTGGCTTTGGTCGTGATTTGGCACCGCCGTTCACTGTCGGTGCGCGATCCAATTTCGGTCCAGAAGGATTCAAAGTTCGCACCATTAACCGACGCCGTGACACCATGTATGGTCCCGACAACGCTGTGTGGTCTCAATGGCGGCCATATTGACATGGCTCAACTGCTCGACCTTACTATACTCGCTGAGACTATTTCTACGACCGCTTCCTGCCCCATAAACCCTCAATTGCCGACCCTACCCGTTCTCCTCACCTTATCTTGCTCGCGGCAGCGTCGGAGACCACAAAGCGGAGCAACCCATAAACTACCGAAATAGTTTCTCCTGTCAAAATTCACCCTAAAAAGGAGCTTTTCTTTCCGGATAAACTTGTGTTTCTACAAAAGTCTCTTCTTCCAGCAACAATTACCAATATGGGTTCCAGTTCTTTAGCAGACGCAATCGTCCAACCCCTCAACGATCAGGTCCATAAAATCACCGACAAGGCCACTCACGGCGGCTCGGCCGGTGGCTCGTTGGGGGCCCCCAAGCCCGGAATCGAGCTCTTCACCCCCAAATACTACGCTGCTTGCACAATTGGCGGTATAGTGGCCTGTGGGCCTACCCACTCTGCCGTCACCCCCTTGGATTTGGTCAAGTGCCGTCGTCAGGTCAATTCGTCGTTGTACAAGTCCAACGTCCAGGGCTGGTCCACCATCTTGAAGACCAAGGGTGACTCCATCTTCACCGGTATTGGTGCCACCTTTATCGGGTACTCGTTCCAAGGTGCTGGTAAGTACGGGTTCTACGAATTCTTCAAAAAGACCTATAGTGATGCTATCGGAGTCAAGAACGCAGAAAGATACAAGACCGGAGTGTACCTCGCTGCCTCGGCCTCCGCTGAGTTCCTTGCTGATCTCGCGTTGTGTCCCTTTGAAACCATCAAGGTCAAGACCCAGACCACCATCCCTCCATACGCCAACTCGGTGTTTGATGGCTGGTCCAAGATCACTGCTACCGAAGGCTTTGCTGGCTTGTACAAGGGATTGGTTCCTTTGTGGTTCAGACAGATCCCTTACACCATGGTCAAGTTCACCACCTTCGAAAAGACCGTCGAACAAATATACCTGTACTTGGGCAAGCCTGCCAACTCCTACACTCCTCTCCAGCAGACCGGAGTCTCGTTCTTGGGTGGTTACATTGCCGGTATCTTCTGTGCCGTGGTTTCCCATCCTGCCGATGTCATGGTGTCGAAGATCAACTCCGACAAGAAGGCTACCGAGTCTACGGGCCAGGCCTTGAAGAGAATCTATAGCAACATTGGGTTTGCTGGTGTCTGGAATGGTTTGCCGGTCAGAATCGTCATGATTGGTACCTTGACTGGGTTCCAATGGTTGATCTACGATTCGTTCAAGGTCTACATTGGTTTGCCAACCACCGGTGGTCATTAGAAGTTATCTATTAGTTCCAGACGTTCTTGAACAAGTCGTCGTCTAAGCCGATATTCAATGCACTTCTGTTGTTGGAAGCTGGTGCCGCTGCTCCTGAGGAGGATGAGGTGTCGTTCCATTCGTTATTCCAACTCTGCTGTTTGAGCGAGCTGGAAGAAGAAACGAAGCCGTTGTTGTTTGTAGTGTTTAGGCCATAATTTAATGAAGTTCCGTTGCTAACTGGAGATCCAACTGCAGACCCGTTCACACTGGCGGTGCTGGTATTGGTAGTGTTTTGACTGAAGTTTAATCCGTTCATGGAGTTCGCCAAGGTGTTTACACTGCCCGTGTTGTTTCTGTAAGTTTGCTGATGTTGCTGTTGCTGCTGCTGCGGTTGTATAAAGCTGCTCGAAGATGATGGAGACGAGTATAACGAAAGAATCGACTTTTTCAAGTCGGGTCTCCCATTGTTTATGCTGGAAATGCTGCCACCGGTCGATTGTGCCGATTGGGCTTGTGGAGACTTAACCCTTGCAACTGGCGTTTGTGACTGTGCTTGTGGCGACGAAACACGAGCTCCCGTTGTTGGTACACCTCTTGTGGGTGGGATAGGAGCAGATCTCGAGTGTGCTTGTGAGGGAGAAGATGAAGAAGTGAATAAACCAAAGTCGTCATCAAGAAGGGTACGTGGAGATGTAGATGCTGGAGCAGTGGACCGCTTGGGGCTAAAACCTCCCAATAAATCGTTGCTATTAGACTCTTGTTGAGGGATAGGCCTTGACGATGAACCGGTGCCCAAGTTGATCGACAACGGGTCGGGGATGGCCCCAGAAGCCGCCCACTTTTTCATTTCGTACTTGGTACGGATAAAGTTTTCTATCTTCAGGTCGTTGGGAACGTAATTTTCAGGCAACTTGGATTCCCAGTACCAGTTGGCCTTCTCGTTGCCCCACTTTATCATCAGTTCGACCTGCTCGTCGGTCCATGCGTCTAAGTCAACCGACTTCACCTTGGAGATGTGTGTTCCCATGGATCTGTGTATTCCCGAACACCTGATGCATATGAAGCAACCCAAGTTCCACGACGCCCACCGCGGACTCTTGGCCGTCTTGCAGTCGGAACAGGTCTTGTTAGCAGACTCCTTGAGAAGTTGCTTGAGAATCTGCTTGTGTTTCTCTGAGTGTGTTTTCTTGGACGAGGGCAAGGCGGTTCTGTGACTCATGTTTAGGGAGAGAGATCAAGAGAAGTCCTGGTGTTAGCCGTGGACGTATTTGGGTTGGGGCGAAACAGTGGTGCGACAACAACTGGGCGCGACATTTGTGATCCAAGAACAATGTCGCGCCCGGCTATCGAGGTTTTTCGTGCGGTCCTGGTGTTCTTTTTTTGTCCGCCCCAAAACGGTAAATTCCACCCTTAGTCAACTTTTTGCGGACCTCCGTGCCGCAACTCTTTCGCAAGGCAACATCAAAAGGCTGAGAAAAAACCATATAAAGCCTTCCACCAATACCACTACAAACAAAGGACAAACGGTGTGCTTGTGCCAATAAACTTGATGAAATATAGATAACAACATCGCCAGTACACATCACCACCACCCCACTCACTATACCGGAACCCACAGCGCCCACCACCCAGCCCGGTTCTACCCACACATCGTCCATCATTACATGAAGCTGCGATCCAACAGTTACTATTCCCATGCGGAAGTTCGGGCCCACGATACGCCCAATGATCTCTGGATGATCATCTACAACAAAGTTTACAATCTCACCACGTTTTCGAAGGACCACCCTGGCGGTATGGAAGTGCTATTCGACTGTGGAGGGGTCGATGCCAGTGAGGCGTTTGAAGATGTAGGTCATTCCGACGATGCAGTCAAGATGCTCGAACCATTTTTGATAGGAGAGATTGAACTCACTCAGCACTGCACCTATCCCAAGAGCCATCGACATAAGGATCAAAAAGGTAACATGGCCATCGCTGCCAAGAAACGGCAAAAGAAACAGCGGTTGTACTGGGAAAAACTCATCATCTACTCCCTACTTATATTGGCGGCCCTAGCGTTTGTGATATGTGTGGGAGTACAGAAGATGAAGTGGACACATCTCCTTAATGAAACTATATAGCAGTATAGACGGACTTGTTCATTGGGGAAGGAAACTGAAGGGACTTTGTTGCATATTTAGGCATTAACAGTATTGGCATCACATTAACGCATTCCGTGCATGTAGAAGGAGCAACCACCGCATTCGTAAATAAGGTGTTAAGATTTTAAAAAAATTCTTAAAATTTAAGCCCGATACGGGGGTCGAACCCGTAACCTTTTGATATCCTATTTAAGAGTCAAACGCTCTACCGATTGAGCTAACCAGGCATTTGTTGTCAAAATAATGTTACGAGTTGTATAGTGTGACCTATGTATCTTTCAATTTGCAGAGTATAAAGTTTAGTGGAATCAATTTAGATTCCTCGGATCATGTTCTTCAAGATGCTTAAGAAGTTCAAACTCTGACTCTCAAACTTCCACCGTCATTTAACTTTCTTCCTCCGCTTGTTATGGTTAATAGTTCAATTATTCGCTATTAAAATCCTGAACTGGCTTAGTAAAACATCGTACACCGTCTCGACTTTTGCGACTAGTACGAGACATAGTTAGCTCGGTAGCCAAATAAGCTTTTGAGCTCCTTGTCGACGTTCTTCCAAGCACGGCAGGCATCTTCTTTACACTGTTGGAAGCACCAAACCCACGAGTATCACCAAGAATGTTGCTGTCTAGAAATGCCAAATGCTTCGACAGGCATTGCATAAAGCCATGTGAAGATACTGTAAAGGATGTTTCGGTAATATGTCACTGGAAGCTTGAATAGATGATCAAAAATAAACAAAGTTACCTTGTTTATCCGTCTCTCGTAGAATATTGACGCTGGTTGAAGATACATCATACTCCCAAAGGATGACTTTCCTTGTATTTGTCGTTCAAAGACATCCAAATTCAAGAGTACAAGCACTGAAGATAGATTCCAACTCTTTGGTAGACCGGTTTGTAGATATTGTAACTCCCAGTAATATTGAATTAAATGCTGAACCTTCGTTTATACCAAGTTGATTTATAAAAGCTCCCTGAGACAACATCTACCAACTATCATGTATTTATTACCGTAACGAATCCATGGTGAACTTATCTGATCAAGATAGAGTCCAGAGACAAGCCATAGGTTGTTGGGGCACGTTATAGAAACGGTTCTTCATTCAAAACTACCAGTCACGGCCTGCTTTAGTACTCGCATGACTGCAGACCTTTATACTGAATATAATTACTAGGAGTCACCACGTCATGTTCGGTTTAACAAGAAACATTGTTGTTTCCATTAGCTTAAAATACCTCCAATCTTTCAATTTTTCAAAATTCGTGGGAACCATACGGATGTTGTTCGAATTCGCAAGTTGTGCTGCAAGGTTTCTCAACTCCCATACGCGAATTTCATCAAATAGTCGAATCACTTCGGGTGTTCTAAGTTCTTAGGCTTTTTGGTTTTACCTCCTATGTGCGGTTCTCTAAAGCTTATCCTTTGAAGTCTCGTATCTTCTAGAACCCACTTTATCATGGATGGTCATTTCATGTTTCTCATGTATCGGCTGGATCTGGATAATTAGTAACCAGATTCCGATAAACCTCTGGTTTTGGTATCTTTAACCCTATTTCATGTTTTTCCCATCCTTTGTTTGCATGCTTAAGTGGTGACAAGAATTTCATCCCATAAGTCCCACTGGTTTACACTTCTCACCAGGTTACCAGGCCCCAAGGCTCAAATGCTATCACTCAACGCCTCAAGTGCAAAGTTTAAATTAAAATTAGAAAGCTATTTTGGGAGGAAGAATCCCAAACCTTAATATGTGATTGCAAAACGTGCTTATCCTACTTCCACTAACCAACGCTACTTTCATGCAAACAAGTTTAAAAACATATAGTTGTGGAATGACAAACACTCTTTAAGAATTCTGGTCAAATTCGTCTATTTTGCTGCAAGTGAGGTTAATTCAATTGAAGTTAAGTTTTCAACGTGCATAATCTCAGAATTTGGTAAAAGCTTGCAAGATTTGTGTTGTTTTTGTTTGTAACAATAATTTCACAAATAGTAAACAATCCGGACTATTCTTGACTTCTCCCGGCGTCTGGTTTTGGCTTCTGGCTTCAAACATTGTTGTTGAATTCATGCTCAGTTTGGTGAGCTTGTCTATTAGCGTCATTTTATCTCTCAACAAATGGTTTTGTGGTCTAGTTGGTTATGGCATCTGCTTAACACGCAGAACGTCCCCAGTTCGATCCTGGGCAAAATCATTTCTTTTTTGGCACTGGTTACTGAAGAATCGACAAAACGAAGAGTACTACCATGATACAGTTACTTTCGTTGATTTTTTTGACGGTGAAGGGTTCTACATTCTACTTCGTTTAATATGTGATTTTCTTTTTTCACGTCTAAAGTTAGTAATTATTCGATAACTAGATCTCGAGATGCACTTCATGTAGGTGTTAGTTGATTTCTTTTTCGACCTAAGACATTGTGTAAACGGACGAATCATGACGATAACGCATTTAATTCTAATCATATGTGCTTTCTACGAGTAGTAAAGGAAAAAACATACATTTTGCTGTAATAGTTTAAGAAGAGCGAAACCGTTTCTTTAAATACGATGGGATTTTTTTCAGGCCCAGACTGGATTTTACCCTTGTTCTCGTGTTTACGCATTAACCTACCTATTTCCTACTAAAATATCGTAATGCTCCCGGACTTCCTTGTACCAACCATTGAGGATGGTAGACTTCCTTATCGTATGTGAATGCTCGGGCTCTTCTTCGTTCGTTTCGTGCTCTTCGCCATTGAATGTAGAATTCAAGATCCCGGTATTGGTATTGGAGTCTGCAACATGGTCCTCAGTCCGATTGTTGGCAGCCGCATTGTAGTTGATGGCATTTTCGGCCCTTTGCTTGGAAAATATTTGGTCCTTCTGACTTAACTCATTTTTGGCTGGAGACGGGATTCCCGAGAATAAGTACTGAAACCATTCGTCAATGTGTTTGGTCCATTGGTTCTCAGTGTTAGGTAGTTCTGTTAGGAAAATCAACTTTCTCAAGCTATTGTTAGTAGTGGTTTGTGTCTTTGTTTCAAATTTGAATATGTTGGAGTTATAAGAGGGTCCAACTTCTGGTTGGTCAATCTCCATGTTGTCAGAACTTGATTCGCCGAGGTTTAACGCCTCAACTTCTCCAATTGCATCTATCGCCTTGGAATTGAAAAATATATCCTTTGAGTTCAATGTCAACGGCAAAATTTGGTTGTTCTGGTCCGATTCTATGTTGCTGTTGACGTAATCGATCTTGATTTCGAGGAGTCTCCCCGAATTCACAAGTTTTAGCAAGAGTGCTTCCAATTCTGATCTCAGAATGTTAAACTTGTCAATAAAAAAATCAAAGCTGAGGGATTTGTATGCTTTCAAATGGTTGGTTATGGATTTGGCTCTCAAGTTCTGAAGAATTTGCTTTGATGCAAGAAGAAATATGTTGTCGTTCAGCAAGGAATCGTTACGTTGAATTATATTATCCACAACTTTGGTATATCCCTCAACATCAGTTTTATCATACGCTTTGATCAATAGTTGTAAATCAGAGTACTCGGGCAACAGAGAATATGTGTTTGTTTCTTGTGACTCGAACGGATTGAATTCGTTCTCCGTCAATAACGAACAGAGTGTAAGGTACTTTAATGCTTTTTTCTTTAATGGGGAACCTGCTTCATCGTAACTATTGAAACATTCGTAAAACTCCAAACGGGCCTTCTCATAGTTGGTCCTATAAAATTGGATTTTGGCTCCACATTCTTGGATGATCCCCATTATCTTCGGATGTGTGACTGCTGTGGTTACCAAAAGACTATTCCTGTACAATTTATTGAGTTCTGAGAAGTTCACAGGTTCTGTTTGGAAGCGGAATTGGATTTCGGCCGCAATAATCTCCAACGTGTAGGTTTTTTTAGTTATCTCAGAAGTATTCTTCAACTTTGCCTTGATATCATCAAATAATTGGGGACACTTGTCGAATTCTTTGCTTTCAAGGAAGGAATTGAGCATATTGATATTAATTTTAAACCAAAGGCGGTCATTATTGGACCCAGGTGTGTTGGACTCTTGCAAGAATGAAAGTATTGTATCATATAGAGCTGCCACGAATGATTCGTCAGTAGCAGCGGAATAGTTATTTATTATATTGCTCATTGATTCTTCTGCATAATTACCGCTGACTTTGGGAATGATCTTGATGAGTTCTTTCAAATAATGCAATGTCTGGTCATAATTATTGTTGTAGAAGTTGATCTTGATAATCTGCTTGATTGATCGGAAGATCCAGTCGACTGTATCTTCATTTTGTGTAGTTGAATCAACAATGATTTTAAACTCATTGATTGCTGCCTGTGGATCATCATATTTGATGCCCTTTGCGGAGTAATACTTGTTTTCCTGCGATGTTAGTGCTGTGTGGGCACGAAAGGAGTTGTACTTACTAAACCTAGCTCGGTATCGTTTTCTTCTTCGGGTATTTCGCTTCCTTCTTCTTCTTCCTCTTCAAACTCAAATTCATATGACTCTTCCGAGTAGAAATCTTCGTCTGACATATTAGTGTATAATCGGAGATAAAGAGTATAATGAAGATTAGATTTTGATACTTGATGTAGTGAGAGCATGTGACCAAACTTTCTTGTGCAGGTATGTAGCGAAAATTTAAACAACAACTAACTTCCGATATAGTGTAACGGCTAGCACGGTTCGCTTTCACCGAGCAGACCCGGGTTCGACTCCCGGTATCGGAGCTACTTTTTTTGCTGCAAATAATCAATATTTATTTTTCTATACTAAACCAAGTAGGCTAAAGGAATGCAAACCAAAGCAAGGTAAGAAGCCTTCAAGTTAACGGCACTGCCTTCTTGGGTATCGGCTGCTGGTGGAGCAGAGGAGGCGGCGTTAGAAGTTGTAGGAGAAGGAGCTTGCTCGGAAGTTGGAGCAGGAGCAGGTGGTACAACTGACTTGGTGGATTCAGCTGGTTCTGGTGCTGGAGCAGGAGCGGTAGATGGTTCTGGTGCTGGTGCTGGAGCAGTAGATGGTTCTGGTGCTGGAGCTGGGGCTGGAGCAGAAGATGGTGCTGGAGCAGGTGGTGGAACTGACTTCGTAGACTTGGCAGGGCTAGGAGCTGGTTCTTGGGATGGGACCTTTTCTGGCACAGTAGTAGCACTCACTGGAGTAGTGGCTGGCTCTTCGGTTTCAGGGCAGACAGTAGTGAAGATGGTTTCCTTGCCACTTTCGGTGACTGTAGTGACCTTGGTTGTCCATCCAGACTCAGGGACAGTGGTGGATTCAGCTTCAGATTCTGGACAAACCGTAGTGAAAATAGTTTCCTTACCACTTTCAGTAACCGTAGTGACCTTAGTAGTCCATCCAGATTCAGGGCCCGAAGAAGTTTCCGAGGAAGCTTCGGAGACAGGACAGACAGTGGTGAAGACTGTCTTCTTACCGTTTTCAGTTACCGTGGTAACCTTGGTGGTAAGTGGTTCGGAGGTGGTTTCCGGGCAGTATGTGGAGGTTTCCGACACGGTTTGGTCGACGGTGACAACATTGACTGCAGCGTTCACAGCGGAGATGATGGCGAGTGCCACGGAAAAGTTAAGACAACGAACCATTATGAGTAGTAGTCAGAGGGTAAATGTTTATAGTATAATGCTACAATTAAAGTATTAACACGGCGCTTTATATAGAATTGTGCCAGCATTCGGTTTGCAGCACTTCATGTTTCGTCGAGGTATTGGCCAGTGTTTGTTGATATACTCGGTGTTTTATGTTTTCATGGTAAACAGACGGTGAACATGGTTCCAAATTCAGCGCCTGCACACAGTCCGGAATAAATTCTGACCCGAGACAACTACGAAAATCCGGTTGCCTGATGTAAACCTCTTGTCGTCGTAAAGGTTAAAAGCGGCGGCTCCATGTCTAGAAGGTAAATGTGGTGCCGGGAACAGTTTTGTTTTCATCCAATTGGAGGGCAGTTTTTCAAACGTCTACGGCCCCAAGACCGCCACGTCGAAAAGGGTATAATGTTTTTTTACTGTGCAGAACCAGAGAGGCGCCATCTGCGTTTCTGGAACCACGGTTGGGAGCATGATTAGCCAAGAGGGGCGAAGCCGATTGTCCTGGTAACCACAACCGTGTGCCTGGAGAACAATGTACGATGGGACGGAAAAAAACACGTCGCGGTCGGACGAAAATATTTAGTGTCAGATTGTCCATGCACCATGCACAACACTTGGGTGTCACCGCGCCGTTGCTAAAAAGGAGGGAGATGCACGTCTGCCTAAAGGTAAACAGGATATAACACAATACGATAAATATATTAAGGTTAATAAAAAATTTATAAACAGAACGCGAATTTGGGTCCAAAATGCTTATTCACTAGGAACAAGGAAATAAAGTTAAAAGTACAAATGGACTAAAGCCCTTGATTAGTTCTAAGGATACACAAAGGGGAGTTGGAAGTTAACCCCCAATAGCGCGTCACCGAGACTCGGGACGTAATCTAGTCTGAACCGTTCAAAGGGTATCGAAAATTAATGCATAAATCACAATTTCAAGAAATGTAGTAGGTCTCTATCAGCTTACAATAAAGCCAATGGGATCAAGGCCAAGGCAACAACAGCGGAGACACCGTTAGCAACGGCGGCACCAGTGGAAGCGGTGGTGACGGCTGGAGCAGCAGTAGCTGGGGCAGCAGAAGTCTTGACAGTGGAGGCACCTGGGACGGTGACACCTGGAGCAGCAGACTTGGATGGGGTGACAGTTGGGTAAACGGATTCAGCCTCAACGGTCTTGACGGTGGTGTAAGTGGTGGCTGCGCCGTTAGCACCGGTGGTGGTGACGACGGTCGAAGCTGGAGCTGGAGCTGGAGCAGTACCTGGGGTCACGGTGGTGGTGTAAGTGGAAGCCTTACCGCCTGGGCCAGTGCTGACGACGGTAGTTTCTTCAGCAGTGACTGGGCACCAAGTGGTGTAGACGGTTTCCTTACCGTTAACGGTGGTAGTAACTGGACCTTCAGTGGCTGGGACTGGGGTTTCGTTACACTTGTTGTCAGAACAAGAAGTGATGGTGACAATGGTGGTCTTCTTGACGGTTTCAGTGGCAGTGACTGGACACCAGGTAGTGTAAGAGGTGACTTCGTCATCGACAGTGACGGTGGTAACACCTTGGGTGGCTGGGACGGTGGTTTCAGCACACTTGTTGTCGGAACAAGAAGTGATGGTGATGATGGTGGTTTCAGTGTTGGTAGCAGTGGCAGTGGAGTCAGAAGCAGAAGAGGTGGTGTTGGCGGAGTCAACAACGGCGAAGGAAACGTCGTTACCGGCTGGGAGTTGAGTACCGTCAAGGGACTTCAAGGATTCAGCAAAGTCAGAAGCAGCATCTCTCTTGTAGATACCAGTTTGGTCCTTAAACAATCTCTTTCTGATAGCAGCAGTGGAGTTACCTGGAGATTGCTTTTCGGCGTGAACGTGGAACAATGGAGCAGCTGGAGCGTTGTACAAGCTGGCGGCTGGGATGGAAATAATTCTTCCAGCGTTGACAATGTCGTTGAAGTATCTAACGTCCTGGGCAAGGGCATAGTAGAAGTCAACAAGGTAGTCATCAACCGAGGTGAAGTCGAATTGAACAGTCAAGTCGGAAGGGATGGTGAATGGACAAGAACCAGTGGCCAAGTCGACGGTTGCAACAACGTTACCGTTGACAACACAGTCAACGTTTTGAGCGGAGGCAGAAGCCAACAAAGCGGCGGAGGCGGTGAGAGCTGAGTAAGATAATCTAACCATTGTGAGCGAGTGTATAGTTTCTGAAGAAGAAGAAAAAGGAGGCAAAGCTGGCAATCGGGCCAAATATATATGGTTGAGAAAAACCACCTAAAATAAATTCGCAGATCTCTGCAAAATATAAAATTATAATTTGGTGGTGGAGGATTGTCTGGAAAAAGCTAAAAAATAAAAATACCACGGTGGTCCAAACGGGTTACGCAGTATCCAGTTCTGATCTGAGAGGGGGTTGGATATAGCCAAAACATAATAATGGAATATTATTTTTTGCGATCCTAATTAGTATCTGGCCGCCAGCAAAAAAAAAATAGATGTTGGAGGATTATTTTGTTTGTTTTTTTTTCTGGTTAAATTTATGCAGCCGCCGAATGTGAACAAAACAGTTGCGAGAGGTGCCGGATAAGAGACGTGCGTGTAACACGAAAGAATGTATTAGATGTTGCAGCGTGTTTAGATAGCGTGCATAGATTCACGATCATATTTTGTTTTGAGGACCGTGTCGAGACACCCTTTACCCGCGCAGTCCTCCTATCGCATTTCCATTCCCGCTCTTGCACCTCACCACCCACGCTGTCACCTAATTACAAAGCGTCCGTTTCGGGATACGTTACCAGCCTCCTCAATAATTTTTCGCGGCACAAAAAATAATCGACCGACTGGGACAGATAACATGTCATAGGGACAGTTGAGCAACAAAAGAAGTAAACAGGGTTGCATCACATTTCAGTTGCGGTGCCATTGCTAAACAGTTGCTACAAATCCCATCATAGGTGGGGACAAGGGTGGCCCCTGGTGTCCGTGACCCGGACGTGGTAGATTCGCTGTTATGGGCGATGGAATTTTCACTGCAACCCCGACGTTCGGGGTCGCCTTAGGTTTACAAAGATTCGTAAGCGTTATCTGCCTGGGACAATCGTGGGTGAACAATTGCCAACTACGAGGCTGGCTGGTAGATTTTGTGTAATGTTCAACGGAGATGTTTTTTCGGCCTCCCTTTCCTTCCCCCCCTCCCCCCTTTCAAACCCAGCCTCATGAGCCCGAGCATTAGTTACGTGAGCTGTTTGTTTGTTTGTGTGCGTCTCCTGGCTAGAATCGTCTACACACGTGTAATCAGCTGCGTCTATTGTATGGCAGAACAATGTTGCTGCCCAAATTTTCCACCACGTACAATAGTTTCATACCAGTAATTTAGCTTTTCCCGAACAATCCTGGCCCAATTCCCAACGCCAAATACAATTTAAAAATAAATATTCTCAAAAAAAAAGTATCTAAAAAATACGTAAAAAAAGCACTCAACTTTTTTTTGGGTCTGTAATTTGCAGACCCCGTAGCCCACGCATCAACAAACAACCGCGATTAGGACGGGCAAAATATGCTCACTAAAGATCGCAACAGAATGCGATCGGCATGTTATCCCATGCTTGATTTTTGTCTAAAGAACGTGGGGGGAAGATATTATGTACCTCAAATGATTTTCAGGCACTGGTTGCTCGGATCAAGGAGATAAACAATCATGAAGAAAAGGCAGTCTGTGGCTATTAAAGTTATAGATGAAACGGGGGTCTGTGGGCTAATTCATTTCATACCGGGCCGCCAATTGGCTCCTGCCCGTGTACACTTCTCTTGAGCGTTTATACGAAAAGAGGCGCTGCCTCACGTGTATTCGATCTAATTATTTGCTTCTATGTAGGATCAAATCACGCACAACCATTACATCATTCCGTTGAGGACTTAGCGTGCCTTCCGCTGGCGACCGCGCCGCGTGCGTTGTGATCGTGGTGCTGCTGCTGTACCAGGCACAAATGCAATTGTTGTTGTTGCTGCAAACAGACAATAGACACACACACACGCATTTAGGGACGGCGAAGGCTACGCGCATTGCGAGTCTGGTTCCTTGTTGTCAAAACAACGTATGCAGTGGTTCCGGTTACAGTTTCTCCTCAGCCCCCCGTTGGGCGTGGTTTCGGAACACGGAGTGAAAAGCTTATGTAAGCTGGAATTAATATGCCAACCCGTGAAAATAATATGCGCGCGCCAACAGCAGTGCCAAAAGTATTTTTTTACCTCCATCGTTGCTGTTGGGGCCTAGAGATGAGTATTTTGCATCGGTCCGACTTGATTAGGGGTTGAAATCGGCGAGCCTCTTGCCCTCGGACTTGGTTTCGTCGATTTTCCATTCGTCAACCCCTGACCAATCGACAATGACCTCTCTCATGTTCGACATATCGGTGTTCTTCAAGAACGACGACCGTTCCTTGGCCCATTGGTCCTGCACATCGTCAAAGGCCTTGTTCCATACCTTGTCGTACACCTTTTTGACCTTGGCCTCTTCCTTTTGTCTGATCTCTTCCAACGCCATCCATTCCATGTGCTTCAAGTCATCGCTCGAAGGCTCGTAGATGTGCCAGATGACGTAATGCGGCAACCCAATCACGGAGTATCCCATCCTCTTACTCAACCTACCAAACGCTTCGGTCTCGGCGTGCTTTTCAAACGAAAACGCTGGGAAATGCGATCCGGTACGGAACACTTGGGCCTTGGTCAAGATCGAAACACCCCCAATCCCGTCCAATTCCATTTCGACCTCGGGGTCACCGTATGGATCACGCAAGTATGCCAAGTGTGGTCTCCACGTCTGGTACTCAACGTACCCTTCGACGATACACGCGTCTTCGTCCAAGGTGTCGGCCAACTGTAACCCTCCGTCGCTTTCCTGCCACGAATTTAAATCGTAGGGCTGCTGGTTACCCAACCAGTCGGGCAAGGGTCTCCACACATTGGGCACAATCACGTCCTTGTCGTGGTGCATCAAATCTTCCAAAATCGTAGGCGGCACCGTTTCGACATCGGCATCACGCCAGTACACATGTGAGTGGTACGGCTTGATGGCCACCGTCCACAACCAGTTTCTGGCCCGTGCCATCAACTTTCTTCTGGGGCCCTGGGCGGCGAAACCGTGTCTGTCGGAGAATCCCTGGCCAATGATCTGGCCGAAATCCTTCTCAAAGATCTCGATCTCGCCGAACCTCTTGGCTGGGTTGGCGTCGTTCTGGATGTCGTTCAAAAACTTCTTCAACACGCCCATGGTATCGTCGGACGAATCGGAGACCAAGAACGCCAAATCGATCAAGTTGTGTGGATACGTCAAGTTGCGCATGTGGCCAAAGAACATCGGCAAGTGGGCTGCGGCGTCTCTGAGGGGCACGCAGAACAACACCCGCTCGTCGTGCTGCCAGCCATTGGCAGAACCATCGTAGTGGCCCAAGTCAAAGTACTGGACGTTTGAAACACGCGAAAAATCCGGCGTGTACTTGGGACCCTCCGTGGTGGTGAGGGTCACTTGCAGCACGATACCAATGAAGCCTAGCACGGTGATGGCGGCGGCCACGAGCTTGATCACAAGCAGACTAGTCCATTTCTTTCTGGCTACCTTCTTTTCCTCGTACTCGTACGGGGTCATCTCTATGCTGTGGGTCTATGCTGTAGTTGTTAGGTGTTCGTTATCTAGCACACCTTGTAAAAATTTTTTGTTGATATTTTTGTTTCCATAAATACAGGAACATTTCAGTTTGTGACTTTGGTATGTACCGTTATTGGCCAGTGCCATTTACGCGTTTAAATTTATCGTGCTTGTTTCTTCTATATCTATGCTCCACCTCACATCACCGATACCACGGATGTACCGTCCTGGAACCTCGTTCTGAACACCCGGTTGGCATTGGTAAACATACCTTCCTTCAAAGAAACGACAATAAACTGTGACCCTTTGAATCGGGTCTTGATCAAGTGGCCGATGTTTTGCGTATGTGACAAGTCCAACGCAGCATCCACCTCGTCCAAGATATACATAGGCGCAGGCTTGAACTGTAACAATGCCATGATCAATGAGAGAGCAATCAACGACCGTTGACCTCCTGATAACTCAACCAAACTCTCCTTCCATACCTCTCCCAATTTAACCTTGACCTCCAACCCTCTTGTGACATCCATCATGTCGACGGGAACTAACTTGGCAAACGATCCTGGCAATAAATCGGCAAAAATCTGCCCGAAATCAACCGAAACCTTCTGGTACGTAGTGTTCAAAGTGTCCCGTTTATACCCGTTAAGCTTGTCGATGGTGTTGACAATTTTACTCTTATCTTTCTCGATGGTCCTCACCATTTGTTTCAACGAACTCTCCTTCTTCTCAACATTATCAATCATACTCATGATGTTGACGTTCACCTTCCGCTTCATGTTCTGGAACTTCTCCTGAAGTGCGCCCAATTGACCATAACTCTCTTCCAAGTTTATGTTGGGGTATTGCTGGATCAAATTGTCCAATACGTTGGTATCGGTCACCCAGGTGTGTTCATTGATGATCTGATCGAGTTGGTTCTTCAAACTCTTGTTTATTCCTGAAAATTTCTCAAGCTCATGCGTGATCTTTTGAATTTTAAGTTTAGTGTCATTCACGGCTTCAGTCTTCACCTTGATCACCTTAATCAATTCGTTGATTTCCTCATCCAACCCCAAAATGTTCGCCTTCTCTTCTTCTAGTTCAGCCTTAACTATGTTGAGCTGCTCACTTAAGTCTTGAATCTTCAAGCCAGAGTCTTCGTTCTTGGTTTCAAGTTCCTTGATCAATTGATCACCCACTTCCAAAGATTCTTGCAACCTCGCAAGTTCAGACTTTTGTTGATCATTTTCAATCTGGATTGACTGGAACTTATCAGTTTGGTTATCCAATTCGCGTTGCTTGTCAGTGACTTGTTTCTTCATCTTGTTGATTTCCTTCTTCAAGTCGTTCAATTTAGATCCTTTGTCACTATTGAATTCTTTGATATCTTTTTCAATAACCTGGATTTGTTTTTCATACTTGCCACAGTTTTCCTTTTCTGTCGCTATGCTTTCTGTAAGATTCTTAATTTCAGTCTCGTTTTCTTGATTTTGTTTCAATATTATCGAAGATGGATTCTTCTCCAACTTTTTCTCCAACAAAGACAACTCGTACTTCTTCAATTCAATCTCATTTTGTAAGGTTTTGGTACTGCTTATCAAAGATTCCATATGACTGAGCTCTGCTCGGATGGACTTCAAGTCAATCTCTATCTTCGACAATTTCTTTGACATATTATTGAATTGTTGGATCTTGAGAAGAATTGATGTGTTGTTTTTACGGGAACCACCAGAAAGGTTACCCTCTGGGTCATATATATCACCTTCCAATGTAATCGATCTGGATTTGATTTTCGGATCAAATGTGATTGTTTTAGCTGTTTGTGGATCGTTACAGATAAAAGTGGTCCCAAAGATGTATGCCATGGCCTTCAAAAGTTCGTCTTCAAAGTCAATCAAATTCAAAGCCAATTCAACCTTGTCTGGAGCTAAACCTTTAGCATAGTTCACTACCTGTTTATCAACTGATCGAGCACTAATTTTGTCCAAGGGAATAATTGTGACTCTTCTTTTCAACTGTCCACGTTCCAAAAGTTGGGTTGCAACTTCCGAATTGTCAACGATGACGTTGTATAATCTATTACCAGCACATACTTGAAGTGCCAAAGCTTTATTATTCGAAGTTTCAGGCAAATCGAATAACTGAGCGGCGATACCTTTCACCAGCTCGTCCTTGAAATTTGATGTTGGTCTGGAGTAATTAAACTTAATGTTTCCGATATCCCTTTCCAAATAGTTCAATTCATTTTGAAGCTTATTGGACTGGCTTACCAAGTTGGACTCCTGGTCTCTTAACTCACTGAATCTTGCCGGATCAAAGCCAAGTTTCGAATTGATCTCGTTTTGTTTCTTATCTATTTCAGCTTTATAATTAGCAACACCATTTAATAATCCCTCATTCTCTGTCTTGGCCTTCTTTAGCTTGATTTCGTCGTCTTTTATCTGCTTCGTGACGTGGGTGATTTTCAAGTTTGATGTTTTTATGAATGTTTGGGCTGAATTCAACTTCTGTTTTGCTTCGTTAAGTTGGGAAGTGTACCCAGTATTGATATTACCTGTGGACGAAACCCCTGTCGATAACGACGAGAGCAATTCTTCCTTGGCGTTAAAGTCATCCTTCAACTTGGCCATCTCTTCGGTAGTCTTATTAAACGTCAACTCATTGTTATTGTAGGTTTCAAGATTGTTGTCCAAACTTTGTTTTATTTCTTGGATTTGGGACTCAACCTGGAGTTTCTTCTTAGTTTCTTCTTTCAAGTTATCTTTTGCAATTTCTCGAGAAGTGGTTAATCTTGTAACTTCATTTGAAAGCAAAACTTCTATTTGTTCCAACTCTTTGAGTTTCCCGTCATTATTCATTTCGGACTCACGCTGTATTTTAACTTGGTTCAAATCCTCGTTCAAATTACTGACCTCCAATTCCAATTTTTCAATTTCGTGATTGTACTCGGCCAATTTGGCTTCGTGCTCGTTTAAAGATTTCGAATGGTTGTTAAAGCTGTTGGATAACTTGACGTAATCGTGGGCCGCCACTATTCTAGACAACTTTTCCAAGTCGATTTGGGTCTGTTGAAACTCCAAAAAGTTGCGCTTTTCCTTTCGTAATTTGTCGAGTTTTGGATCAATTTCTTCCTTCAAGAGATTACGAATCTCCGTCAATTTCGCTTCCTTCTTTGCCATGGTCTTCTGTGCCTTGTCCTTACGTTCCTCAAAAGTTCTTGTCCCAGCTGCTTCTTCGATCAAGGACAAGATTTCGAGCGGTTTCATATTAAGCACTTTGGTGATCTTCCCTTGCATAATCAAGAAGTTGGGATTATTAATGTTTAATTGCACGGACTGGAACAAATTAAGAACAGTTTGTTGTTGAGCCTTGTGACCGTTAATCAAGTACTTGGAACTCCCACCCAAGATAATCTGTCTGGTGACACTGATGGTAGAGCATGCTTCAAACCCGATGGGAGACTTGGAGATTTCGTTATTGTTAAACACTATGGTCACACTAGCTTTTGTAACACCTGCTTGGCCTCTCTTGTAGATCAAATCTTGCAAGTTAGAAGCTCTCACTGTGGTCATGGAGGCGATTCCTAGGACAAAACAGATGGCGTCTAGAATATTGGATTTACCAGACCCGTTCAAACCAGTAATGGCGTTGAACAGATGATCCCATCCTGAAATGACAGTACGTGTGGCATAGGATTTGAACCCATCTATAATCAACTCCTCTACCTTCATTGGCTTTGGATGTGGAGTTTATGTTTATGATTTGGGTTTAAATGTTTACGCGCCTAGATTTCCGAATCGGGCAGGCTGCTAAATTTGAGCCTCTTCACATGTTAAACCACGCGAAAATACCCATCTCATTGAAAGACACCACTTGATTTAGACATTCACATCCAGCTACCTAGTCATGTTGCAAAGAAGGCGACATTGTCTTGACTTTGTGAGACGTGGCTCCAAAGCTGCCGGTTCCTCGGCAAGAGCTAAACTTATTCCTGAGAAGCTCCGTCAAAAGGATGCTCAGTTCGATTTCAAGCTTCCCACTGGAACCACTGAAGCAACTACTGCCATGAGAGATTTGTTGAAAAAGACCGGAAGTGAATACAGAAGATCACAGGGACATACTGATCCCGCCAACTCGACATTAAATTTGGCTCTCAGTAATAATACTTTGTTCACCCAAATAACCAACGATACCAAGAGCAGAATGTCCAAACGGTTCAACGAACCGTCCAAGAGGTGGCAGGATCGCGTCAAACGTATATGGGGGAATCCTAAGGAACTTAAACAGTTAAAAGAAGACATTATTGACTGCATCAAGACCGCCCATATCTCACCTCACGAAGTCTACAATACCATCACAGTGGGGGACTTGGTAACTTTATACGAGGATAATGTCGACCTCCATCTTGTTGTTGCCATAGCAGACAACTTTTCATCGCCAACGTATACTTTTGTGAACAATGCCGGTGAGGTGACGTTTGGATCGAAGCATATGATCAGAATCAGAATCCCCGGAGTTGTTCCTCAAAAGTATCACAAGGTTCTAGAAAGCTTTGTCCAGTTGGAAAAGAAACATCTTGACGTTGCTCCTATTGGGATTCCCGACTACATATCTTCCAAATCGACGCAAGCATTGCCGGTAGAACTCCAAAATACGACGGCGCCAGCACTGGGTATTAACAAAGTAGAGAACCTTGGTGATGTCGATAACTTTGTGGTATCGCAGGCGGCTTCACAATTGTTGACGAACTCAGATATCAACACGTACCTGGTCCCCGTGGCTGCTCGCCAGTACTACTCACCGGGGCTTACCCATGCATCAATCGAAGCCTTCAGTGAGCTTTCCACCGTCAACGCTAAGTTGGAAGTACTCCATCGTTTGCTACAGTACGATGAAAATGGAGATACCATCAATAGTCCACGTACGATCTCCATCTTTGAAATCTTGTATTATTTGAAACATACCGATTTCAGTGCTATCCAACAACCGAAGCCCAACGAAATATCTCATCTTGGAAAGAATCTTCTGTTGCCATTTGAATTTGAGAAGGAATCACACCCCATCTCTACTTTCTTGGCCTTGATTCTCTCGCTTAGAAAGCAATCGAGATTATGGAATATCGACAAAAACTCGGCGTTATTCCCACCAATTAGTGTCACAATATTTCCTATCAAGAGAGTAGACTTTGTTGATCGAGTGGTCAAGTACTACAAGCATGAAGGAGGTGATAAACAGTTTAAGAAGTACTTCAATGCTGTAACAAAGGGACAATCGGCGGAAAAACCATTGTATTTTGACGATTTGATCTTCTTGTTGAAGGACTACGTTGCAGGAAACTTTACCCAAGATCTTCCTATGGAAGCGTTGTTGGTGTCCATAATTCGTCTGCTTGATGGGAAATCCAGCATGTACGTATATGACTACTCCAAAGCCCGGGCATATGATATTATCCAACAACTCAGTACAAAGGATCAAATTGAAAACCCCAGCGCCTGGTCGACATCTTTGGCTCTCCCGGGAAAGAACATCAGTGTTATGTCCGATTTAGGTGAAGAGTATTACAGATATATTGATGAAGTGGGCACTAGTGTCGATGATTTCTATCAAGAAGACCCCCTTTCTTCGATCAGAGAAGATATTGGCTCGACACCAGTGTATTGTATTGATTCTGCCGATGCCCATGAAATTGATGACGGGATTTCACTTCACGAACTGGGTGACAAATACGTTGTCAGCGTCCATGTTGCCAACCCGACTTCTTACATCAAGCCGGCATCGATTCTTAGCTCCATTGCCCTCGACAGATCGAGTACCACTTACTTCCCCGAGGGCCCAACGATGATGTTTCCCAAGACTATTGCCAATGTTTCTGGGTTAGGTATTGATTCACAGGAAACGAGAACGTTTGTGGTTCAGTACGAGTTGAACAAGGGCGACCTCGATTCATACATTTATCAAGGGAAGTTTCTGCCTCCACGCCAGTTGCTAGACAGCATTCTTCATCAGATAAACTCCAGTATCAAGATCAAGGCATGTACTGCCCGTAACTTCCCACAGAACTATACTTATTCCCGGGTGGACGAGCTCTTAAACAACGAATCCCTAATTGAAGACTTTATGAACCACAAGAGTCAAGATGTTCATTTCGACAACTTGTACAAGTTATACAACTTGTCTACTATCTTGGAAAATATAAGGGTAGTTGTGGGCGGGGGTCTCAATCTCGATAACAACAAGTCCGACATAAAGGTTTTTGAAGTAGACCGAGCCAATAAGAGCATGTTTCAAGCAACTACGGACGGCTATCAGCTTACACCCCAAGGTTCAACCACCAGGATTGTTATCAATCCTAGCGGTGAAAGGACTAGAGTGGATAAATCACAGCTTTTGGTGTCGTCGCTCATGATATTTGCCAACTACGCCAGTGCCAGATATGCCCGGGACAACAAGATAGAGATTCTCTACCGGACACAAGATATGAACCTACACCCGGAAATTAGGAAGAAAATTAACGAAATCATGGCCAACAAACAGGACACCAACAGCGAGACGAGCAATATAATTGCGTTTTTAACCGGGGCGAAGTATCAGTCAAAACCCCTCAAGCACGAATCGTTGGGCGTCGAGGTATATACCAATTTTACATCTCCGTTGAGGCGTTATGTCGACGCCCTTAATCATTGGAAATTTGAAGACTATTTGCTCAAGGAAGTCGAGTCCCGAATTCCTAATAATAAATTACAGTTTATTGGCAACCACATCCAGAACATGGCTGCCATCCGGACGCGAGTCCAGCGGTCTTCCATGAAGTTTTGGGAGGGGTTATTTTTGAGAGAATATTTACAAATGGTAAATAATAATGACATAGCCACGGAGAACCGGATCCCCTTTAGGCTAGTTGTCAATTCGTGGACGTCCAGTCATGCATCGGTGGAAGTTCTTGGCCATAATCATACGCGAGCTCAGCTAGAGATGACAACAGCGTTATTGGAGGAGCTCAGCGAGGGCAAGCTTCGGGTGGGCGAGGTTCTCGACCCGGAACGGGTGCGGCTCCTCCGGGTTGACCCTATTGAAGATCTATTAACCTTCGGGTACATCTAATCTTGCAATTTAGAGATAGACATAATCTTGTAAATAGAATGAAAGATATATTAAGCCACCTGGAGGGGAGATAAGCCCACCCAATTTATTCAATGGTTGCGGTGAATTGCCCGATTTGGAAAGAGTGCGCGGAATTTACCGTGCTGCCTCGTTTGGCACCCAATCAAATGAACGAGGGTTGCAAAATTCCGCGTCTGCGGCCATTCGGTGGGGGAGGTTAATGGCGGTTTTGGGTTGACTTACGGGAATTTACCTAAATTCCCCGATCGCTATGCTATTGCCGTCGGGATTTCCTGAAACGACTGTGGGGGTGCAAGATAAGGCCGAGATGGCCAAATATATAATGCGTCAGTTCCGATGACTTTAATCTCACAACCTCAGTTTCACTAACCAGCCATGAGTGAAAAACCAGACACCAAATCAGAGGTGGAATCCTACGTCTCGGGGGAAAACTTTAAGAAAACGGCGGTTTATTCCGTCAAGTCACCCATTCTCGAAGAAGTCGAGGGCGACGTGGTCGGTTTCGAATTGTATGAAAAGGCCCAGGAAATCTCCGACGAGGAACAGGCGTTGCAATACAAAAAGATCTTGCGCAAAATCGACTACAGAATCGTGCCGTTGCTATGTGTCACGTACACCTTACAGTTCTTGGACAAGTTATCGTTGAACTACGCCTCGGCGTACTCGTTTAAGGAGGACTTGAACTTGACCGGCCAGAGATATTCGTGGGTTGCTGCTATCTTCAACTTTGGTTACTTGTTCTGGGCCATGCCCGGTAACTTGCTCATCCAAAAAATGCCGGTTGGGAAGTACATTGGTGCCATGTTGTTCACCTGGTCTATTATTCTTATCGGCCACGTTGGATTGAAGAACTACGGCGGTGCTCTTGTTATTCGGTTTTTCCTCGGATGTTTTGAGGCTGCTATTTCTCCAGCTTGTATGGCCATCAACTCGCTCTTTTACAGGGTGGAAGACCAGCCCCTTCGGATGTGTATTTTCCTTTCCTTCAACGGTGTGGCTACCATGGTCGGTGCTTTGTTAGGGTTTGGCTTGGGTCATGCCCACAACTCCTCTTTGAAGCCATGGAAGCTCATCTTCTTGGTCATTGGTTTGATGAACTTTGCTTGGTCGGTTGTGTTTACTTGGTTGTGTCCGGACTCTCCAGAAAAGGCCAAGTTCCTCACTGAAGAAGAAAAGGCTATTGTTGTTAACCAGGTTGCCTCCAACAATATGGGTATCAAAGACGCCAATTTCAAGAAGTATCAGGCCATTGAAGCCGTTACCGATATTTCTATGTGGATGTTGGCCCTCATTGGTTTATGCTGTGGGGTCATCAACGGTGGTTCCAGTAACTTTTCTTCGGCTCTTATTAAGGGCTTTGGATTTACTGGCTTACAGGCAACTGCCTTGCAACTTCCAACTGGTGCTATTGAATGGGTGCTAGTTTCGATTGCTGGTTACGCTGCATTGAAGATCAAGAACTCGAGAGCCATTATCATGTTCTTAATTTGTATTCCTCCTGCTGCAGGGTTGATTGGAATCCATGTTATTGACTTGAGGCACCGTTGGGCTCTTGTTGGATGTACCTGGTTGCAATTCCTTGTCGGTGGACCAGTTATTTTGTCGTGGATTTTGTTGAATGCTAACATTTCGGGACTGACCAAGAAGACCATCAGTAACGGTCTTTGGTTTGTGTTCTACGCAGCAGGTAACATTGTTGGAGCCAACATTTTTTACACCAAGGAAGCACCAAAGTACAAGAGTGGTATTATTGGTTTATTGACGTGTTACTGTGCTATTATGGCAATTGCTATTATGTTAAGATTCTTGTTGGTCATGAGAAACAAAAAGAGAGAAAGCGAGCAAGGGGAATTAACCGAAGAAATGGCACAGCAGGCTGTGATAGATGGTTTCAAGGGTATGACCGACTTAGAAAACCCTGGTTTCAGATACTCTTTATAATATTCCGTTCTCTATTAAAATAAATATGTGTATTTAACTTAGGCCCATTTCCCGATTAATGCCATGGCGAAACCGCCTAAACTAAGACAAAAGAATGCCCAGAGCATACGGGACATTCCTGGAGCAGCAAACTCGCTCGAATGCATAAAATCGTGTGCCATCAACTCGACTAAACTGTTATAAATTAAGATCCCCCCGCAGAGAGCGTCGAAAACGCCGGTGACCAACAATGCGGTTCTGGAACCTGGGGGGTAGGTCTTTCTCACGCCAATACCGATGGCAATGGCAATTGGAGTGGTGAGACTGTATGCTAATGACAATACCCAAGGGATGTAGGGTTTTTCCTTGGGCCAGGGAGTGGTAGCAAAACGAGTGCCCAAGCCCAAGCCTTCGAAAAACTGGTGGAACACAATGGCTACGTAGAGCGCCTTGAACTCTTCGCCAGCAATAGCCAATGAGAGTCCAACAAACACAGAATGAAAGACAATGCCAAACTCCAACACAAAGGCGTTAAGAATCTGGCTGTATATGCTTTCGAGGGTCATCTTGGGAGCGTTTGGGGACAGGTTGTGGTTGTGAAAGTCCAGAATGCTGGCATCTTCTTTCATGGTAACGCCGTCAGAAGTAGATGCTGAGGATGTCGAAGAGTTTCTGGATCCTCCAAGTCTGTCTTGAATTCTTTTATGGGCCACGATGTCCATGAAGAACATCAAGAATACACCCATGAGTGCTATACCGTCTGCCCAAGGATATTCCGTCATGACTCCGCCCAAACATTCGTTAGAAAGGGCTTGATGTGCTTCGGCCAACAAGTGGATAAACCCCGTGGCCACAATGACTCCGCTACCAAAGTATCTTGTCACAAAGAATACCCAGTTAGGCAAGCGTATGTAGCTGCTTCTGGAGGCCAAAAGAGGAAAAAAGGAACCAAAGGCTGACACAGCAAACACCACGAAAACCGCCGATATACGGGCACCGAAGTATTCACCGTTGTACGTGTTTTCTGAGGGACACGTATCTACCATGGTAGTAATTGTGGAGTAACTGGTGAGATATTAAATTGAATTGGTGTGATATCACTTAATTATGGAGTGGTATCGCTTATATGACTAAGTAAGTTGCAATAAGCAGTGGTGAAGCAAGGTTGGCTATAAGTATCATAAACTAATGATAGAACCGAGATTCTAACATCGTACCGACCAACCGGGTATATATACTCACCGTCCACGCCTGCAAATTAGGAACATTGAAATGCCAAGATTAGCTACCAAGGTTTAAAAAAATCGCCCGGGAGTGAAAATTACGGCTTATACTGGACAATAATGCCGATATGTGCGATAACATACGTACCTAGTAGGTTATGCATTGATTTAGCGATTTAGCCCCGTTATTACCTCCGGATTATTACAATTTGCGATGGAGCCAAGACCCCACCAAAACCCTCTTGATAAAAAGACCGGACCATGGTTTGGAACTCTGAACAACGTTAGATTTACGGCATGACAGTCTCGCATCAACGGAGGCTGTTACAGGGGACCTATTTTCATATATTGAGGCGAGTTGGTAGTTTAACTTTAGTAACCCTTATTAGTAAATGTTGCAATATTTTCAGAATTCTGGAGATAATCTACAATGGTAAAAAATAGTTGAAAAAAGGATTAGAGTAGTGATGAAGATCTTCCTGGAGATACCATGAATGAACTAATCAGAGACGACACGTTACTACAAGCCTATTTTATAACCAGAACTGTACTATTACAGTACCATTAAGGTTGTTTAATAGGGCGGATCGAGATGAATGGAATAAACCGCGGTCCTGGTGTTGAGTGTTTGCGGTCCTGGTGTCGATATCGTGATGTTTTGATATTTTTCTCAAATCAAGTACCAACCGCGTAACCCCCCACCTCTACATGTCCATAGTATCGTCAATCAACAACTCTTTCATAGCGACGGTAGACCACCTACCGTGTGACGTGATACGATCACTATGGCTAGTGCAATCCATCAATATATGTATACGAAAGCACCGAGAAGAGTTGAATCAAATACTACAAAACATACAGGCAGGGTCAACTCCCGACTTTGATAGAATCGTAGCACTCAAAAGCGCAATCCTGCATTACTCCACAGAGGCCATTCAAGAATCACAAGCGTTGAATAACCAGCTTTTAACCCATAAGCTATGTCTAAACGAAGAATTGGATCAGCTCCAACAGATAGCCAACTCCAAAATCAACCAAGAAGAAGAGAACCTAGCAGAACAGGATGTGCTACGTAAGCAACTCGAGCAGCATTACAAAGAAAATCCATTAATATCCCAGAAAGAAGCTCAACGCGAGTACAGCAAACAGAGTAAGAAGAAAGCCAGCGTGCCATCGGGCATCAAGCTTGTCTTGAAACTTCCCAAACCCAAAATAAAGAAGGAAGCCAAGAGACCCATTCACAAAAAGCTAAAGGAGAGGCGACCTCGAAAGGAAAAAGTTGTGGTGGAAGTACCAGTGGAGGAGTCGTTCCCAGTGGAGCCAGCTGAGGATACAAACAAGTACTGTTTCTGTGGCCAAGGATCATTTGGAGACATGATTGCATGCGATAACGAAGAATCTTGTCCTAATGGCGTATGGTTCCACTACAAATGTGTGGGATTGTTGAATAGGGTAGAGGCCCTCAAGTTTACCACTGGAAAACTCAAATGGTTCTGCAGTGAAATGTGCCGAGAAACAGTCGAACACAAGATGGCTGTGGGTAAAGAGAAGAAGAGCAAGAAGAGACGTAGAAGATGGTAAATTACAATATTTGTATGATATGCTATATTACATTTATACGGTTAACAACTCCAACATGCCGCCGATTTCGTTAGCTTCCCTGCACTTCTTGACCTCGACATTGATCTTCTTCAACAAGTTGGCGAAACATTCTTCCAAAACGACACTCTTATCCATCAATGATCCGTACATCTCCAAAATAACAGCAATATAGTCACAGATCAAATTGATAGATCTCACGTCTTCCAAGTTCTTGGTGAACCATTGTAAGATAGGCAACAACGATATTTCATCTCTTCCATATAAAGAGATTCTAATCTTACCTCTCTTCTTCAACTCATTCAACACCGTGATAGTGTGTTCCTTTGGTAATCCAGAAGCGAAAGCACTGTCCAAGGCTTCGGTCCATCTGAAGGCATTCAAGTGCTTTTCAAACTGTTTCAATTTCTTCGTCTGGACGGTACTGGAGTGGATTATGCGGTGTTCTTCCTCCCCTGTGTAGTCTCTTCCCTTCATCATTCTATTGTATGCATTAGATCTCTCTTCCTTGACACCTTGTTTGACCTTTGGTTCGGTCTTTCTGGTACGTATCGAGATCAAACCCGAAGTCAAACCGGTAACGAAATGTTTATGATCGTTGGAGGCTGGAGAAACGGCACAACTCAACACACCGCCACTGCCAAACTTCCAACCAAACTTAACGTCCCAGTTGGACGTGGTGTAATCAAAGATTTTGACGTGACCGTCCAAAGACCCCACTAAGAGGCCTCTGTCACCGGTGTTGTGTAAGGTGGTGGCAGTTTTTGTGAAGTTGTTCAACGAATGGATCTGAGATCCTCTGGACAAGTCCCATATCTTAACCTGTGGACCACCAGCACTGGCCAAAGTGGTGGGTGAGATGGCAAGAACGTCTTCAACAGGGTTATGGTGGTTGAACTGGGCAACCAACTGTTGGTTATGCGTGGACGATTCTCTGGTGTCGAATATACGAACAACCCCATCGTAACAACCGGTGGTGATTAAGTTAGGGTTACCAGGGATAAAGCTGGCACTTCTAATATAATCGCCGTGGTACGAGTCGTCGAATTCTAGAATTGGGCCCTTGGTAGTTTGTGAAATATCGTACAATCTAACGATTCTGTCGTCTGACCCGGTGATCAACTGGTTACCGATAGTCGAGTGGAACTTAGCCACATGAGTTGGATGCGTGGATGGGTTTAAACTGACCAACAAGTTTCTTGGTTGGTAACTGTCGTAGATGGAAACGAGACCAGTGGCATCGGAGGCCACCAATAACTTCCCGTCGTATCTGAATTCTCCAGAATAGACAATGTCCTTAAATCTGCTGAATGTCTTTATCACTTGTCTGGTCTTGGACGAGAAGATCTGGATTCTTGTCGACGAAGTAATGGCAAAATCATTTGGCGACACTGGATTGAAGTGGATATGGTTTATAGGATGGTTTTCCTTGATTAATTGGGGACTCGTGTACCCTCTCCAGTATCTCTGTTCCGGAGTGGTCTGCGACGGTAAGGTAGCACTCCTTACCTGTTGCACTCTTGGTCTACTCGAGGACATGTTGGTTTATGAAGAAGTCGGAGATGGTTTTTGAGATGAGCAGAGATTTTTCTAGTGAGAGAAGACAAGAACGCCAGGACCGCAGTACAAAATACAGACCGCTACCGCAATAAAAACCATGGCCAATGTATAAAAATTTACTCGAAGCCAAATTATAAGATACCGTTCATACAATTAATTATATAAAAAGAATCCTATACACTTTCAACAAAAAAGATAAACTAAAAGTCTAACTTATTTATTGCAAGTCCTTCTTCAAGGTACCCAAGAAAGCGTGCTTTTCAGCTGGGGTTTGGAATCTACCCTTACCGAACTTGGAGGCAGTGTCAATCCACTTCAAGTTGACCTTTTCGACGGCTCTTCTGGAAGTGTCGACGTACAAGGACTTTCTCAAGGTGACAACTCTCTTCTTGATACCTGGGATAGAACCCTTCAACAAGACGAAATCGTTGTTAACGTTACCGTATCTGACGAAACCACCCATTGGGTTAATGGTCTTCTTGGTTCTGTCGAATTCAGTAGCACCGTTAGATTCATCACCGGCAGCACCGACTCTGTAAACCTTGTGGTTGATGGAAGTTCTGTGGTGGTAACCGTTTTGACCAGCACGAGCGACAGTCCATTCAACGTTAGCTGGATGCCAAGCACCAATACAAGCAACCTTTCTCAAACCTCTGTGGGTCTTTCTTGGCAACTTCTTGGTACCCCATCTGTGGGTAACACCTTCGAAACCGTGACCCTTGGTGACGGCAATGACATCAATCATTTCATCTTGTTCAATGACAGAGTCGACGGAGACGGTCTTTTCGAAGTGTTCTCTGGCCCAGTCAACCTTGTCGGAGGTGGAACCACCGTTGATTTGGATTTCAGCCAAGTGAGCCTTCTTTTGAGACAATGGAGTCTTCTTGACTTGGGTGTGAGCCAAGACACGGACGACGGAAGCGTACTTCTTGATTCTAGCCAATTCTCTTTCGACTTGAGCACCATCTTGAGCGTACTTAGCAGAGTACTTGGTGAAAGCCTTTTTCTTGGACTTGTACCAGTTCTTGTAGAATCTTCTCTTGATTTCTTCAGACAAGTGTTCGGCCCAAACGGTGGTCAAGGATCTCAAACCTCTTGGGGTTTCGACGTAACCAACGACACCAACGATAACCAATGGTGGAGTGTCAACAACGGTAGCAGCTTCGACGACTTCACGCTTGTGCATCTTCGAACCTGGACGGTCCAAGTCTCTGACGATGGTGGTCATACCGGCCTTGTAACCCAAGAAAGCGGTCAAAGCAACAGGCTTAGACTTAACATCCTTTGGGAAGGACTTAACTCTACCTTGGTGCTTGGCAGCTCTCTTTCTAGGCAAGAAACCTAAATGACCGTGACGTGGTGCTTCGTACTTTCTGTGAGACATATTATAATGTTATCAACAACTGAAGAAAACGAAAAATTTAGTATGGGAAAATCCTAGTGCTCTTTATACAATTGTGAAAAATTTTTCACGGCGATGTGCCAAGTCGTGTGAGCACAAAATGAAAAATCTTTTGAATCAGGTTTTTTAGACTGAAAAGTACGCACGCGGACTCTAGTATACACGGGTCCATCGATTTGCAGCCGGATTCAACAAAAGTAAAATTACGTATTTGCTATATAGTAATATAAAAGGAATATAAATAGATATGGAGACAGCTAAAATAAAATGTAGATGAAGATAAATAGATAATGTCAATAAGGGAGGGGGGCAACGAGTAGAAATGAAAACAAAAAGGAATGGCTCGACTGTATGGTTCATACTTGGTCCTAGAATCGTAATGTCGATCCAGAAACAAACACCAATACAGAAACTGAATCATAACGATTGATATACATCCTTGATATATATGACGACAGTTCGCTTGGGATTAGTTTAGTTTTTTTTGACATGAATGATTTTCTTTAATGCTAATCTGGCATCACCCGAGTCGTAAGTGGATGATGGCTTTGGGTGAGATGGCTTGTGTTGAGCGTCGGAGGGGTCCATGTTCATCAAATCGGTCATTTGAATAGTTTCGTGGTACTGCTGGGGTTGCAGTTGCAGCTGGTTGTAAAACTCATCTTGCAGCTGTTGCAGTTGTTGCAGGCTTTCATTGTCATATTGTTGATCGTCCTGGCTGCCATTCACAAAGAATTCCTGATTCATTATGAATTGCTGGTTGTTTACACCCTTCTTCAACGGCGAGTTGATGTTCATCATGGAATACATCATCGAGTTGAATTGGGGAGTCAAGTTGAACGGCAAGGCTGCGTTTGGGGTGAGGCCCGTCGAACAGTACATGTAGTTTTCTTTGAAGTTGGGGGTCTGGGGTAAAACACCACCAATGCTGGACAGTACCTGCTGACTCTGACTGGCGTTGGAATTGTTTTTGATGTAAGTTTCATTTATCGACGATAAGGCCAGGTTCAGCGAGGCCATGGTCATCGAGGCAATGCCCGTGTTGTCGGAGTTGTGTCTCTTGAGAACTGGCCCCTTGTCAGCCGAAGATGGAGACTGTGAAGGTACGTATTGTGATTCGATGCCAATGACGGACTTCGAATGGGTCAATTTGGGCTTGGTAACACGGGGCTCGGCAGAGAAGAAATCGCTCGACAAAACGGCCTTGCCCAGATCGTCAACCGTGATTCTCAACAGGAATTCGTTTCCAGAAGCGGCTGGTTGGGCCTTCTTGCTCTTTGGCGACACCAATTTCTTCTTGGGTGTTTGTTTGTGAGTTTCGGGCGAATTGGCCACCAACGACACTGGAGGCAACAAGTTCTTGTTGAAAGCCAGGGCGGTCTGTCCCGGGGTCGGCGAACTGGCGGTGACAGTCACTACTGGCGTGTAGGCCTTGGTCGAGCTTCCCGGGGTGGCAAAGCTCAACTTGGCGTCCGACTCGAATTGCGGCGTGGAAAGGTAGTTGGGAAACTGGTTCTTGATGGCAGACGACGGTGGAGTGTTGTAGAAGGTTACGGGTTCGTTTGACTGCGATCCCATGACGTCGGTCGATTGCGTTATCATCGAGATATTGTCAATGGCCTTGCTGTTGACCTGGTAAGGCGTGGCAAAGGTGCCATTGACGGCGGCCGACAATGGCGACAACGCAAGACCGGTGGCCGAACCGGTTCCTGGAGTCGACGTCTTTCTCTTGGTGGGGGAAGTGTTGGCCAGCGAGTTCTTGCGCTTTCTCTTGCCGCGGATGGTCGGCGACACCTTCATGAGCGGGGTGAAGAAATCGGGCACGCCCTGCTTGACGATCTGGTTGGAATTGGACTCGGCAGTGGGGCTGGAGCTCATGGGCGACACATTGATGTTCATGGTGGTGGTGATCTTGTTGGTGAGCGACGACGGCTTGGGGGGCCGGCCGCGCTTCTTCTTCTGAGGCGGGCTGGCAGGGACGGTGGCATTGGACGGAGTGGCGGCAGCAGCAGCATTGGGTCCGCCGACAGACGAAGTCGACGAGATGGACGATCTGCCCGACGAAACGCTGGCGCGGTGGGGGTGAGGGGCATAATTGTGCTGGAGATGGTGGACGTGGTGTTGTTGCTGAGGGTCGGGTCGGTAGTACTGGTGGGCCGGGAGCTGGCCCGGCGGGAGTTGTTGGTAGGACGGCGGCGCCTGCTGGTACTGCGGAAGGAGGTTCTGCTGCAGGGGCTCTTCAGGGTAGTCAGACATCTGGATATAGAGAGGTTCCACACGGGTATCCACAGCCAAGGTATCTGGATGCATTTGACGGGGCGACGGGGGCTGGACAACTAGAGCTTCCGGTTCAAGAAGTAGTGAGACAGGCAAGGTTCCTAGCGGGAGGACTGGCTACAGGCACACTGACGAACGAAACAGACACGGTAGATGGCGGGACAAATCTAAAGGACACACAGAGGAGACGGTGGATTCTGGCGAGTGAAATTTGAAAAATGGGAGCCGAACGAAAAAAAACAAAAAAACTGGTGCAGCCGATTTGTTAGACGAGATAGGCAGCTATGTATACAGTCTTGGAGATAAACAAGCGGAATTTGGAGACTACAGAAACGCAGGGTGGCAGCCGTGGGCCTCGGGGTAGATGTGTTTACGGCAGAGGTGGGGATCGGAGGGGAGGTGGGGCGTGACGGCCAGGCAGACCCAGAAACTGGCCCAGAAACCGGCGTTGGCCAGGAGATCGTGGGTGTCGCCAGGTAGAGGAGTCGGCCAGAGCCAAAATCTGGCGTAAAGTGGCGGTTTTTGGCCAGTCGACAACACACCACAGACACCGCAAAAAAAAAGCAACTGGCGCCAGGCATCTCCACCTCGCCAGGCCCAATAACGTTGGCCAATCCCATCGGCGGTGCGCGGCCTTGGGACGCAGCAATTTGTTCGGATCAGGAACGCGTGTAATTTGGATGCGAGTAATATGCTTTCCTATTTGGGAATAATTCCTAGACATCACTGGACAACTGCCGTGGTGCAACAGCCCCAGAACTGACGATAGTTGGCCGCAAACGACGTGACATGACGACGCCATGCACCGCGGGTACGGCCAACCGACAACAGCCACCAGCCATTGGGTGCCGTCGGGGTCCCCACCGGCGTTGCACTTTCTCTCACCAGATGCAGCGGAGATAGGAGGGCCCAAAGTGCGTAACCTTAAAATGGCCAATCCCCCAAACCCGTTTGTGTTACCACTGTGGCCGTTCCAAGTGTGATGTGTCGATGCCACTGGCGGAGATCTACGTTTGGCAAGCTTCACGAGCTGCTGACACTCAGCCAGGCGCCAACACCGCACGTTTTTCCAGTCTCGAGCGTTACCCCCCACCGCCAACCGCCTCTGTAGCGTACAATCACCTGCTCGGTCGCCTTTGGCTCGTGTTTCTTTTGGGCCATACTCTAATTGGAAGCGGGTGTGATTTTGCCGATGTTTGCGGGCGGTAAAAGCCAATGTCGTCTGGTTGCTGCCATGTGCTTCCGTGTGTGGCCCTGGGGTTCTCCGCCATTGGTCGGCCCGCGGCGTAGTTTGCGACTTCGGTGCGTTAGTTGGTGCTGGGCTTGCTTGCTATTTTCGCAACAATGCTTCGATTGTCGCACCTTTATGTGTCGCCGTTTCTCGGGGTTTTTCTTGTCTCGGACGCTTTTTTCTTGTGTCGCTACTCGCCCGAGGTTTTCTGCGTCGCACCGTTGTTGTCGCGGTAGATTATCGCCAGTGTCTCGCTAGGGAGAAAGCGTGTCGCTACATTCGAGCATTGGCCTTTACGGGCCTGGGGGCTGCTCCCACTACCACCACATGATCCCTGTCGTCTTCACTGACCCCACACTGACGCCAGCAACCCACCAATTCTTCCATTGCGAATCCCCATGGTTGTTTGCGCCCACCGCCACTCGCTCCGTTTGCCGTCGTACTCGTTCCCGTCGCACTTTTTCTCCTCGTATAACAATCTCTATTTATCTTTGGCTGACCCACTGGCCACCGGCGTTCCTCAACACATGTCTTCTCCTCTCAACCCACACACCACCCACCGTGAGTTCAGCGGCCTTCCTGGCGCCATAGGCATCACCTTGGGCTTGCCTGCTGTTATCACGCTCTTTGCCTTCCTTGCAAACGACCAGTACTCCATCCAGGGCATCGACCTTGATTTCGACGCCGTGCTCAGCCAGTTGCCTGGCTCTGGTGCCGAATTCGTCGCTCTTGCCTTTGACAAAACTGTGTGGTCCGCTTACCTTGCCTGGTTCTTTGGCTTGGTTGCTCTCGACTTTGTTTTGCCCGGCAAATTGATGCAGGGCATTGCCTTGAGAGATGGCTCTCGTTTAGACTACAAGATCAATGGCTTGGCCATGTCGTCGACCCTCATCGTCATCATCGTCGCTAGACTCTTCCAGTCGCCAGACTACCACTTACCCGAACTCCAGTTCATCTACGACCACCAGTTGCAATTGACCTGGACCACCACGTTGTTCTCGTTCTTCCTCGCCGTGTTTGTCTACATCGCCTCCTTCATCCCGTTGAGAAAACCCAATGGCAACGGCACCACCGAGAGAATCTTGTCCATCAATGGTAACACCGGCAACGTTATCTACGACTGGTTCATCGGCAGAGAATTGAACCCCAGAATCGGCTCGTGGGATATCAAGTTGTTCTGCGAGTTGAGACCAGGCATGTTGTTGTGGTTCCTCATTAACTTATCGTGCCTTCACCAGCAGTACCATCAGTTGGGCAAAGTCACCGACTCATTGGTCCTCATGAACGTGCTTCAAGCCTTCTACACCTTTGACGGTGTGCTCAATGAAGAAGGATGCTTGAGTATGATGGATATCACCACCGATGGGTTTGGTTTCATGTTGAGTTTCGGTGATTTGGCCTGGTTACCATGGTCATACTCCATCCAGGCTCGTTACTTGGCATTGCCAGAAAACACCTTAGAATTGGGATCCCTCAACGTCGCCCTCATTGTCGGTATCATGGCCCTTGGCTACTGGATCTTCCGTTCCTCCAACAAAGAAAAGTCCGACTTCAGACAGGGCAAGTTGGAACACTTGAACTTGAAAAGTATCAAGACCAACACCGGCTCACGGTTGCTCTGCGACGGCTGGTGGCGATTATCTCAGCATATCAACTACTTTGGTGACTGGCTCATTGGCTGGTCGTGGTGTTTGCCAACGGGTTTCAAGACTCCCTTGACTTACTTCTACGTCATTTACTTTGGCGTCTTGTTGATCCACAGACAAACCAGAGACGAAGCCAAGTGCAGATCCAAGTATGGCAAGCACTGGGAGGAGTACGAACGCAAGGTTCCCTACAAGATTATTCCTTACGTCTACTAAGGCAATCTTAACAAAAAAAGGACATGTCTATAGTCAAAGAACTGTAAATAAATTATTCGGTTTTCTTTTCGTAGTCAATCTGCTTGTCGAAAGCACCATAGGTGATCTCGATGGAGGACACCCATGACAATGCAACGTACAAAATAGAGAGCAAGGCAAAGGAAACAATGATTCCCAGCCAGATGCCAGGGGTGAAGAATTGATAGTTGGTGAACAAGTTGCTGTTTCTCTTCAATGGGACCAGGCCGTTGAAAACAGCAGCGGGGGTGTCTAAGATTGTGACGATCTTGTCGCCGCCTTCCTTTGCAATAAACGATTCGGCTTCCCTAAAGTCCTGTTCGATTTCTTCAAGCAATGCTTCTTCGTTGACATCGACTGATTCGTCGTCGATGTTTCTCTTGGAGTTCTCCTTGATGTCGAACTCAATGTTGAGCTTGTCGTACACCTGGTCTTGGATGTACTCCTTGATGTGCTGTTTGGCACGGAAACTGGGCTTGGCCTGGATGAAAACGTGGTTCTTGCCGGTCAATTTGATGTCTTGCTCGGACTCAAGGTCCACCACCGTGACCAATGCATCGGCAGTACCTTCTTGGGTGGTATACTTGATACTGGACCCGCACGAGGAGCCGATGGCCAAGTCGAGGTCGTGTGCCGAATCGTAATGGACGTGCTTGATGTAGTTGCCTCTGGCAGGCAAGTCGGCAGCAGAGAAGCTGTTGACGCGATAGATTACCAAGTTCTCGCCCAGTTCACAGAGTTGGTTGGTGTATTCTTCGACGGCCTGCGACAAGTCGGAGGCATCCGTTATGTAGTCAAAGGTGCCAGGCAACTTTTGCAGCGAGTAAAAGGCTCCGGTGTCGGCAAATGCCGCAGCAGAGGCAGCAAGCGCAAGTACGGAAACGAGCTTCATTGTGGAATGGAGGGAGACAGGGGCAGAAGACGAGTGGATGTCGTGGGTTTTGGTGATAAATTAATTGTTGGATGGAAAAAGTCCTGCAGAGATTGAGTCGACACTTTTTATACATAATACGATAAGCATGGCAGACATTCCTAAGTAAGTATAGCAGATGGGGAGGGAGAGATTGTCAGAGGAGATTGGAAACGGCTTGGGGAACGATATTGGAAACCGGTGGCGATCGCTGTTTGGAACGAGTGGATATGTTTGGTGTATTAGAATGGGGACATACGCACCGGTGTCGCAGTCGAATCGAAGTAGAGTCAGGGCCGGCCGTCGTCTCAGATGCAATTAGTGTCGTCCCTATAGAAGTCTCTTCGCCCCCAAGTACCGCTATGGTCCAGGACTAACAACAGATCGGTGGTGCAGAAATTGGTGTTTTTCACCGGGGCAATGATAACGTTGCCCATCGTGACATTCTTTGCGTGCCAGTACTTGTTCAGCAACAATGCCATCGTCAGCGGCGGGGTCGCTGCGTTGGTGGCCAACATCGTTTTGGTCGGCTACATCGTGGTTGCGTTTACTGAAGATACCACGCCGTTGTCAGAAAAGAAGGAACAGTAGTATATAGTAATGTACATTATTGAGTATGGGCAGAATGGTGAATCTCGAGACGAATTACACAAATTGTACCGGTGGTAAGTCTGTTACATTCATTTGGCACAGATTGATCCATTTCAGCACTGATGATCGTTTTCCCGTAGATATTTGTGGATGGTGGTGGTCCTGCCATGTCTCACTCTAAATTTCCTCAACCGTTAAATCAATTTTCATCCACCACCACCACATACTTGATCAAAATGGTACACCAACTATCGCTCGTGTCGTCCATCTCCCACTCCAAGTACATACAGACTATCTCCACGCTCCAGGCCCTTACAGGCTTGACGTCGCCACAACCAATCGCCACATACACCCTCATAACACGTCCCCACAATGTGTTTAGACCGAAGCTCGAGCCGGGCAAAGTCAACCAGATCGAACAGTACTACATGAAGTGCGTCACCACGTGGACAGACGATACCATCAACGGGTTGGATATTGCCAAACCCATCATGGCCAAGGACTCCACCGCCGTGGACAGGCTCTTCTCCGGCGAAGATACCTCGCGCAACTGGACTCTCCAGATCTCCGACATCCCCATTGCCGGCAAGAACCAGGCATGTTCGGCCCAGACCATCTACGAAAGCACCATTGTACATACACACACCACGGTGAAGGATACGGTCGAGACACCGGACGACATGGTTGACAACGAAGTTGTCCCCACCAGAAAGGACTCGTTCCTCCAATTCCTCGAAGAGCTTGGATACGAAGTCGTCAACCAGTACTGGCTCAGTGGGATCCGGTTTTTCCACGGCGATATCGTCATCGAGATCTTCAAGTTGTTTGTAAGAGACGACTCGCTGGAAAACGCTTTGGGGAAGATCAACATTAAGCTCTTGGACGAGTCCAACACCTTCCAGATACGTGCCTACATCAACATTCCCAAGGCAACCGACGTCGAGCTCATCACCCAGGGTACCAAGGAATTGGTTCGTCTCCAGGAATTCTTGAAGAACTTGTTCCCGCTCGAGATCCCCGACAGGATGTTTATGGATTCACGGGTTGCCGTACATTAAGAAGCTACCGAGAAGCAATACAGTAATCATGCCTGGGGAGAAAATATGCCAATGCTATTATGCTAGCTACGGATGCTAAAATATGTCTTGTGTCTAGGATGCAATTTGTTGATATCGAAACCGGTGGTTTCGCCCTTTTCGGCGTCAACTTCCTGGGGCAACCGGGCGATTTGGTTCTTCAAGGCTTGGAGTGTGAGTGGCGGTTGCTCGACATGATCCTCAGCCACCAACCGGAAATACGACTCGTTGTTTTCGTACTGCTGGTCAAAGCCTTCGGTATCGTTCTTATAGAGATGTTTAATAAATGCCATCTGTGCCTTCAACGACTTGACCAATACCTCTTCTTCTTCAACGGTGATATCGCTCTTCAATCCCGAGAGCCGTAACATCTTTCGTATTATGGCCGTGTCCACCTTGATGGCCTGTGCATCCAGTTTGGTATTTTTGATTAGATCCTTCGCTTTCCACGTAGGTTTGTTGAGGAGACTCGCCACCTCCTGCTTGGTGAGTTTGGAGCCGACGTGAACGAAGCGTTTAAACATGGTGGTGCTATAACAAGTTTGAATTTCGTGCTCATACTTTGAAATATATACAGTACATTTGGGCCCCACTACGGCGAGCGGGTTTGGCACCAATTCAAAACTCTCAACTAATATAACTATTCTTATTACAACAATGGTCCTATATCAGGGCTAAAACAGCCTTTTCCGTGCAATTTCAATTTGTTTGCCAGGGATAGAGACGTATCTAACACCAAATGCTGGTGCTATATTCGTTTTCTCTGGAGAACGGTAGCAAAACCCTCTATTCAGTGGTTGCAAGGACATTACCGTCACCCAAATACCGTTGCTGCCAATCAGGTTCTCATCATCAGAATCACCGTTGCTGTCATATTGACTGCTGGGAGGACTGTAGCTATATTGGGGATTGTGACCAAATACTACGTCGTACGTAGCCAGATCCATGGCTTCGAGACAGTCGCGGATCTTCTGGTCAATTCCCAGATACGTCAATGGCCTCAACACCTTGGGCCATATCTCGGCCTGTCTGTAAATGCCCTGTTCCCGGTGGTTTAGAACGTAGCCGTCCAAGCTGTCTCCCGTGCAATTTTTCATGTACGCAGTGAAGGTTGCAAGGTCGTATACGCGAGCATATACTACGCTACACACGTAGCAGAGAGCAAAGTAGATTGCAACATCCATGTCGTCGTGAATGATACTCGTCTCGTTCAACGAAAGTGACGAACGTTTTACTTTCCTCAAAGATTGGGCCATGTCGTAAGACCCTGTCCCGGATAGGCACTGTATACAATTAGCGGGACTGTGATTTTTCTTTCTGGACTTTATTATACCTATATTTTATATCTACTTCTTCAACTTGTCCAACTGGGCCTTGGTCTTTTCTATCTTTCTTCTCTTCTTGGTCAAGTCGTCTTGTCTGGTTTCCTTCTTTTCAATACCGTATTGCATCTTCTTGTACAATTTACGTTGCTTGTTGGTCATCATGATCTTCTTCAATTCCTTTTCTTCGTCTTCAGCAGGTCTCTTGGCGGCCTTCTTCTTGCCTTCTTGGACCTTTGGTGCTTCAGAGTACTTGATACCGGCAGCTTCCAATTCCAATTCCTTTTGTTCCTTGAGGTCTTCGTCTTCTTCTTCTTCTTCTTCCTGGTCTTCGTCGCCTTCGGCTACTTCAACCTCTTCCTCCTCTTCTTCCTCTTCTTCCTCATTCTCGGCAACAACAAGTTCGGCATTTGGATCGTAGGTACCAGCATCTCCCCATGGAGACAAATGTGGTGGCAAAACTTCACCTGGAGCATACTTATTCACAGGCAATAATTCGCTCTTGTTAAGACAGTCAAAGATCCATTGTGGTTGGACATAAGTACGGCCAGCAACCTTTTCGTTCAACTTAGGTCTGTCGACAATCTGATGCGTGATGTTGGACAATTCCAACTTCTTGTAAGCGGCTGGGTCGTCAATCTTCAAGCTATCCAAGGCAATCTCGGAAACAATCGAACCACCACAAGACACAATACAGAACTCCAAAATGTCCAATGGCACTTCACGTCCGACGTAGAATATGAAGTTAGAGAACAACGTCGAGGTTGGGGATGCATACTTCGATGGTTGTGTTAACAAGTCTCCGGTGGTCTTGTTGGAGGCTTCGAACTCGTCCAATTCGACTTCTTCAACGTTTTCGTCGTCGGCTTCTTCTTCGACTTCATTGTCGTCGGCTTCGATGGCCTTGGAGATTTCGGCAGTACTCAATTCCTTACCCTTGACGTTGGATTCGTCAACATGCTTCTTTTCGGCTGGTAACAAGGCATTGACACCTTGTTCCTTGGATTGCAACACATAACTGGATAATCCACCGATACCCTTCAACTTTTCAATGTCAATGGTGGGTGGGTAGATCAAGCTGGCGTCGTTGTATAAGCGGAATAACACAAAGTGAAGCAAGGTCGAGTAGAATTCCAAAAACGTCAACATGATTCTGAAATCGACATCGGAAGGAATGTTGGTAGGGAACTTGAATGGGACCAACCATCTGACTTCTTGGCCCTTGACGGTGGCTTGGTAGTATACACCCTTGATGGAAACAAACACCTTCTTGACGAGTCTTTCCTTAGCAACGTAGGCCAACCATTGGTTGCATAAACGTTCGGCTTCCTTGGTGACTCTGTGCGACACCTTGTCGGTAGCAGGCATGTTGGCGAACAAGAACAACATGTTCAATGGATCATCCAAGTCTCTCAAAGCGTCCAAGAAAGTAGGATATCTTTCCTTGATGACGTGCTCCAAGGTGTATTTGGGACGGTTGGTTTCTAATTTTTGGGCATCGCTGACTTCACCACGACCGAGAGCTCTCTGTAACTTTTTAGCAAAGGTCTTGTGTTCTCTGAACTTTTCCAACACAGGCTCGTGGAGCAAGTACTGAATGTCTTTGAAGTAGTAGAAGGTGACTGGAGCAGTAGATCCCTTGTTGGCCTTCTTTTTGTTTCTTGGTTCTCTAGGATATATTCCCTTGAAAATACAGAGACGACGGAAGTCAGCCAAAGAAACTTGTAACTTCTTGACCGCTTGGGTTCTGGTGATGAAGTTCTTGGCGTTACCAGAGGCACCTCTCTTCTTGATCTTAGCCATGGTTGAGTAGTAGTAGGTAGAGATGGAGATTCGATGAGATGAAAAAAATAGTGAAAGTGGATTTTTTTTGTGTGCAGGCGAGATGAGATAAACCGAGTTTGTATGGAGCAGAGACGAAAGGGGACAAAAGGGGTGGTGACGGGCGATAATTGGGGGTTGCTAAGGGAATTAAGTGTAGATTGATGTTAACAAACGAATTGGTGTTGTTCGGCAAGAAAATCGCCCGCCACCAATTTTTTCAATATGGCGACGATGATCCACATCTGGCAGTACTTTTCAGCATAGATGAACAATTCGACCTCTTCGTGGGTTTGGTTGTCGTCGTTGATATTGGAGCGGACGGACGTTTTCTTCTTGACGGGCACAAAGAAAATCGGCCGGAACCGATTGGCGATCTCGTAGCATGCTTCACGGAGATTGGTCAAGGGATACTCGAGGAGGTTGGTGGTGGAGGTCTTGGTGAACACGTCGTGGAGAAAGAGAGTGAGATTCCGCTCCAACGAGGAGTACAACTGGAGATGGCGGACGTTGGAGGCATCCAACCCCAAGACCTTGATAACTTGGGGCGTTGAGAGCACCACCTTGGACCGGAGAACCAAGTAGATGAGGTCAGTCGCGAGCTTCTCGGGGTAGCAGTTGATGGAGTCGTGGTAGTACTGACGGTACAGCTCAACAATACGTGCTCTCTTGGTATGGTACTTGCGGAGAAACGGATCAGACATGGCGGGTGCTGTCCATAGACAAATGGCGATATTTGCGCCCAAACGAACCCGGGGTTTTTCGCAGCCACAAATGCAACCGACTGGCGCTGGTACAACGGCCGCGTGCTACGTGCCGTCGCTCGTCTACCGTGCCCAGTACCGGCTAGCGACCGTTGCCGAGCTCGAGTCGCTCTTCTTTAAAATCAGTTTCGGCCGCCTTTTTGCCCCGGGGACGTATGCGTTCGACACGGCGCTCAGGGTGGTGCCCGTCGGGGCCATCGAGCGGTACAACGGCGAGGATATCGAGTACAAAATGAGCCTCAAGCAGTTTTTGGTGGCCGAGGGCGTCAGCTACGACGAGTACCGCGTGCTGAAGATTGGCGACAGCGAATGGGCGGTGCCCCCCGTGATCCACCAGCTGGACTTTGCCGACTATGCGCTGCAGATGTTGGGCCAGGACTACAGCCACTACGAGTTGGACGGCATTGGGGAGGGAACTCCAGCAGTTACGGAGGAGCAAGTGGAACAGTTTGACGAGTTGATGGAGCGGTTTTTGTTTCTGTTGGACCGTGGCGACGCTGTCGATGTGCGGATGGCGATGTAGCGCCACTGGAATCACGACGCCAGCACCAACATCAACCTTGTCACCTTGTCACCTTGTCACCTTGTCACCTTGTCAGCCTTGACAATCTTGTCAACTGTCAACTGTCAACTCATTACCACTAACACTACCACTACACAAGCTCAACCCCGCCATTACATAACCGTATTCTCAATAAACCATCAAAACTCTCACAAAATCATGCTCGCACGCAGCCTCCAATTCTCATCATCGCAAACCAACGTGCGTCTTCTTCACCACAACGCACCATGTCGTTCGAGGACGTACTCAAAAGAGGCGACGAGTTTCTCAACGACTACCCACGGACGTCTCCACTCTGGAACTATGCGTCGCACGCTACGTGTATGATGATGATTCTCCACTCCAAGTTGGTGATGAACGCCTTCTACAAACCACGCCTCTCCAACATCCACAAACTAGACGACGCCTTGGCCAAGGCCAGACAGGAGAACCGGTCGCTCCTCACCGTCATGAACCACATGTCGGTGGTGGACGACCCGGCGTTTTACGCGGCGTTGCCGTGGCGATACCACATGGACATCGACACCATCCGGTGGGGGTTCGGCGCCCACAACATCTGCTTCTCCAACAAGACGTTGTCGTGGTTCTTCAACTTGGGCAAGATCTTGGGCACGAAACGGTTTGGCGAGGGGCCGTTCCAGGGCTCGCTCGACGCCGCCATCCGCGTACTTTCGCCCGATGACACGCTTGACCTCGAGTACGCCCCCGGAGTCAAGGACGTACAGAAGCCCACTTTGCTCCAGGAAGTGGCGCAGGGCACCAACACGGCTCTTGTCAAGAAGATTGCGCCGTCGGCCGAATCGACCAACGTCCTCATGGCCAAGTCGCCGTTCATTCGCAGCAAAACGTCATGGTTCCATGTATTCCCCGAGGGATTCGTGCTTCAGCTCCAGGAACCCAACCAGAATTCGATGCGGTACTTCAAGTGGGGTGTATCACGGTTGATCTTGGAAAGCACGCGGGCTCCCGTCGTCGTGCCGATCTTTACCTACGGATTCGAGAAGGTTGCACCCGAAGACGCCGCCGAGCAGGGCCTCAGCAGATGGCTTCCGGCCAACATGGGGTCAGAGATCCATATCACCATAGGAGATGCGTTCTCCGACGCCCGCATCGAAGAGTACCGCCAGAAATGGCGCCAGTTGTGCAACAAGTTCATCGATCCAGCCAAGCCCACGGACTTGTCGGCGGAACTCATTGACGGCGAACAGGCAAAGGGCTTGCGGGCCCAGTTGGCCAGCGAGTTGAGACAGGCCGTCCTCAACATCCGCGACTCATTGGGGTTGTTCAACCCCGAAGATATCCGGTTCAAGGACGCTGCTTTCTGGAAACAATACACCTACACCGAGGGTGCCAGTGCGCCGGACGTAGAGTTTGTCGGCAAGAACTGGGCTATCAAGAGACTACAGAAACATTTGCCCGAATACGAGCCAGAACACGATGATAAATAGATGTACATAATATGCTGTGTTTAACTAGACCCGATGCGAAATGCGAATACAAACAATTTATTCAACCATCTCATCCATCTCCAGCCAAACACGGCCACAAAATCCGCCTCCATGCTAAGGACACTGCTTTGCAGACAGATACCGGTGCGATACCGCTCGTGGACCAACCCGTTGAGCGTGTTCAAGCGGGCCACGGTGCCGACGACACCGCCAACACCGCCAGTACTGGTGGTCGTCGAAGAACCCACCGGCGCCGACACCCACGACTTGTCGAACAACATCAAGCATTACGTACGGACCACAGACATGCCCCACAAGATCCGGACCAACGTACTCAAGTCCAAGCTTTCCGAGCTCGTCAACAGCGGAACCACCTACAATGGTAAAACCATCGACGCATTGAACGCCGGCTTCATGGAGCTCCACAAGCTGAACCCCCATCTCCAGTTTCTTTCGGGCCAGGAATTGCTCAGGTTGTTTGAAACTACCGCAGTGACTCTTTCTCGCCAACTGCGGCCCCAGATTCCCAAATACATGGCCGTCCTCGTCCGGTTCCTCTTGAAACAAGACCCCGCCACGATCCCCACCAAAACCCTCGTATACCTTGTCGATTTGGGCTCGACCATCTCGAGTCTCGAAGTGGTACTCCACAGTCTTATTGTTAACAAAGCCCAGGACTTGACTCCACAATTCACCAACGAATTGATCATACACCATCGCAACAAGAAAACCCTTCTGCTCCTGTTATTTGAGCAGCTTGCCCACTCAGCAACCACGGCAAATATCATCGACTCGACATTTTACTCACACTACATTGCATACATAGAATCCCTATACAACGACAAGCTTCCCAATGTCCATGAATACCTAGACTTGGAAAGAAACATCGACCGCATCCAACAAGTCACGGTTTTTTTACTTCAACTGTGCAACAAGGCTAAAACTGACACGGGGGTGTTGCTCCAACTCTTCAAGATTGCTAGCGAACTTGGCTCAGTCTCGAGAAACCCCGACTTGATCAGTGCCACCACCGATATTGTTGTCTTCTTTGAACAGGAGCCGTACGAAATCAAGTTTAACCAAGTCAGAAACGAAATCTTTAAGCAGGATTTGGAGAATGAAACCCTAATCGAATGCTTATTGCCGGCAGCATGGAATTCAGCTCCGAAATTGGGCCGGATGTTGGCTGAATTCGTCGTCGCTGACGATGTTAAGTTTTCTAGTCAACTAAGATCACAAGCGGCAGTGTATCAAGTGCTAGACAACAACAACAGCGAATCACAAAAGGCAGACGCTGTCATTGCATTAGTGGAAAAGTTCAAAGAGGCTGACAATTCTGACTTGTACACTCGTGTAATCCTGTCAGCTATGGCCATGGGGATTCTGCCGCGAGGACACTTTACCCAGACCATTACCAATCATTTCAATTTAGTCACACCATCTGTCGCTTCATACAAAGTTAGAATCGACAGGGCCATCAACAACAACGACCATGTTCAGGCGGTCAATATCTTCGATGATAGTCTTCAAACACTTGCCCAGTGGTCGAGTGAGGTCGATCCTGCGGTTTTTGCTACGCTTAACGATTTGATCGTGATCTTGTGCCACAATATGGACGACATCAAGGATATTTTCCCCATCTTTACCAAGATTAAGCAACAAATGATCAATACCCAGTGCAACATCGAAGCTGTTAATGCCCTCTCGGTGAAAATGTTACAATCGGAATGTGTTGGCGACGTTATTGAAATGTTAAAGCGGGAATTACCCAAGATTGATAAGGATGCTCTCGTTAAACTACCACTCGACATGCCGTTTGCTTCCAAATACAGACAACTTTTCAACACTTTGCATCAGTTTGTCATCAGTTACGACGGCGAATCGACACACGAGACTAACTGGGTGTTGTACGGTGAGCTCCACAAGTACTTTCATGTTCCTTACGACTCATACTTACCAGCCATCAAGTTTTTCTGTGAAAAGAATAGACACAATGCAGCATTGGTCATTTTCCGCCAGATAAGGAAGATGAATGAGTTGCACGGGGTCCACACGTTCTTACCCCCTCTGAGAGACATGTACATGTACATGTTCCAAGAATTTGGTGACAAATTGTATGAAGAGGGAGTTATTGAAGTACATGAACACATCAAGATGGATCTCAATTTGCCTAAACAAGATATCCAGTTGCAAAATGCCATATTGAATGCCTACTCAAACCTACAGGACGTTCCTCGGGCCCGTGACTTGTTCTTGTCGATGACTAGTAACCCAAAGCAACTCGGTGGGGTCAATGAGGAGTCTATTCAAATTATGATCAAATCGTATACTTACAATGATATGGCATACGTTCAAAAGTTTTGGAACAACCTCTCACAATTCCAGATCATTCCCAACTACGCCATCTATAGACAATACTTGATTGCACATGTTTATCATGGTTTGGTAGATGACGCATTTGCATTAACCGACAGAATGGACGACTATGACTTGGATATTTCATCCGACACATTACTCGCTCTTCATAACTTCTGCTTAGAAGAACGAGACCAGAAAAAAGTGGCTGCATGGGCGGAAAAGAACCACGAAAATATATGGCAAGATGTGAAGCAGTCAGGGTTGTTAGTCGGCGCAACCAATTATGCTCCATCCAATAACCTCATTGCCGAAACGAGTACCAGTGATACCAAATAGTTGTCCTTGTAAATAGAACTGTACATTAATTCTTTTGAAGTTTAGTAGCGTTGACCTTGGTGGCAAACCGTAACGAATTGACGCTTTCATTGAAGTTCTTTTGTAGAGGTGAAATGTTGACAAACATCAAGGTTTTGGAATTTCCACCCAAGCTATGTTTTAACAAGTAGGTCAACTTGGAGTTTCTGTAGGGGATATGTTGAGATGTGGCATCTCTCTGTTGTTGCCCCAATGCATAAATGACGTCCCCTAAGGCAGAAAGTGATTTGTTGATAGACTGTGTTTCTTTCAACCGGTCACCTCGTGCTTGTGAAGCAGAGAGACGTTCGGAACCAGCCAAATCAATCAAGTTTAACGAACCCTCGCTTTGTGCACCCGTACGGACATTTACCCCGCTAAGTTTAAGGATAAAGATCAGATGGGATCTAGATGAATGGACGTTTGATTTTGTGGCTGCAGTTTTTCGGTTCTTATTTGCTCTTTCCAAGACCTCAAATGCTTGTTGCTTGGACGAAATCTTGACTGTACTGATATTGGTGACTGAAGTTGTACCCTCAATGTCATTATGTTTGATATCATGCTTCAATTTGGCGTTCATCGATAATAGATCAATGATTGATTCGTTGTAGATTTCAAGGAACTGACCCTCTATAGAATATTTCCAGCCTTTGGTTTCTAATTCGCTTATATCTTCAAAAATTTTATCAATTGACAAGGTAATCATCCCATCTTCATTGTGGGACATGGTGAATGTCTTTCCCGAGCCTGTTTGGCCATATGCAAACACACAGACATTAAACCCATCTAATGAGGATTGAATGAGTTGCGATAATTCGCCAAAGATATCTCTATTGGTGTTTGTCGACAGGAATATGCGGTCGAACTGGAATTTGTATGAGCTCATCGAGTTACCATTTAGTTTAATTGAAAAATCGCTGGATTCTTTAGAGATCACCAACTCCTGGTTGGCCTCATCATTAAGCAAATCATCCGGGGTTTCTATTGCTGCAAGTTCATCTTCAGTGGAAGAGGGCCGTATTCGGCAAAACACTCTAATGTTGCCTTTCAATTCTTGAAGTTGATTGTGTAGCCGGCGTCTTTCGTATTCGTGATCTGCCAAATGGGTATTTATTTGGGATATTTTAGTTTGCATGTTTTCTGATTCTTGGATGTGGGTTTGGGTTAACTGTAATAGGTCTTGAGCCTGTTGTTGTTTGGAACTAATGTTATTTTGCAACAATTGAATCTCGGCCTCTTTGTCCTTATTTTTGGATTTCAATTGTGTATATATGGTAGTGTAACGGGAACCAGTTGATCGCAATTTCTCCAAATCGCCTTCAAGGGCATCGACCGCCGTTTGTTTCTCTTGAATTTTGGTATCCATCGAAGTGACTTCTTGGCTCAAGTTGTCTGCGGTTTCGTCCATGGTATTGTTCAATTGAATCAACTTCTTGCTGTGGTCTTCCTTGAGGCGAATAAGTTTCCTGTTCAAGTCCAGGTCCAGCAGTTTGAGCAGTTTGAGAAGGTCGTCTCGTTGGTTAGTTAGTTGGACTTTACGCTGTTGATTGTTCATTACCTCGGCGTTGATAATTTCTTCCACCGCGGAACTTGTAGTCTCCTTAAGATGGTTCACCTGGGTATCATGGATCAACTTCAAGTTCTTGCACTCGAGATCATACTTGGTATCGAGCGCTGCGAGCTGTGCTAGCTTTGTTTCGTCCAGCTCTATGCGTGCCTCGTCCAATCGAGACAAGAGTTGAGCCGAACGTTCGTAGTTGTCTTCAAGAAGCTGGCAGTTGAATTCTTCGTGGCCAAGCTCGGTAGTCATCGACAGGATTTGGCCTCTGGTCTCAGAGATCTTATTAGTGAGGGTCTGTATCTCGTCACGGAGTGCTTCGAGTGGTTGGGTATTTAATTCTAGCAACATCGACTCGTCTGTTCGTTTCCGTTTTGAAGGCGGCGACAGCGACAGCTTACGTCTTAGTAAGTGCGTTGCCATGGTGTTTGTGATGAGTAGTAGCTTTGTTTATAATTGATTTTGTGTTGATGTTTCGCGTTTTGATATAATAGCTAAACTGCTGGTGTGTAGTCATAAATGAAGTTTACTAATCGTGAACTGTTTCTTGTTATATAACTAAGTTACCTGGTGCCCACTGTGTTGCAGTCTATTCCTTGTCAAAGATACTTTTGTGGTTAATTGTAATGTTTTGGATATGGTTTGTACGATATTGCAAGAATTAACTGCAAAAAAATTGACAAAAAAAGTCGTCCTTTAACTGGAACACTTTCATTTTGTTAGGAAATCAATACCATATAACACAGCTACGTTACTCTTCCCACGTTTAACTTACCCCGACATTACTTAGGAATGCTGCAAACTATGTCAAAATCAAAGTCGTGCGGTTTCCAATCGGCGCAACTTCCTGCACACCACAAAAGTTACACCCATTTTTTCAGCCCGATGAGTTACAGTATCACCGATACAACAGCGATGGGGTCTGCATTAAAGAAACAAAGAGTCAGTAAACAGAAGCCTTATAAGGTGACGAAGAAGGTAGAAGAAGTTGAGAAGACGCCTGTTGAAGAAAGCGAACCCGAATCGTTGCCAGAAGAAGTGCCAGAACAAGAAAATGTTGAAGAGGATGATGAAGAAGAGTTCGAACAATTAGATGACATTGATCTTGACGATGAAGTGGATGTTGCCGACGTTTCGTCCGGTGAATCTGGTTCCGAGGACGAATCTGGCTCTGAAGAAGAGTCTGGTTCTGATGAAGATGACGAAGATGTGCCAAAGTTAAAGAAAAAGAAGAACCTTGATGACGGATCCGCATCGTTCGCCACCGCTTTCAATGCCATCATTGGATCCAAGTTGAAGGCTTACGACAGAAACGATCCTATTTTGGCTAGAAACAAGATTACTTTGAAGAAGTTGGAATCAGACAAACTTGAAGCTAAAGCTAAGAAGGCCATCTCGTCAGAGAAGAAATCCTTGTACGATAAACACAGAGTCACTCAACTCTTGCCATCTTCTAGTGAACCTGAAAAGGTTAGACAAATACTAGACCATGAAAGAAAGTTGAAGAAGGTTGCCCAAAAGGGTGTTGTGAGGTTATTCAATGCGGTTTTATCCACGCAAATTAGAACCAATCAGGAAGTCTCCAAAGAAAAGGTTGGCCAGACTAAGAAGGAAGAATTGATGAACGAAATCTCTAAAGAAAAGTTTTTAGATTTAGTTCAAGCAGCTGGCCAATCGTAAGAAAGTCAAGATTAGAAAAAAGTAACTTTCACGTAACTATAAAACTTGTCAGTTTTGTTTTTGGTATACGAAACCCTATGGGGTCACTGTCACATCTGACTTGTTCACGAGCCGATTCAACCTCCAGTCACTTGCATTATGGCTCCATGTAAATTAGTAATAAATAAACAGAAAATCTGATTCATAATTCCCGAATAGGAAATCATCCCGGACTCCACGTTATTGTGTTATGAACTCCAACGTATTTTTCAAATCTAGTTAAGTAAAGATTCTCGCAATATCGGAATCATTGATTTCCAGATTGTTTGGTCATCACTCTATTTCGAACCACATTGAGGGTTTCAGGCCATAACGTACTTGTGAGGGATTTTCTATGTCGGCTAAGCAAGACGATACCCACGTTGCCACGATCCGGCGCGATGAAACCAATCTTGGAGATCAACTACACCAATTAAGACCTGTCATGGTGTCTCAACAGTCGTATTATGAGCCGGAAGTTGAGCTTGTGTCTCAACCTGGTGAGCTCCCATCGTTTCCTACTCAACACCGGAGCAAGAATATCATGACCGCCAACAATCCACCGCGGAATATGTGGCGGATCATCGCCAGTATGCTCTGGTCGTTCACCAACGGGTTTGCTGATGCTGCACCCGGGGCCCTTTTGCCCAGAATTGAGGCCTATTATGGAACTAACTACTCCGTGACTTCGTTGATTTGGATCAGTAATGCTATGGGATTCATTCTTGTCGCATGCTTCTCTCATAAGGTTCAGCCGTGGCTCGGAAAGCAGAACTCGTTGGCGGTGGGGTGTTTCTGCAGTTGTATTTTCTATGGCCTTGTTTCGAGCGGTACCAAATTCCCGGTAATTGTTACAGGTTTCTTCTTTGGAGGAACAGGAGCAGCCATCATCCTTGCCCAGGGAAACATATTCTTGTCCCGGTTGGATAAACTGACCAAATATCTCTCGTTCTACCATGCTTCCTACGGTGTCGGTGCCACGGTGTCGCCCTTGATCGCTACTTCTATGGTGAATGCTGGAGTCAAGTGGCACTTTTTCTACTTGGTGTTGCTTGGCATGATGGTCTTTAATTTGTTCAACATGTTTTTGGCATTCAAGGGTGCAAATGAAGATTTGAAATTATGGGACGATGATGAGCACGAAAGACTTGTGGAATCTCCAACCGAGGAGGAAAGTGACTCCATTGCCATGGAAGAGCTCAATGCCGATAACTTGAGGAGAAGAATCTCGTCGCAAGCCAATACTTCTAATAATAGTGATATGGCCCTTGCCTTAAAGAGCCATGTGACGTGGCTTATGTCGTTCTTTATTCTCTTTTACCAAGGATCGGAAGTGGCATTGGCTGGTTGGATTGTTACTTTCTTGCTTGACTACAGACACGGTGACCCCAAGAAAGTCGGTTACGTGGCTTCTGGTCTCTGGGGTGGCTTGACCATTGGCCGGTTAGCATTGACGAGACCCTTGCATCAGTTATTGGGGGCAAGAAGAGGTGTGCTTGTTGTCTCCGTGGGTTCCATCATATTGGTGGCACTTACCTGGGCCATCCCCCACGTAATAACCGAAGCTGTGTTGGTGTCGTTGGCCGGAGTCTTGATCGGCCCAAACTATCCATTGATGATTACCTATGCTGCTCTGGGCGGATTATTTCCTCGAAAAATCCAGGTGGTTTCTCTTACCATCATGAGTGCATTTGGATCTTCTGGTGGCGCCCTCTTCCCGTTCCTTGTCGGTTTGATCTCGCAAAGTGCCGGAACCTACGTCGTTCTACCAATTTTCATTGCATTATACTCAACGATGATTTTGATATGGATTGCTGTTCCCAACATGGAAAGAAGAAACAAACAGCCGGGTGCAAAATTGACCTGGTGGGAAAGAATTTGGTAATCAGTGATTTTGCAGCTATTGCAACTGTTACTTTTGGGGTTGTCCTGCACGCAGCCCATTTTTCTTAGACGTTCCTACCTTCAAAAGAAGTGGGTCCCAAATTACATAGACCGTTAGATCATTCAACTTCATCATGGCCATAGAACAGCTCGTAAAAAAGGGTGAAAAGTGTATTGCAGACAAAGACTACCTCGGAGCTATCAGTGCGTTTTCCAGCGCGATTGGAGAGAACCCGAAGGCGTTCTTGCCCCACTTGCACCGTGCCGTCGCCTACCAGAAGTTGAACAACCTTGAAGACGCCAAGAAAGATATCTCGGTGGCATTTACCATTGCCGAGGACAGGGGTAACAGGAGCGAGATTTCGATGTGCTACTTCCGTCTTGCCTTGGTATACTACTTGGAAAAGAAACGCAAGTTGGCGCTTCAGCACTTCAACAAGGCAAAGGAATTGGGATGCAAGGAGCCCACTCTCGACATGTGGAAGGACAAGTGTGAATACGACCTAAAGAAGAACCCAGAAACAGACGATGACCAGGACGATTTGTTGGAAAATTCGTTACAAAGTACATTACAAATCAGCAAGCCTGACGAAGGCAAGACTCCAGATGCCAAATCGACGAGCATCGATGTCATCAACCAGCAGGCTCCCCTCAAAATAAAAATCAGAGATGACTGGTACCAGACTAGCGACACCGTCATCATCACCATATATGCCAAAAACGTCGATAAAGAAAAGTTCAACATCCAATTTCAACCGAGATCAGTCAACTTATCGTTCCCCAGCACATCTGCCTCGGAATACAGTTACAATTTGGACCCTTTGCATTCTGAAATTGACCCACAACAATCTCACTACAAGGTATACGGTACCAAGATCGAAGTGACCTTGGTCAAGAAAGAAATTGGTAAATGGCCCAGCTTGGAGTCGTCTAAACAGACTGCCACCAATGACGAAGCATTATCATATCCTACATCGTCCAAGAAAGCTATCAATTGGGCCAACTTCGAGGTCGATGAAGATGAAAAGACCGACCAAGACGAAAACGACTTCTTTTCCAAATTGTACAAAGACGTCGACGACGATACCAAGAGAGCGATGATGAAGTCGTACGTCCAGTCGAACGGGACCGTCTTGACTACTGACTGGAAGGAAGCACTGAAAAAGGAGTTTGAAACCAGCCCCCCAGAGGGTATGCAAGCTAGACAATGGTAGGCGGGCCCAATGGTCTCCTGCATGTAATTAGGCAAGCAACTGTCGGCATTAATAATCGGAGTAAATTGGCCATTTTAAAGCGGCTCCAATCACGATCTTTTGTATGGTAATCAGTCGAACCTTACGATCAAGTTTGAAGTTTGTTAGAAAAATGCACGTTGAAGCCATTCCTATGAGATGGGGCACCGGGGATAACTATGCCTACTTGGTGATTGACACTCCTACTAAGCATGCGTGGGTCATCGATCCAGCACAACCCGACGAAGTGTTTGAGTACTTTGAGTCGAAGAAGCCAGACTTCGAATTGAAGGCAATCGTCAACACCCACCACCATTATGACCATTCTGACGGTAACAAAGCTCTCTTGGCCAAGCACCCTAAACTTCCAGTCATTGCGGGGAAAGACTCGCCGTTAGTCAGTTATACTCCGTCAAACAAGGAGGTTATCCAATTAGGGGCCAATTTGTCCATCACTGCGTTACACACTCCATGCCATACCCAGGACTCCATCTGTTATTTCGTGGAAGATACCAAGACCAACGAGAAGGCTGTTTTCACGGGGGACACTTTGTTCACTAGTGGCTGTGGTCGTTTCTTTGAAGGCACTGGTGCTGAAATGGACAAAGCCCTTAATGGAATCTTGGGGAAGTTACCAAAGGACACCAAAGTGTACCCAGGTCACGAATACACCAAGTCAAACGTCAAGTTTTCCAAAACCATTTTGCTGAATCCAGCAATCCAAAAGTTGGACAAGTATGTCAATGAACACGAATTCACCACGGGTGTGTTTACCATTGGAGACGAGTTGGAATTCAACCCGTTCATGAGACTTGATGACCCCGTCGTCAAGTCCAAGACCGGCAAGACCGCCAGCAGCGATGTCATGAGCCAATTGAGAGAATTGAAGAACCGGTTCTGAGATGTATTTTGATGTATATGCTAAAAAATTATGAATCATTATATTCTGACAAAGTCGGGTTTACACTTGTCATCGACCCAGAGTTCGGGCTGCCAGATCTCGATATATTCCAAGTCGAACTCCGACTTGCCCATGGCAAACTTTTCGTACTCTTCGAAGATGCCACTCAAACACCAGCCCTGTAGCAACTTACGCAAAAGCCCCACCAACAACCCTATTCGGTGCTTTCCCTTGTTGGAATGTATGAGCATGGGGAAGTTTTCTTTGTTGAGCATGAGCTGGAGAGCGATGGTGAGCGACTTTTGTGCCTGTTTATGGATCTCAGGTGAGTTGAATGGTTCCTGTGACGATTCCATCAAGAGGTTGTGGAACTTTATATCGGTGGTAGCAATCCATTCCTGGTAGTTCTGCATGATTTCCATCGTGCCGTGCTTATCCTTCTTCTCTTCCTTCTTGTCCTTCTTGTCTTTCTTGTCTTTCTTGTCCTTCTTGTCCTTTTTCTTCTTGTCGTGGCCCAAATCGCCTAGATATATGATCGTCTTCAACCCCAACTGCTTTAGAAACGGGTAGTTGATGGGCATGGGGAACCCCGATCGATATATGCCGTCTTCTACCAACGAGAAGTTCAAAGGTGGCACATATTGTGGTCGTGGCTGGTATACTTTGAGGAAGTCCGGGTTGTTTGTGGCAGGTTTCGTTGTCGAACGCACCGTTTCAAGCGGATCTAGTTGCGGGTGTCTTTCTATAGTCCCGGGAACTTCACGATTTACAGGATTGGACATAGGATGGGTTATATGGGACACTTGAATGTATGAGTCTATTTGGAGTTGAAAATTGAACGGATAAGCGTGCGGCGTGTGCAGGAAAATTGCAACCATTACTGGCCCATCACGGTGGAATTAACGCCATACAAATACACAAACTAACAACCTACAGAAACAAGCAAAACGACATAAGCTACCGATGGGCAGTTGGTGAATACGACCGGACGGCCACCTTGCCCCAGTGCGGGTTGAACCGGTGTTTCAACTGGACCATTTTACCGTTGACTTCGGCGCCATACTTTGGCAACAGCAACGACGAGCTCGACCCGGCAAGGTCTCCAAGATAAAGCGTGTTCCGCTTGAGCTCGGTCCGCAAGTACACCTCGTACATGTACTGCCGATGTAAGTAATTGGACATGTTGGTGTTGGTTCTAGCAACGGGGAATGTTGGTTTCAATGGGACCCGCGAACTGGAGTCGCCTTTGCCGTAGGCCATGTACGCATCCTTGTATATTTGGAAGGCAAGCAATTGCTGGTCAGAAGGTGGCGCATACTTGGGAACATTGTGTAGCCTTCTGATCTTCTTCTTGGTCTTGCCGATTTTCTTGGAGAGTTCCCGGTTCAACTGGGAAATACTGGCAAAGTTCTCTTTGAACGTCTTGGTGGGATCATACTCGACACCGCTGCCGGTAACCAAGGGGAAAACGTTGAGGGAGGTGTCGAAATCTTCATCTATAACATTAATATGCAACATGTTGGTAGAAAATGGACTAAAGTTAAACAATCCACGGCAATTATATATGGCCCCAAGTGTCCAGTGACATGGTTGCAGAGTATTCTGGCTGCCAAATTTTAAATTTTTAAACAGGATGAAATGATGACTGTTGAGTTCCAAGTGGCACCTAATGACCTCGAGACGTCGTTGAAGGTATCAATGCGGGTTTATGGTCATTATCGTGTCGTTGTTGTGTCATCCAGTGACTGGCTGACGTCCGGGTAACTTGTCTCACCCTGCCAACATGTAAATTCAACTTTGACGATTGCAGTTTACACTGCGAAGAAAATCGAAAAATTTTCGAATCTTTTGCCATACAACTAGGTCAGTAAGTTATCAACTCACGAAGCTAAACCGCCGCCAGTACCTTTATAGAAAAAGACAATCTTGTCAAGAATATTTTCGGCCGAAGTTTTCCGAATTTTGTTTCCGCTTCTTAATCACACATAATACCCATAATCTTCATACGATGTCTTGGTTATTTGGCAGCAAACCTTCCACCACAGACGAGTCCAAAGACTTGAACAACTCTTTGGGTTTCGATCCAGCACAAGTCTCCGACGTCTCCACCATCTTGAATACTCCTGGCGTGTTGGACTCCTCCAGATTGCACCCATTGGCCGGTTTGGATAAGGGGATCGAGTTCTTGGACTTGGAAGAAGAACAGTTAAATACCGTGGAGGGTACCCAAGGAGGGTTGATTCCATCGAGAAGTTGGACCGATGACTTGTGTTACGGTACCGGGGCCGTCTACTTGTTGGGCTTGGGTGTTGGTGGTGCCTACGGGTTCCAGGAAGGTGTCAGAAACTTGCCCGCCGGCGCCACTCCTAAATTGCAATTGAACACGGTATTGAACCACATCACCAAGAGAGGTCCATACTTGGGTAACTCTGCCGGTGTCTTGGCTTTGACTTATAATATTATTGATGCTACCTTGGATTCGTTCAGAGGCAAACACGACGACGCCAACTCGGTTGTGGCCGGTGCCATTGCCGGTGCTCTCTTTAGAAGCAGCGCTGGCTTGAAGCCAATGGGCTATTCGTCCGCCATAGTGGCCGGTGCTGCTGGTGCTTGGTGTACTGTTAAGCACTTGTTGAACTAAGCAAGCCCCGCCACCACAACCTTTCAAACAAACACGCACATTAAACAAGAAACGATCTTGTCGCATTGTATATAGTGTAAGTACTGTTGATGATCACTCTATTTACGACCTCTATTAAGTAAATGAAACGACTATGTACTGATGGCAGTTGTAGCAGGCACAATCTTGGCCTTTTTGACAGAAGCCTGTTCTCCTGGAGATGCCCGTTTCTTGGTATCTTGTTCCACTTCGATGGTATCGTTGATGTTGGCAATAGCAGCCTTCATGTCTTCGTAGCGTTGGGCCAAGTGCTGCTGGTACTCTTCCTCGGTCAACGATTTCTGTTTCTGACAGTCCCGGGTATAAATACGGTTTAGCCATTTATCGTCGGTCTCCTTGGCGAGCTCGGCGACAATGGCATCAGAATCTTCAAACGTCTTCAGTTGGGCGAACCGTTTGTAGTATGCAGACTTTCCAGGGAGCTGATTCAACAACATGAACTTGGTGTTGGAGTAGTTATCGTAGTTGTATTTACGGGCAATCTCGTAGAACTGAGGTACCAAGTCGGCCGGGGTCAACGGGGTCTCTGAAAACACCGACGGGTTCGACTCGGCACATTCTGCAATCATACCGCCAATCTTGGTGTCGTTGAAAGCCTGCTGTAAGTGGAGGATATCGGAACGGGATTGTAAGTTCCCGTTGATAATGACGTTGACGTTCTTGGACTGGATAAATGGAATGAGTCTCGATAAATAGCCCCAGTTCGGATGGTTTCTGTTGCGCATGTCTCGCGTACGGCAGTGGATGGTTAAATTGGCAATGCCCGTGGCACAGATCTTTTCAACAAGACTGTGGGTGGATGGGTAGTCGCTCAAGAGTCTGATCTTGCAACTGATGGTCTTGTTGTTGGGCTTACCGATCTTTTCGACGAGATTAGTAAGGATCGAGCAGAGCAAGTCGGGCGTCGATAACAATGCGGCACCCATCCCGGAGTGGGTAGAGAACGGCTTGGGGCATCCGCAGTTGAGGTCAATGCCGTCGACGTCGCCTATAACCTTCAGGGCCGCCTCGACGGCAAGAACGGGATCGGAGGTACCGAGCTGGAAGATGAGTTTGCCCGATTCGAGCTTGGGAACGGTCCGGAACACCACGGTTGGTGGTGCCGGGCCCTTGCCGCCCTTCTTTTTGGAGCTGTTGTGGGAGTTTTCGACGATGTAGTCGATGGAATCTATCGAATCGTTGACGATGCGTTTTGTCTGGATGATCTTCTTGTCGACGTATTCGGGGGTCCAGACCAAGTCGGCGCCGTGTTTGAGGGCAAGCAACCGGTTGGGCAACTCGCCTGATCGCACCATGGGCGCGAGACAGAACTTTCCTGTAAACGAGACCATTCTGTGAGGACGCAGGCGTGGATGTATAAGCGGTAGCTCGACGTGAGATGTCATTGAAGATGAGGTTAGTAAAGGCGGACTACCTGCAGGCCGCAACCCGGTCCTGTCGCATTTACGTCACTTATTTGTCAGCAACCGTCACTGGTTCTGCCTGGTTGTCGTCATGGCTACGTCACGGCGGCGGCAGATTAGAGTTTAGTACCGGCAGAGCGAAGATGAATGTTCGGGGAGGCTGTTGCTGGAAATGCTTCGGTGGCAGAATAACCAATGGCCATTGGTCGCGTGCGTAGTTGTACGGGGGTATTTGTGGGCTTTTTTTCGCCTGCTTCCCTGGCAACGGTTAATAATGGTTTAGTAATGTTTAGGAATCGACTGGAAATAAGCCATCGGTCACAAGCGACAGGACCGCCGACCGAATACGCATGTGGAATGTAGAGCGATACTCGATTGGGAAGTTTACGGCGGAGAACCGCGATTGTACCCCAAACAGGCGTCGACGTCCGCCTTGGCCGATCCCGTCCCCGAAACGCTTATCGCACCCCCCCAAACACCCGCCATCCAGCAAGTCGCAAGCGTCAGATCTTCTCCACTCTCGTATTGCCGATTGATAAGCTGCGGCGTCATTGGGCCGTTTCAGGACGAAACAAAACGGTGCACACCGCGTCGTAACATGTTGGGAGCATTGTTGCAATTGGCTACGCAAATCAAGTGATGACTCGCGAGTGATGCGGTTCCATTGGGGTTTCGTGGCCTGGCCGTGGGGTGTCATGGTTTCCCGTCAGGCGTGTCCAATGCTCGCGTGGTGTGTACAATGACTCAATGCATTAGTCCCGGATTGCTGCTTACCACCGGATCCATGACCGTGGTTTGTGGTTTGCTTAGGCGGCGTTTGCAGGTTATTTTCTGCGGTGCGTTTTCCTTTTTTATTTCCTATTTAGATCCGGAGCTTTTTTTTTTTCTTTCTGTGCTTCATTTCTTTTGAAACGGGCTTGTGCAGGTGACAGATTACCAAATCCATCTTTGGGGCAGCGCACCCCAGCTCTCGCTAACGCCAACACACCGCCAATCTTGGGACCACGGCATCAATTCCTCCACCACACCATCCCTAGTGCTTTGGCCACAGAGACTTGTCCCTCCAATTGCCCCCACTATCGCCATACTTACTCTGCGTAATCTTACCCAGAATTGCTTTTTCTTGAGCCAGGATTTCTTTTTTTTTTCTTTTTGCATAATTTTTTTTTGCCCAAGTCATCTCTAATCACAACTTTAATGGGGTATAAGATAATGATATATATAGAATAAAAAAGTAAACAAGTAGTAAAACCGCCATCAATTGCCAGGCAATAACATACACAATTCTTTAGCAGTAATGTCGTACTATCGATATCAATCGGGCGGATGCCTAACTCCCAACCAGGACGAACACTACGTCAAGGCTGGCACCAGCAAACACCAACTTTCTACCAACTCAATTCTTTCTCCTCCCTTGTCTCCCTACCAGAGAAATGCCACCATCGTGGTGCACAACCCCGTCAACGACAAGTCGTTTATTATTTCTTCCAAGCCCTACAAAATCGAGAACTTCAAGGACTACAAGATGACCATCAACCCATGGTCCAACTTGTCCCGCAACTACAAGGACGTCCATCTCAACTTCATCAACCAGTACAACACGATGATTTCGTCGGAAAAGAAGTCATACTTGGGCCCCCGCCGTGCCGCCCTCAAACGTAAATTGGTGCCCTCAGACAACGACGACGACCTGGACATGGACCGCACCAGAACGAGAAGAGTGGTCAAGACGAGAGACTTGGACTCCGATTTCGACGAGTATGCGTCGCCCGTGCCCAAGAAGAAGGCCAAGCCCAGAAAGGAGCCTGCTTCGGGCACCCATTCTCCCGCAATTGTCTTGCAACAACAGCTGTTGATCGACGAGTCGATTCCTGACTACTCTCCCGACCCCGTTGCTACCTTGCCCGCCAACAACGCCAAGTGCTTGCGTATCGAATGGAAGGGCCAGCCCATGGACTTGTCCCAGGACCCCAACCTTGCCAAGTTGCATCCAGCCGAAGTGTTGCTTGCATCGATTTTGCGGTTGCCCGTCACAGTATACTTGGACTCCAAGAGACGGTTGTTCTATGAAAAGGTGCAGCGGGTCAAGACCGACAAGCAGTTCAGAAGAACTGACGCCCAGAAGGCGTGCCGGATCGATGTCAACAAGGCTTCGCGGTTGTTTGCTGCGTTTGAAAAGGTTGGCTGGTTGGACGACGAACACTTTATCAAGTACGTCTAATTGGGGATAGGATTTGGTCGTGACGGTTCAGCTGTTTGGTTTATTTCGTGTTTTAATCTTTTTATTGTTGGGAATTGTGGTTGTTTGGTTTGGTTTTGGTTAGCATTCATAGATCTTAGATGCTAGACTCGAATGTATGTGAAGAATATTTATAATAGGTTTTTTTTTTGATTTATTGGGTTAATAAGAAATCTAGATGGAGTTTCTGTCGGCTTCGGCCTCGGCTTCAATGGCAACGTCGTTGTTCTTGTACATGTAGAACTGGAGGAAGATGAAACTGTCTTCCAAAATGGTACCCAACGACCCCAATAACCAACTCAAGTTCAAGAGAATATACTTGGAGTCGCTTCTAAAGAACAAGATCTGGCCCGCGTAAGTCAAGTTCCCCAATGTCGAAAACAAAAAGAACAAAAGACTCAACCCGTGAACCGACTTTCTTTGGTGGTTCTGGATAATTTGGGGGATTCTGGCCCCGATGTACAAGAATGCCGAGATGTAGCCCATCAACTGGGGGCCCACCTCAATGACGGGGTCAGCTGGCTCATCAGCACCGCCCTTGGTGCCCGAGATGAAATAGCCCAACGAACCAGCGCCGATAACAAACAACAAGGGTAAGATATACCTGGTGAAGATGGAATGGTACTCTGGTTCCAACGCAATGTCGGTCAATGTTGACGATCTTCTTCTCAACAACGGCTGTTCCTCGTGGTGGCTGTTTGTTCTGCTCTTGTGGTGGTGCTTCTTGGGGTACACGGCCGTGTAGTACACGTACGAAGCAATCATCAAGAAGTCAGCGATACAGAACCAGATAGCAAGGAAAATCACTTCGGGCAAGAGCCCGGCCCAAATGGAGCCTATCAAGTTGAACACATCACCAGCAAACCAGATGGTAATGAATCCAATCGCGATCCCTTCGGCACTCTTTAATCTCCACTGCTCGACAAGCTGCGGCATCAACAACACTATCCAACAAGCAAGACTATCGTTAGTAACGTCGCCAGCAACACTCATTGGTGTATCTACTTACCTCGTAGAGCCCATCACGCCCGAAATCTGGACCCGTAACAGGGCCTGCTCTAAAACAAACATGGACATGGTAATGGTGCGTTTATCTCGGTTGATTGTTGGTGTAAAGTTTTTTTTGGTCGAATTGGGTGCGTGCGGCTATCATTGCTCGTATTTCTATGACTGTCACCAACGAGAGTTCTTGTAATGGGTACTGTAGGGGCTCAGCTGTCGTATGTCGTATCAGAGATCTCGGTGTCTGTCATCTTGAACACTTCTTCCGTCGTATCCTCGTCTCCCGGTTTTTCTAGGCCGAGTCCTTCGAGTACGCGGGACGTCTTGCTGTCGAGGTAGCGGTCGCGCAAGTTGGGAATGAAGTCGAACGCCTTGTTTGGGTTGATCTTGGCGTGTATCTTGCGTGTCTGCTTGATCAAGTCATCCACCTGTGTCAAGAGAAAGTAGAGCGTTTCTTCTATGGGCGAGAGCGCCTTCAATGCGTCTCTCGTCTTGCTGGGAAGCGTTTCGTCAGAGTCTGCCCGCAAAAACCGCAAGCTTTCCTGGAAGAGCCCGAGCGTCTTGATGATCTTCTTGGCCCTCGCTATCTGGAGCTTGAGCAACTTGCGGAGCTTCAATTCGTACTTGATCTTCACCTGGAGCTGGCGAATCTGGTCGTCGATCTTGGCCTTCTGCAGCGGATCAACGCTGAAATCGACTCCCTCGTGGTGCTTGAGCCTCACCCAGCCTTCTTCTACGAGTTCTGACGGGATGGTGAAGATGTTCCGTAACGTGTAGAGCTCGAATTTATCGAAATTCTTGTCGACCTGGCTCTCCAATAACGTTTCCAACTTGCCTGTACCCATGGAAATCTCATCTGGATCGCCACTCGACTTGTATCCTAGTTCTCCAGCCGCCTCTTTCTCGCGTAGAAACTCTTCCATGGCTCGCGTGCACTGGTAGAGTATGTCGTTGACGGCATTGATGACCTCGTCAATGACTGTGATTGGGGGAAAACCCAAATGTTCCGTAAGGATCGACGTGACCCTATAATCTACCGACATGTTCTCGTACTGTTGGAGCTCGGTTCGTTATTCAAACCGGTTTCTTTCACTGTTGAAAGATGGTTGTTGTGATTTAGGTGAACTGGTCCTGTATATATTGTTTCCTGTACATAAGGGTTCTGCACATACCGCATCCTCATACAACCAATGAAAAACTAACAAAAATCATCAACCACCAACTCACATCAGCAATGGCCGGAACATTAAGACCAGACTTGGAATTCCAGAGATTTAACACGGCCAAGGAGAAGTTGGGCCACTACTTCAGATTTAAGCCAAGATCGGCCGCTTTCAACGTCGTTTTCATGGGTCTCATCCCCGCTGCCATGACGTACTATGCCTACTCCGCTGAGGGCCAGTTGCCATTCAACAGACAGTTCAGAACCGAAAGAGTCATAAGCGGCGAAGAATACGTTCCAAGAGAAAAGGATTTGTAGGTGGGTTATTATTTAAGTAATATACATTGCATTAAGGAAGACAACTACTCCTGTAGAACAGAACGGAGGATTGTAGAAACACCCAATCAGATGGCCTACTTCGGTAGCTGTGTACAAACTATGGTTTAGGTATATCGTTTAATATAATATTGCTACAGCGTTATCGTCATTATAGTCCTAACTAGCATCCTTGTGTGCTGCGTTACTTCTACATCGTGAGGTGAGTGCGATGGTCCAGTACGATTAATACTGCCATCGTCCGACTGTTGAGCCCAGCTCCAACAGAATTATCTTCTCTTGTTTAAATCCAACTGGAATTCGATCATGCCTGCCTTCATATTTCTGAGCGGAACCGGCTCTTCGGGTCGGTCTTGGTAGCTCGAAAAGATATTGGCAGACGATTTCGTCTTGCGGAGAGAACTTGAGGACGGTGACGAGCTATCATTGTTAATGGACGACGCATTCTCGTACACGAACGAGTATTTGCTAGCAAGCATAAAGATCTTCTTCGAACACTCATTGAACGATAAGTAGTTGGGCATGGCTTTGCGCGGCGGCGTATCCAACACGATGGTCGAAGTAGAGCTGCTGAGCAGGTCCATCGACTGGTTGACAAAGTTATTGGTGCCGCTGCTGAACGAATTCGACTTACGGAGCGACTTTTTGTTTATCTTGGACGACGACGACTTCTTCTTGACGATTTTCTTCTTTTCGTCGGGCTTGGGTGCATCCTCCGGGAAGAGAATCAAGTCCAACTCGTCAAGCATGTCCTTGGCTTCGCGGTGCTGACCATCTAGCGGTTGTGATGTTGATTCTGAACCGCTGGCACTTCCCTCGTTAAACACGACGGGGCTCGAAAGCTCGTCAAATGGGTCCATGCTTAGCAAGGCGTTGGCGTCGATATTGACTACGTCATACCTGTTGTTCTCATCGGACGACTCCGAGCTGGGCATGTCTATCGTAGTGGGTGAGTCGTTGGTCGGCGTATGCTTCGATGACGACGCCGAAAACACAGTCCCCGGGTTGGAAAACGATGTCTGAATTGTCTGTGGCGGTGATTCAAAAACACCTGTTGGTCCCATGAGCGGCAGGGACTCGGGTATCGAGAGGCCCAAGCCGACGGTCGGGTGCGATGCAAGCGGCGAGTACTGTGACTGGTTCTTCTGGGTATAAAACGAGTGGGCATCATGCAAGGCGGGAGTTATCGGCGTTACGGCGTTGGAGTTGTTGAATATCCCCGTCATCGGGGTGAACGTCGTAGAGTTTGGCGCCGAGAAGTACTGCGGCGTCTGGGTATAGAAAGTGGAGCTTGCCTCGGGCTCAGGGGTATGGAAATGGAGTCCAGACAGCGGAGGTCGGTATGACGTTGCACTGGAGGGTGACGTGTCTGTAGTGAATGTCATTATGGAGGGTATTATGGGTGGGGGAATTGTTGTTTAAACGAATGGTACAGGAGGGGGTGAGCGAATGTGAGGTGCGGGTTAGCACACGGCAGGCGGGAGATTAAAACAGGAAGTCAAAGCTGACAGTTACTTCGACCTGAGCAAAAAGCGATGGTTATACTTTCAAAAGCGACAGAACTGTGTGGACGGATGGAAATGGAGGGGGTTTAGTATTTAAGGGTTTGATTTTTCACATTGCTGGTGATAAAGCGTGCGACATGGTGAAAAAAAATGTCGTCTTACCATTTTGAGAAAAGATGCCAGCACCAGCGGAGGTTCAGGTGCCAAAAAAGCCGTGTAGTAGTGGGAGTCAGGTGTGCGATCCTCGTGCGTGCTCCGGCAGGACGTTATGCTGCGTAGGCGTGGATAACCCTGAGTTATGAAACATGGTGTTTCTGATACTGGAGCATTGGTGTATCGTGGCTTTAATGTCAAATTGCCAATTATACTTCCCGAAGGAACCTTTTCTCCGCCCTGGACCAAATTGTGACGTGTAATTTCTGTTTCAAGTATGAGTTGAACAAGGTTTAGACATTTCAGCAAGCGAGAGACAATGCTCCCTTGGTGGTTATTTGAGAGTGCTTGGAAGTTAACCAGTATCGGGACTAACTGCCACCGGGATAACAATTTTGTCATATTTTTGTCATCTTGTTTTGGTCTGATGCTAGTCCCTTTGTCTTCCATTCACATGCCTGTTGTCTTGTCTTGGATCTCTTAATCTTTTAATCCCTCACATGCCATGGCAAAGCTGTCACTTTTAGCCACCGGTAGATTCCCCACGCATTTAAAAACTGCCTATTTAGGAAATTATCTTCATTACGTTACCGTTTTCGGTCGCCGAACAATAGCTGCAAAATGTGACGTCCGATCTGTCTAAGCGGTGACTAAAAACAAGCCTTTCTGTAGTATATAAACCATTCCCCCGGTTGTAATTGAAACCAAACACCAACGATGAATACATTCATTATTATTTCTTTCCTCATTTCTTTATGCTGGGCTTTACCGATTCCCGGCGCTACACCCACAACTCCAGGTCCCGGTGACCTCGATTTGTCTCAGTTGACATCATTCTTCGCCAAGCTCAACACTAATAACCTCGAGAAAAGAGGTGAAAATGTTGCCTTGACTGAAGCATTTACTGCTTTGAATCAAACGGGCCAGGGTGTGGCCCTTGTGGAGATCATCTGCACCAACAGTTTGACCCAATCAACCGTGCTCACTGCCATCGCCCAGTACCTCAAACAAGAGAACATGGCAAATTTCTTCACTGACACTGACACATCCAACTTGGCAGTGGACATCACCATGTTGTTTTTCGAGGACCGTGCTGCCTTATCTGGATTAATAAAAATTATATTGGGAAGCGGCGTCATCAAGTTGAAGAGAGATCTTATTGGAGACCTTACTTCCGGTCTTGATTCCATAACTTCTGACGTCAGTTCCGGAGCAGATACGGCGCTCAAAGGAATTAGCGCTGGGATTAATGATATTCTTGGTAATCCTTCGAACAATGGAAATACGGTGGCTGGTACCACTACCATTTCTACCAAGGCAACCAACGTGCCCATTGCTACGGCTGTTGATGGAGCAGGAGCAGGCTCCCTTACAAACAAAGTCAACACAATTTCTGCTACCTTGGCACATTCATCTGGTCTGTCGGTCCCCACTGCTACACAGGCCTATACCCCAACTTCTTCTTCTTCGCCATCTGGAAACACCTCAGGTAGTTCTTCTGGAAGTGATGGTCTTCTTTCGGGGATTACTTCAGGAATAGGAGGTCTACTCTCCGGTGTCACTTCTGGCATTTCATCTATTTTGGGTGGTGGTTCCAGTTCCAGCTCCAGTAACTCTACAAGCTCTGGTGGACTTCTTTCTGGAATTGAGTCAGGTATAGGCGATATTACATCCGGGGTTGGTTCTGCTATAAATGGAACTACTTCTGGTATCACTTCTGGGATTAACGGTGCCACCTCGGTTATCGGTGGTGGACTCAATGGCTTTGTTTCTGCTCTTAGTGGCATTCTCAACTCTTCTGAGACAGCAGCCCTTGCCAGTATCATTACCTTAATCAACAACGATAAATCCACAGGTGATATCATGATTTCGTTGGATAATTCGGGCTTGGGGGTGTCAGTGGTGCAAGCAGTCCTCACTAATTCCCAGATGCAATCGTTTGCCGAGACCTTGGTGGAGAAGATCAAGAGCGAACAAGATCTTACCTTGTCACGTTTGGTTAGCGGTCTTCAACAATCCAATTTAATTGGAAACACCTTTACAAAGATAGTGTCAAACAAAGCAGACGTGGCTCAAATTCTCAACTTTTTACTTTCACTTCTTAAGCTGTTTATACCCTAGACTATCACAACTTGACTTCTCTATAATTATTCTCAATAAAATGTCTCATTTTTCTTTGGTGGCCCCTAAAGAAGACATCAACCCAGTATGGCTCAAACTTGGGCAATTTACGACCAGGACCATCATTTGTTGCCAACTTCCGGAGTGCTTCAAAGTAAACTTCGTAGTCGGGATTGATGTAGACAAACTTGTGGGTGTCTCCCTTGATGGCAACCCGATCTCTTTCCCACTGGTACTGCTCTGATTTAGGAGGCAATTGTGCTCGTCCAGAGAAGATTCTGGCTGCAAAAACCGCCTGCCATTCAAACACCTTAAATGTTAATCCACCGCCAACACACCCAACAAACGCAAGCGATGGGTCCTCTATAAACAGTACATGTTGGTACAAGTGCTGGATTCGGTTGTTTTTCAAGTCCAAGTTGGGCAAGAACGCAAAGCTGAAACTATAGCCGGTACCAAATACAAGACTATCAACACCATACTCAACAGTATCGTCGTCAAAATATACCGTTCTGGTATCCGGGTCGATTCTGGTGATTTGTCCCCGGTTATCAAGTTGAGGATGATCAAAAGGTGCTTCACCAAAGAACGGGTTAAGCACCGTGGTCTTCTTTTTCGATGAAATCACTGGTGTCTGTGCCACTGGTAGGATATCATGGGCAATATCCATGGCAGAAACCGAGGCACCAACGACGATAACTTTCTTGTCTCTGTAGTATTCGCGAGACCTGTATGCCTTGGTATGGATAACAGAACCGTAGTAGCGATCCTTAAACTCCTGTAGCCCAGGAATATTTGGAACATATGGCACGGTGTATTTGCCGGATGCTACAAGTAACTTATCAAAGTATTCTCTCCAGACATAATCCTTTTTCTTGCCAAAACGACGCAAGGTAAGTTCCCATAAGCCTGTCTCTTCGTTCTTGTAAGCCAATTCCACGCTAGTGTTGAATTCAAGGTGATCTTCGTAGCCTTTACGTTTGTACAACTCTTGGATCCAGTTCTTCACGCGAGCATGAGGTCGGAACGGAGTGTTCTTGCCGTATTTTGCCACCGAAGCAGCAGTTGGTCCGTCTGGAAACGTTTCCTCGGTGAATTCCATGGTGGATGCTTCGACGTTTGATTCCAAGTACGAGTAGATCGCCGAGTCCAGGAACCGCTGCTTGTCTGTTTTGGGTACATAGCTCGGAATTACAGGTGGAATCACTACGTGAGTGTTGGCTACCCGGTCACTGAGTTTCTTGATATTATCCAAACGTTCTGGTGGCTCAGGGTTATATATCCAAGCTCCTCCACCTTCAGGCTGACGGTCAAATAGTCTGATTCGATCAAAAGCCTGTTCGCGAATCAAAGCGTCCAACGAGATGAGACCCGAAGGTCCTGCTCCAATGATAGCCACCGACTTACCCATGGTACACTGGTTGTTCTTTTAGGGGATGGGAAGTGGTCAATTGTGGAACACCGGCATATTTATACTTTTGACACCACTCTTATCAAGAATGAGTAGTGGTTGCGAATAAGAGGAACCACAGTCCTGATTAGGTAATATGTGTCACTATTACATCACACAAGCTGCAAAATAAATTCCAGACAATCGATACGATACATCCAACAATCATATCATTCATTAAACTATATAGCTATCACGTTAAATCTCTTTTTGGCTTCGTCGAGAGTGAAATTGGCCTCGGCCTGGTGCCATCTCTCGTGCAATCTGCCGTGGATAAGCACCAAGTTGGGTTCCTCGGAGTTGGAGTCGTTGACCTTCTTTCTGCCAAACAAACTGGCCTTCTGGTTGTTCCAGGTGGCAAAGTCGATTCTTTCCCATTCCTTTGGCTTGTTGTAGTTTAATCTCTTCAACTTGGGCGAGTTCAACGGTTCGGGGTCAAGAATCGCACGGTTATTGGGACCCGAAAAGTAAATCAACACCAATCTGCGGAACTTCTTCTGGTCATCGGGGGGTGACACGACTCGATGGATTGATGACTTGAAGTATCCTCCAGTGATAAACTCCATGGCATCGCCAATATTGACAATGAGTGCATTGGGTATGTGACCAACATACTTCCATTCGCCAGTAAAGTAGTCTCTGATTTGGAGAGATAAGATTGGCTGCGACGTGATGAAAGTGAGTCCACCACTGTCAGAATGGCCACGCAACCAACTCTTGCCTACCTTTGCCTCGTCTTCAGGCTTCATATTGTGGTATAACATGAACCTGCCTACCCCCTGGCCCGAATTCTCAAAGTCGTTTTCTGTCACCTTATAGAAGTTTTCCCAGATGTATCCCTCGGGTAACTCGAGTATTATATCGCACAATATGGTGAGCTTGTACAACACTTGGTGGTGCAAGTGTTTGAAGTAATCAGAGATCTCTTGCAAGTGGGCTTCCACGATGTCGGGATAGTTGTTGGCATCAGTGTCAAAGAACTTGTTGTGCAACATCTTGTTGAAGTTGTAGTGGACAATTGAGTCCTGTACACCGTTTCTCATAGACCAATATCCCCTTGGCTTGTAGCCAGCACCTCTTTCGGCCCCAATGGACTTTGTGCGGTCCTCCAAGTCCGACTTGAGGGCACCAGCCAAATAGTTTCTCTGTTCTTCGTCGGGCAATTCGCATACCGACTGGGCAATCGACTTCAAGTGTTCAAACCGTTCGGTATCGATGCCATGGTTGATTACCGAGATAAACCCGTACGTCGAGAGAGAGGTCTCCAACTTGTCAGCCAATTCCTTTCTTGAAGCATAGTTCTCTGGACCCTCCCTAAATAACGAAAGATCCACCGCATCCAACTTGATCTTGTTGACGATCGTTGTAGATGGAGGAGCTTCTACAAACGGTCTGAGGTTGCGTTTCTGATCTACTTCTGAGATTGAAACTGTCATTTTTTCAATCAATAGTCAATGAAAATCCGACCCGACCCTACCACTCCTTTTATATACTGGGGTACTTGTGGCAATTACCGGAAAATAGGTGTGGCTTTCTGTCTCAGACGATTGCAAAATTCTGTCCCGACCCGTGACCCGATGCAGCACCGCACAAATATTCGGATGCAAATACCGTTTTGGGAACGGTTGCAACACCGCATGTGCTATGCTTCATTAATTAGTCACTGGTAAATAGGGTGATTCTTTTGGGCAATGTATTGGCCGTTAAATTAAGAAGTTGTATTGTTGCATGTCTTTCTGCTACTAACATTTATAAGATTTACTTGTGGAACGAGAAATGCTCGTCAATGACTTTTTTGACTCTTACTTCGTACTCTTCCTTTGATTCGTCGGCTCTCCATCTCAAACCGTGTGCCGGGTGGGATGGCTTAAGATATGAAGGCTCAGGACCGTCAACACCAAATAAATTCTCTCTGAACTTGAGGCCCTCCTTTGGATAGTCGTCCCAGACTAACCCTCTCTTTCTCAATTCTGGAATCAACAAGTCTACAATGTCTTCAAAAGTGCCTGGGGAAACTGCATAAGTAAAGTTGAATCCATCAACCCCAGAGATATCAACCCATCTTTCGATTTCGTCGGCAACTTCTTCGGCAGTCCCCCACCACAAAATACCACTACCTCCAATGGAAATTTGCTCAGAGATGTACTTTCTAGTCTTTTTCAAGTTATCTGGTTCACCTGGTAACTTCTTGGTCCATTTAGAAGCAAACCCCCTAATTGCGTTACTCTCGACCTTGTCCAATTCTTGGTCTTGGTCGTATTGACCAATGTCAATTCCAGTCCATCCCGAGAACAAAGCCTGGGCGCCTTCGACGTCGGCGTACTTTTTGATGTCGTTAAACTTTTGCAAGGCTTCCTCGTGAGTTCTACCAATAACTGGAGTCACCAATTGGACAACCTTGATTTCGTCTGGCCCTCTACCAAACGTGGCAGCGAGGTCCTTGAGTTCCTTGATCTTTTCGCCCAATCCCTCTGGGGTCAACCCGTTGATAAAGGCAGCCTCAGCATTTCTGGCAGCATACTCAAGACCGGCCTTGGAAGTACCTGCTTGCAAAATAACTGGCAATCTCTGGGGAGTAGGCGAAGTGATAGAAGGACCAGGCACCTTGAAGAACTTGCCCTCGTAGTCAATCTGTCTGATTAAGTCGGGGTCCGAATAAACCCCCGTAGATCTGTCTAACTTGAGAGCATCGTCTCTCCATGAAGAAAGAAACAATTGGTACACAATTTCCAAGTATTCCTGGGCTCTTTCGTATCTCAAGTCGTGAGGAGGTAAGGGTTCACCGTTGAGCAAGTTTCTTGAAGCACTGTCCAAGTAGGAAGAAACGACGTTCCAACCAATTCTTCCACGGGTCAAATGGTCTAAAGTGGCCAATCTTCTGTGGAAATGGTATGGGGCTTCACTGATGGTGGAGAAGGTTACGGCAAACGAAATGTTCTTGGTGACAGCAGCCATGGCAGAAACAACGGCACTAGGCTCGTTGATGGGCCATTGAGCACCCGAGGTGGCAGCAGCCGTGATATTTCCAGGACCATTGTACACGTCGTAGGCTCCCATGACATCGGCAAGGAAAATGGCATTGAACTTGCCTCTTTCGCAGATCTTGGCCAAGTTGGTCCAGTATTCAATGGTATCGAATTCGGCCGAGGTATCCTCGGGGTGTTTCCAGAGACCCGGGCTTTGGAGCCCACTGCAGCCCATGGCAAAGGCGTTGATAATCAAGGGTTTTCTTTCAGGCATGGTGGTTGCAAAAAGAGGTGTGTGAAGAAAATCCGCTTGGAGGAGGACGCTGCCCCTAATTTATAGCAATACTCTCGATGTATGCAGCATTCATCACGCAACACGCTTCTATAAGCCAAGTCTGGTATGGCTGGGATTAGATCGTAACTGTGGCATCTGTGGGCCGGCCCGCGTTGAATGCAGGTATGGTGAATTGGGATGAATGGTATGTTTCATTCACGTGATATGGCTGTCTGGCGCAAGTGCGGAAATATGTAACATTGACGGAATTAAATTGTTGTTTCCGATATGGGGGGGAAAAGTGCGGTCCTGGTCTGCGGTCCGGATGTATTTTGCCACCAAGTTTCACGTTGTTATATTTGGGGGAATTGACTGACCAAAATGAGCTCAGCCGTTTGGATCCCATCTTTATATTAGCCGCAAAGGGCGGGAACCATTTAAAGGTAAGTTTACATCTGTGGTTTACAGTTTCCAACAAAAACTTGGAACGGGCCGATTCGATTGATAATAAATTTCAGATTAATTGAAAATTTGTCAACTGTAGGTTTCAATTAGTAATAAAATGAATACAAACCCGAGTAATAAGGGCCCTGCGCCGTTCCGCAGACACCACAGTAAACGCCTGGGCTAAACCAAGACCGAGAAAACCCCACCGTACGGCTCAAAACACTCTGATAGTTATCAGTTTTCTTGTACGTTGCTGCGAAAGTTTGTTTGCAATATACGGCTCCATTGACAATCGCCATTTTTTTCAAATGCCGCGGGATCCCACCAGATCTGGCTTTACTTCGGCGATGCGAAATCGAAGCCCCAAGGGGGTGGCAAAAAACCACGAATGACATCGACAGCAATTTACCAGGCCATATCTCCGCACCGACGATAAGCCTTCAATGCGTGCAACGGTCGTAAACGTGAGACGGTGAAAATTTTTTTATTTATCGTGATTGAGACTGGCGCTTACGTGAAGATGCAGAGGCACGGGCACACAACTCCTTCCTAATGCGGTATTGTCTTGGTTATGTCCGGAGACATTTTTCGGTTTTATGGCCCGATTGGAACGACAGCCTCCCGGCGCTGTTTAGCCTCTGACAGAACATTCTGCTGTTGAGAAACCTTATTTGGTGCTTACGTCCGCCTATTGCACACGGAGATTAGTCACTAAGATACGGGGATACAAACCTTTTCGGCGTCCCATTGCTCTCGATCAGCCTATCTTGGGGCGCCGAGTTGGCTGGTGGCGATTGATCCATGCACGGCTACGCGGACATAGACGCTTTTGTCCGTTCCGCATCCACAGACCCTCCAATGTCGCGAGGCTCACGACATTTATTTATCTCCACCTAAGCATGCTGCATCGGCTTTGCTCCATTTATATAAATAGCTGTGCCTTCCGTTTTGTAAAAGTAGAATTTGTTGCCTCTGATTTCATATTTTTTACCTCCTCCACCATTCACACCATGTCGGAAGAGGGCCATACTCTCCAGAGCCAGAAGCGGCTCCTAAGCTTCTTGTTCTCCAAAAAAATACCCCATCTACCTACCCAAGATGAGAGGCGTCCGTACCCAGAGAAGACGGCAAATATCCTTTCTCGAGTGCTCTTTTGGTGGTTGCATCCGGTGATGCAAACCGGGTACAAGCGTACCTTGGAGCCTGAAGACTTGTTTGTCCTAACAGACGAAATCAAAATCAAGACGATGGCCAATTCATTCTACGGACACTTTGAAAATGGCTACCACAAGGCCCGCCTCGACCATATCGCCGCAAAGTGCAAGGAGCGTGGCGAAACTCCAGAAACAACCACGGTGGATCCTGAAGACGACCTCGAAGACTTCAAGTTGTCCAAATGGGTCATCATTTTGGCCATGTTCTACACATTCAAATGGCAATATTCCCTGGCGTGCGTCCTCTTAACGCTAGCCAACGTCGGCCAAACCGTGAATCCTTTGCTCTCAAAGAAATTAATCCAGTTTGTGGAAAACAGAGCCCTCGGAACCGAAAACAGAATCGGCGCAGGGATCGGATACTCCTTCGGTGCCTCTGCCTTGGTGTTAATCGTGGGTATTTTAATTAACCACTTCTTCTACAGATCGATGTTGACGGGTGCCCAGGCTAAATCGGTCTTGACCAAAGCCATCTTGGACAAAGCCCTTAGGTTGAGTGCTGAATCCAAGCACAAGTATCCAACGGGTAAGATTACGTCTATGATGGGTACCGATTTGGCCAGAATCGATTTCGCCCTTGGATTCCAGCCTTTCCTTTTTACTTTTCCCGTTCCAATTGCCATCGCCATTGCCATTTTGGTGGTTAATATCGGTGTATCGTCATTGGTCGGTATTGCATTACTTTTGATCTTTATGGTCTCGGTTGCTTTTTTTACCAAAAAGTTATTTGCATACAGATACAAGGCTAACTCCTATACTGACTCCAGAGTTGACTACATGAAGGAGGCCTTGAATAATTTGAAAATCATCAAGTTCTACTCTTGGGAACCTCCATACCACGAAAACATTACCAATATTAGAAGAGAGGAAATGAAAATCATTTATGACATGCAACTTTTGAGAAACATCGTCACTGCCTTTGCTATGTCGCTTACCTTGATTGCCTCTATGGTTGCCTTCTTGGTGCTATACGGAATTGGATCCGGTAAGAGAAATCCTGCTTCTATTTTCTCTTCCATCTCGTTGTTTAACGTTTTGACTCAGCAGCTTATCATGTTACCAATGGCTTTGTCTTCCGGGGCAGACGCTTTCCTCGGTTTGACCAGAGTCGGTGATTTTTTGGGTTCCAGTGAATTGGATCAAGCTTCAGTTTCCATTGTTGCTTCTGACTCGCAAAAGGCCATCATGGAAAAGGATAACGTTGTTATCGACGTTGCGCAGGCAACTTTCGAATGGGAAACCTTTGATGACGAAGAAGAAGACAACAACGCGACTGATGAAAAGACAGAAGATGGGAAAGAAGCCGTGACGGAACCGCAAGACAAGAGGAAAGAAGAAATCGCCAAGATTGAATCTCACAGTGAGGATGAAAAGTTGGTAGATTCTGCTTCAGACTCCACCTCGTTGAACGAAACTTTTGCCGGATTGAATGATATCGACTTGCAAGTCAAGAAGGGCGAATTCATCGTCATCACAGGCCTCATTGGTTCGGGTAAGTCCTCGCTTTTGAACGCCATTTCGGGTTTCATGAAGCGTACTTCTGGTTCCATTGCTGTCGATGGATCTTTGTTGTTATGTGGTTACCCTTGGGTTCAAAACGCCAGTGTCAAGGAAAATATTTTGTTTGGCGAACCGTTGGACGAACAAAAGTATAAAGATGTTGTTTATGCCTGTTCATTAGACAGTGATTTGGAAGTGTTGCCTGCTGGTGATAAGACTGAAATTGGTGAAAGAGGTATTACATTGTCTGGTGGTCAAAAGGCCAGAATCAACTTGGCTAGAGCTGTGTATGCCAACAAGGAAATCATCTTGTTGGACGATGTTTTGTCTGCTGTTGATGCCCGAGTCGGTAAACATATCATGAACAATTGTATCTTGGGATTGTTGAAGGACAAGACAAGAATCTTGGCCACCCATCAATTATCTCTTATTAGTGCAGCTGACAGAATTGTTTTCTTGAAAGGAGACGGTGGAATTGATGTTGGAACCTTTGAAGAGTTGAAGGCCAAGAACCCCAACTTCACCAAGTTGATGGCTTACAACAAGGAACAAAAGGAAGAAGACGTACCGGAAAATGAAGAAGAAGAAGAATTAGAGTTTGAAGAAGACTTGGAAGAAGAAAAAGAATATATTCAACGACAAGTGTCGAAAATGTCGAGTGTTAAGCCTAACACCGAAGATGAAGAAGCCATCCACAGAGAGTTCAATGCCAACAATACCCATGGTGGTAAATTGATTTTGGATGAAGAAAGGGCCGTTAACGGTATTGAATTGACGGTTTACCAGAATTACATCAAGTACGGTTCGGGTAAATTTACACCATGGGGTCTTGTTCCTATTTTTCTTCTGTGTATGATTTTGGCCACTTTCTGTCAATTGTTCACCAATACCTGGTTGTCATTTTGGACTGAATACAAGTTCAAGGACAAGTCTAACGGATTCTACATTGGTTTCTACGTCATGTTCACTATATTGTCGTTTTTTTTCCTTGTGTTGGAATTCATCTGTTTGGTCTACTTAACAAACACTGCTTCCGTCACCTTGAATCTTCTTGCTGTCAAGAAAGTGTTGCATGCTCCAATGGGATTTATGGATACTACTCCAATGGGGAGAATCTTGAACAGATTTACCAAGGATACCGATGTTTTGGATAATGAAATTGGTGACCAATTGAGATTCTTTGTGTTTACTTTCAGTAACATCTGTGGTGTGTTGATCTTGTGTATCTGTTACTTGCCATGGTTTGCTATTGCAGTTCCATTCTTAGGATTTTTATTTGTGTCTATTGCCAACTACTACCAATCTTCTGCAAGAGAGGTCAAGCGTTTAGAAGCCATTCAAAGATCCTTGGTCTACAACAATTTCAACGAAACCTTGCAAGGTATGAGTACTATCAAAGCTTACGCTGCCGAAACAAGATTCATCGACAAGAGTGACAATTTTATTGACAACATGAATGAGGCCTACTATATCACCATTGCTAACCAACGTTGGTTGGCTATTCATATGGATATGGTGGCAACACTTTTTGCTCTTTTGATTGCCTTGCTTTGTGTTAACCGTGTTTTCAAGATCAGTGCTGCTTCTGTCGGTTTGTTGTTGTCTTATGTGTTTCAGATTGCTGGTCAGTTATCCATGCTTATTAGAACCTTTACCCAAGTCGAAAACGAAATGAACTCTGTGGAAAGACTTTCTCAATATGCCTTTGGGTTGCCCGAAGAAGCTCCATATGAAATTCCAGAGACCGAACCGGCCGAATCGTGGCCGGACAGAGGATCCATCAAGTTTGTCAATGCCGATTTGGCATACAGACCCGGATTACCATTGGTGTTGAAGAATCTCAACTTTGACGTTAATGCGGCAGAAAAGATTGGTATCTGTGGTAGAACCGGTGCTGGTAAGTCTTCGATCATGACTGCATTGTACAGATTGAGTGAGTTGGAGGGCGGATCGATCTATATCGACGATCTTGACATCTCGACATTGGGATTGAAGAATTTGAGATCAAAGTTGTCGATTATTCCTCAAGACCCTGTTCTTTTCAGAGGTACCATCAGAAAGAACTTGGACCCATTCAACCAAAGTTCAGACACCAAGTTGTGGGATGCCTTGAGAAGAACTGGTTTGATTGACGACACCAAGATGGTTGCCGTTAAGAAGCAAGTCAAGGACAACGGAGACGAAGACTCGTCGTTGCACAAGTTCCACTTGGACCAAACTGTCGAAGACGAAGGGTCCAACTTTTCTCTCGGTGAGAGGCAATTGATTGCGTTTGCCAGAGCGTTGGTGAGAGACTCCAAGATTTTGATTTTGGACGAAGCCACGTCTTCTGTCGATTACGAAACCGATGCCAAGATCCAGGAGACGATTATCAGGGAGTTCAAGCACTGTACCATTCTTTGTATTGCACACAGATTGAAGACGATTATCAACTACGATCGTATTTTGGTGTTGGACAAGGGAGAAGTCAAGGAATACGACACGCCCTGGAACTTGTTTAACTCCAAGGGCAGCATCTTTGAGCAGATGTGTGGTAAGTCGAATATCACCCAGGAGGATTTCGACACTGCCGACAAATTTTAAGGACATAATGGATAGATAAGTAATAATTGTAATTTATCAAAATAAAACTCGAGTGTAGAAGGTGTTGTGAAAGAAATAGTGGAGGTGGATGCAAAGGACCAGAGAGAATCAAGTGGAAGCAATGGAAGGGATCTACAATCACTAGAAGCGACAAGAGAGAGAATCCACAAGAGATAACTGAAACAGTAAAGCCGACGTTTGAGCAGGGCATCCTGGAAAGTGTGCTTTACGTTTATGGTACTGTGAGTGATCTGGAGACGTTGGATAAGCGCCGTGACTTAAACTGTTGCGTTAACGGTACTGGTGCATAAGCCGTTGCAAAGTGAAAAGTATGTCAGAGAAATCCTATCGCCAGTCATGAGCAGGTCTACCAGTGCCATATCTACCAGCACCAAGTACCGTGCCAATCGAGATCCAACCACCAAACCAATCTTGATCATCTCCGAGCGAGATCCGGCGGTCCCAGGATAAATAGCCGAGTTAAAGTTTGACACGACGTTTTGCAGTAAAGCCTAAAGTTACGAGGTACGGGCCGGACCACGCCAACAACCACACCACGACCAGCAGCCAGCCACCAGCAACCACTCAGACTGGGCCCATTGGTGCCGATGACAGTCAAAAATCAACCCACGATGGCAATTGGCGTGTGTGATTGACCACCGACGTGATTACAGGCGTCGAGCCGACCCCATTTAGCCCCCACCACCACCATCACCAAATCCATACCGTCGCTCGCCAGTAGACGTCCTCGCAGTATCATCACCACTGGCATGGTATCACAGGCACGGTCTCGGTGGCATGGTCGCTGACACTGTTGCCTTTCTACGCCCGCACCGTCGGCCACTGCCTGCTGGCTGCCGCCCACGCCTATTTTTATTGCTGCGACTCCGCCCAAAATAAGGATCAACACACTTGTTCTTCTTCCACCACCACTGCCACTGCCTGTACCGATGTCGGAAGACCACCAGATCAAGAAGTTCTTCAACAAGCTTACCGGGCAGCCGGTTTCGTACACCCGCAAACAACACTACACCTTTGGCAAGACGCTCGGCGCCGGGTCGTTTGGGATCGTGCGGTACGCCCGCGACAACAACTCGAAGGAAGAGGTCGCCGTCAAGATCATCTTGAAGAAGGCACTCAAGGGCAACGAAGAGATGGTCACCGACGAATTGAAGCTCTTGCAGGAACTCCACCACCCCCACATCGTCGGCTTCCGCGACTGGTTCGAGTCGAAGGACAAGTTCTACATCGTGACCCAGTTGGCCACGGGTGGCGAGTTGTTCGACCGTATCATCAAGAAGGGCAAGTTCACCGAACACGACGCCTCGTTGGTCGTGGTCCAAATGTTGGAGGCCGTCGGCTACCTCCATGCCAAGGACATTGTCCACCGCGACCTCAAGCCCGAAAACATCCTCTACCTCACTCCCGACGACGACTCCAACGTGGTGTTGGCGGACTTTGGCATTGCCAAGCGGCTCCAGACCCCCAACCAGAAACTTACGTCGTCAGCCGGCAGTTTTGGCTACGCGGCCCCTGAAGTCATTGTCGGCGGCGGCCACGGCAAGCCGTGCGATATCTGGTCGCTCGGAGTCATCACCTACACGTTGTTGTGTGGCTACTCGCCGTTCAGACTGGAAAACGTCCAGGATTTCATCGCCGAGGTCAAGCACAACAACGCCGTTCTCTTCCATGCCGACTACTGGAAGGACGTATCGAAGGATGCACGCCGTTTCATTATCAAGGCGTTGCAGTACGACCCGGAAAACCGCCCCACGGCGGAACAGCTCCTTGCCGACCCTTGGTTGGTGACAATTGCTGCCGAACACAAGGAGGCCGACCTCTTGCCGAACTTGAAGCAGGGTTTCGACGCCAAGGCCAAGTTCCGCCAGGCGATCGAGATGGTCAAGTTGAACAACCGGATCAAGAAGTTGAAGCAGTTCCAGACCGAGGAGGACGACGACCCCCATGAAATCGACTTGTTTGGAGACTCTGGGTCGGTAGTGAGTGCGCTGCGGGTGCCGTCCGAGCTGGGCAGCGCTTTGGGTGGTTGGAAACGGTTTGCCGACGTGTTGGGCCACTTGGACAACGACCAGCTGAAGGCATCGTTGTCGTCGATGGCAACGCCGTACAAGGACGACAAGAAGCCCGAGGCCAAGAAGCAGGTGACGGAGAGTGCGTTTGTCCAGTTGGTGCATGCTGCCACCCAGAACAAGGAGAGAGTGGCGAACTACAAAGAGGAGTGAACATACTTGACATTATATGAATGAACGACAATAGTGGAGGAGTGTAGGTAAAGTAGAGGAAAGACAAGACGAGATAAGCTATCGGGGGAATGTCATACAAAAAACGTCTCCGTCGAGCCAGCTCACCCTTGCTACACCGACCAATAGGACAACAAAGCAATGTCATCACCAAACCATCGAGTCCTTTGTTGCAGCTGGTGTGCCACGTCTTGTCCCGTCTTTCTCGGGGGTCTTGTTTTAGCTCCAAGATGCAAAACCAAAGATGCAATTCACCACCACTAACCCGCAACATCCAAAAATCAACATCAACAAACTCATAAATTAGACAACCGCCAACACCAACCACAACAACCACCAACCACCAGCATCAACAGTTAAACCCGTTGAACCAACCACGTTCTCTACACACACATCCACACGATCTCCATCCACAAACACCCACACCGACATTTCCAGCTCTACCCTGCGAAAAATTTACTAACCAAATGTCAGACACAGAGCCGTCCGAATCGCCGCCGCCCACCAAAACAGCGCTCTTTCTCGACGCCGCCGACAAGACCGCCGATGCCCGCGCTACTTTTGCCGAGTTGGACGCCTGTACCTACTCGAGCAAGCACATTGGCAGCTCGGGCCACCACGAATACATGGCGTGTGACTGTAGCGAGCAGTGGGACGGGCACGGCCGCAACGAGGCGTGCTCCGAAGAAACCAACTGTATCAACCGTGTGACGTCCGTCGAGTGTATCAACGGCCACTCGGGCTGTGGCACCGACTGTCAGAACCAGCGGTTCCAGCGCCGCGTCTACGCCGACGTGTCGGTGTTCCAGACGGAAAAGAAGGGCTTTGGGCTCCGGACCAATGCCCCCATCGACGACTCCGGGTTTATCTACGAGTACATTGGCGAAGTCATCGACGAGACGGCGTTCCGCGCCCGGATGTTGGCGTACGACGCCGAGAACCGCAAGCATTTCTACTTTATGATGTTGAAGAACGATGCCTTCATTGACGCCACCGTCAAGGGAAGTTTGGCCCGGTTCTGTAACCATTCGTGCCGTCCCAACGCCTACGTCGACAAGTGGGTCGTGGGCGACAAGCTTCGTATGGGGATCTTTGCCAAGCGGGCCATTGCTGCCGGCGAGGAAATCACATTTGACTACAACGTCGACCGGTACGGCGCCCAATCGCAGCCGTGCTACTGTGGCGAGCCCAACTGTATCCAGTTCATGGGGGGCAAGACCCAGACTGACGCCGCGTTGCTTCTCCCCGACGGTATCGCCGATGCGTTGGGGGTATCGCCCAAGGTCGAGAAGCGCTGGTTGAAGGAAAACAAACACTTGCGCAAGCTGCAACAGGCCGACGACGCCGCCATCAACGAGAAATTTGTCCAGACGTTGGATGTCAGCGATATGGCCGAGCAGGACGTCTCCAAGGTCATGGGGGCCCTCATGAAGACCCAGGAACTCAGCATCGTCCGCCGGTTGGTTGAGCGGATAGCCAAGACCAACGACGACCACGTCAACTCGGTCATCATCCGGTTCCATGGGTACAAGACCCTTTCGACCGTGCTCCAGGCGTTTCAAGGAGATGAGGACTTGGTCGAGTCGATCCTTGCCGTTCTTGCCAAGTGGCCCAAGGTCACCCGTAACAAGATCTCGTCGTCGCAGATTGAAAGCGTTGTGAGAGATTTGGAGACGGCAGGCTCGCCTCGCGTTCGCCAGTTGGCTGGCGAGTTGCTTGCCGAATGGGGCAAGCTCCAGATGGCCTACCGGATCCCCAAGTCCAAAGAACACGACCTGTCGGTATATGGGCGTAAGGGATCTCGGTCTCCACGCGATTCACCTACTGATTCGTACGCAACGCCCGACGTGGATGATCTTCCTGGCGGGTGGGAAGTAGCGTTTGACCCCAACACCAAGAGCAACTACTACTTCCATCGCGAACTCAATCTTTCAAGATGGGACCGTCCTACACTGGCGGTGCCGACGGGGCCCAAGGTCACCAGCGAGCACAAGAAGCCGCGGGGAGGCTCTGAGTTGGCCCGGCGTGAAGAGGAACGGTTAAAGGAGGAGCGCGAGACCGCGTTCAACAAGCTCAAACAGCACGAACTTGAGCTCCAGCAGTTTATCCAGAAGTCGGGAGAGGAGCACAAGAAGCAACAGGCCGTCAAACAGGCACGGCCCGACAAGAAGGCCGACAAGAAGGACACCACCGAGCAGCGGTGGACGCATCTCTTGGCCAAGAACATACCGAACTTGCTCAAGAAGTACGAGGCCGAAATAGGCCGCGACAACGTCAAGGGGTGTGCACGGGACTTGGTGAAGATACTTGTACAGAAAGAGGTGAAGAAAGGGTCGGAGGCGCCCCGGGAGTTGGACGGGACCAAGGTCAAGAAGATCCATGAGTATTCGAAGCAGTTTATGGAGAAGTTTTTGGTCAAGTACCGTGAAAAGAAGCGGAAGCGCGGCGGTGACAGGGAAGACAGGAAGAAGCAAAAGGGAGACGGAAAGAAAAGTAGCGAGGACAAGTGATGCAACAAGAGAAGAGGTGAAACATGAAAACAACGATGGAAGGACAAACCAACGTACATACGCATAAGTAACTGGCCATTGCACGATACTGTAAAGTCAAGTACACCCCAACCCGTCGGTTTACTTCTATAACCGGCGTTGGTGACCATACAATCAGGAAGTACATAATTGCCTACAATACTCCACGGTGAGTAACGGGGCATGTGCCGTTAGCAATGGTTCCAATAAAGGAACCAGCACCATATAGACGAATAAACTAGGCAAAAAACTAGCAAAAAACTAGACAAAAACTACGCTAAACCAAATAAATAGTGTTTTCTGGATTGATTATGGTAATGACAAGTGGTAATATACACGGGGATTCTAGTTCTATCTTCTTTCCAACAACTGGGGCAAGTTCTCGATACTCTCGGTACCAAAGATGATCTGGTACGTCGCCTCAAACAACGGAAACTCGTCCAACTTGCCGACGTACGTCAACAAGTCATGCACTTCCTGGGCGGTGATGATTCCCTGGGACGACTGGCCGTTGAGCAACTTCTTTTCTGCTTCGTGGGCCGACGCTCCGGTCTCGGCCATGTAGCGGCCGACCTTGACGTTACGGCCGCCCGAACAGGTGGTGATGAGGTCGGCAACGCCCGCCGATTCGGCCGTAAACGTCGAAGCCTGCGATTCAGGGAAGAACGTATTGGAAAACTTGATGATTTCGAGCAAACCGACCCTCATGATGGCGGCCTTGGCGTTATCGCCCCATCCCAACCCCTCGACGAACCCGACGGTGAGGGCGACGATGTTCTTGAGGGCGCCAGCCACCGACACACCGGCAACGTCTTCGATGACGTTGACGTGGAAGTACGGCCGGTGGAACGCGGCCTTTAGCACTTCGTGGTCGATGTCGTTGCCGGTGCCCTGGAAGTCGACGGGCTCGGTATAAGCGACCGTGGTCTCGGACCACTTGCCACGGGCAATCTCGGGGGCCAAGTTGGCGCCCGAAAGAGCGCCACACGCCACGCCCAAGTGTTCGGTGATGTAAGTCGAGAGCAATTTGCATCCGTGGGGTGTCACTTCCAAGCCCTTCAAGCACGAGATGGCGCGGGCGTGGGGTTTAAGGTGGCCGCGCATCTGGGCACAGACTTTGGGTAAGAACTGGTGGGGCAAGTTGAACACGATCAAGTCGGCGTCGGCGGCGGCCCTCGTGATGTCGGGCTCGGCGACCAAGTTGTTGGGGAGACGGACGCCGGGGAGGTACTTGACGTTCTCGTGGCGGACGTTGATGATGTCGGTGAGGTTTTTGCCGTCGATCTGTTCCTCGTGGACCCACATGTGGACGTAGTGGCGGAACAAGTGGGGTCTGGCGGCGGCGTTTTCGGCCAACACCTTGGCGATGGTGGTGCCCCAGTTGCCTGACCCGATGACGGCGATCTTGTAGGGCGACTTGGGCGACGCGCTCGACGTGGGGTTGAGGGCGAGCCCGGCGTGGTGTGGCGGCAACGTGGGCGTGAGGATGTTGGCGATCTGTTGCAATCTGGCTCTGGAGTGGTCGTTGCACATGGTTGTTGCGGGATGCGATTCGGAGTGCGATAACGAGACGTTTTATAGAATTTTTGACCGAGGAACGCCGCAGGGCCGACGGGGTGTAAAGGGGCGATGGGTGCGCACAAGATGTAGAGTAACAGTAACAGTAAGAGTAACAGTGAGAGTAGCAGTAAGAGTAAGGAAGAGCAACAGTAAGAGTAAGTAAGAGATGGAGATGTAGATGGCTACATGGTACGGGGTGTACGGTGACAGGGACAGTCTCAGGGACACCACTGCAACAGGTGCAGTGTATGGTGCAGTGTATGGTGCACTACAGACCACTCAACAGACCACAGTTTACGGATCGTCACTGGGCACCGTTGGGTCTTGGACGACGATCTTGTAGACCCAACTGGGCCAACGGCGTGAGCTCACCGCCTCACGTTTCCTCACGGCACCGTCTCCTCACCAATGGTCAGTCGCCAAGGTCAGTAAATTATCGCATCGCTAGCGACGGACGCTTACGGAAATCGCGCCGGTGCGGAAAACCGGCGCTACTCCTCGGTACGTCGGGGCGAAAACGACGGCTGCAAATCGCACTTACCGAGGATCGGGCCTGTGATCGGTCGTCGGGCCAATAGTGCAGTTCTGGAGTTCTCTACTCAACGTCTCTTGTTCATCTGTTCTCTTACACTCTTGCTTACTTGCTCTCTTGTTCATCTGCTGTCTTATCCATTTGTTCGCTTGTTCGTCTGTTCTCTTACTCTCTCACTCATCTTGTCTCTTACTCTTGCTCTCTTCACTTACCATTGCACATCTGTCTATACGTAGTTGTACTTTGCCGTCTTTACCGTAGCGTTGTTCTTGGCTAAGCTCTTCCGTCTTGTTGTCTTGTTCTTCTCGTTCCAACATTCACCTCGGTCAGGCACCTGTCACTGTCACATTCTACCGTTTTCTTATCTCGCAACCATGCTGTAAGATGACGTATTTTTTCCGTTGTTTCATTCTATTATTTGTCGGTTCAGTGGCATTGGTTCGGGCTCACCATCATAACGACGGCCATCCACCGTTCCGTGTGTACTTCTGTCTATGTTGATAGTTACGTCTGGGTCTGGAAGTTAGTTCTGCTTTGGGTCTGGCCGTTAGTTCTGGTTGTTAGTTCTGCGCTATGCATAGTTTTGAGCCGCGTCGTTATTGTATTTCTCCAGTACTCTCTACCACTAAACTACTCTTAACTGTTGCGGCAATAGTCCCCAATGACCTAGATTAGCTCTAATGACCTAATCTCTAATGAACTAATCCCTCCAATGTAATCAATGTAATCCTCCAGTCTACCAATCCTCCAGTCTACCAATCCTCCAGTCTACCAATCCTCTTTATCTACTGTTCCATTCATTTCTATAACTCCGCTACACTCTCTTACGGCTCGAATATATTCATACAAAGCATCGATTCGGCGGTCCATCGACACATACGTCACAACCAGTCGTCTTTATAACTACTCTTGCCCTTGTTTTCCAAGTAAACCAAGTTATCGACGTACAACTTCCGCTCGGCATTGCGCTTACACGTCATCGTCCCCATATGGCGCTTGAGGGCATCCTTACGGGCAAAGCCCTTGCCACAGAGCCCACAGATGTTGGGCGGGATGGTGAGATGCTGCTTTTCGTGGCGCTTCAAGTCCGACGACCGCCGGAACAGCATCGAGCACTTGGAGCAGAGGAACTTGCGCGACGGGTCGTCGGACTTGCGCAGGTCGTCGAGCGACGCAAGCGAGTGCGAACGGTGAAGCCCGTCGTCGTCGTCGTCGTCTTCATCTTCGTCGTCGTCCTTGTCGTTCGACACGTACTGCGTGCCGCCCTTCAACGAGATCGGCTCGCCAATCAAAAAGTTCCAGCCTTCGCTGTACGACGACGGGTGGTTCGACCGCGGTTTCTCCGGCGGCCGCGCCTTGTTGTCGGCAAAGATATCGTTGCTGAGGTTGGGGAACTGCTGGTAGAAGCCCTGGATCATGAGCTGGCCGTTCTGGTTGGCGCGGATGGTTTCACTGCGCTTGATGGGGTTGCCGTGGGGCGACGATGCGTACTGGAGCCGCTGGAGCAAGTCCTGGATGGTGGGATCGACTAGCGACGAGCTGCCGCCGCCAACGCCGCTGGCGGTGGCCACGAGGGCCTCGCGGGCAAGGCGCAAGAAGTGGGCGTCTTCGTCGCTCTCGGAGTGCTCCATGCGTTGCAGGGGGAGGGTCGCCGGCGGCGGGAGCAACGCCAGGCTGCCCGGTAGCAGGCCCAGCGTGGTGTGTGGGTGGTGTGCCAGCGCCTGCGCCAGCGAGCCCGGCGTGGGCCCGGTGTCCGACTTCAACGTCGGCAAGTGGGACGAGCTGTAGCTTCGCGTGTAGGAAACGTTCTGTTCGATGGGCGTGTGTCGTTCGGACGGCAAGAAGAAGTTGACCTTGGTCTTGGTGCCGCCGGGGGTCGTCGGCGTCGACGCGGGCTTGTAGTCGTGGCGGAGCTTCTTGTTGGGGGGCGAGCTCGGCGAGAATGGGCTGGTGGGTCGCGGCTGGGGCGAGAACATCGTGAGTACGTTGCGGTCCGGGAGGAGGCCTCGGTAGTCGGACTGCGGGCTTTGGTTGAGGAGCTTGTTGTCCATGTAGCTACGGCGGTAGCACGGTGTGTGGTGGGGAGGCGATGGTGGCGAGTGGTCGGTTTGCTGGGGGTGGGCCTTGGTTTGTTACGGAGGCTGCAAAAGGGGTCGGGTGAGGTGGTGCGGTTATGTGTGCGTGTGGAGAGGGCGCCAGGTGGGTATTACGGACAGCTCAGCAGATGGCGGCCATATGTACTGCCATGCAATGTGGACCTGGATATTGTGTGATTGGAGCTTTGATGGTGATACGGATGCGGTCGCCACAGTTGTGCGGCGACGACGATTTGGCAGCGGCACGGGCGAGCTGGGCGGGTGCGACGGCGCGAGCGGCGGGACACGCGGAAATCGGGACACAAACAAGACACGGACGGCGTGCTGGTGCTGGACACGGTGGTGGACGTGACGGAGGTGGTGGGAGCGTTGTCGAGGGCCCGCCGTTGGTTCCTGACAGTGTTGCAAGTAGTCCTCACGTCGCGCGCCGATTGCGAAAACTAATTATCCGCGAATTCACGTGTTGTTACGAGTGTCGTGTCGCGACTTGTCCACGGCGCGCGGCGGCACCGACCTGGATGCGGCAACTATGGCGGGGGACGTTGGTGGTGTTGCGGCAGGGGTCCAGGGTCCACAGTCAGCCACAGATTAAGTATCTGACTGGCCGTGGACAAAGCCTTTGACCCATTGGGCATTTGGCCCGTTGGAGTGTTCCGTTGTTCGACGCTATCAAACGTTATTTCGTTATTACGTTATTTCGTTATTTCAGTCAATATTTCAGTCAATATTTCGGTCAAACGTTTTCAGTCACTGCCTTATTCTGTCTCCCCCACCGTACTGTTCTTCCGTCCCCCACCGAAAGTGTGGACCCAGGACTAATTACGGGACAATTGTCAATCCTGCTTCATTCTGTCGCTTGGCTGGAACGAAATAATACGATTACTAATGGTAGGACGTTGTAATTGCGGCTACAAGGACAATTCCGTCGCAACGAATGGCCGCTTTGGTGCGGGCACAATCGCGGTAGTTCCTGCCGATTCGTCTCGCATGCTGGTTTCACTCTCGGAACGGATAGCCCATCGCCGCCCGTAGCTTTCTTGGTCCGTAACCTCGGTACCCGTTACCGTGGAAACCCCTGGGCATTTTGCAGCCAGAGCACACGCCGAGAGGCACGTGACCAAATCTGCAAATTCTACACCTTACTAACATACAAAAAGTACCATACACAAATCCTGCACCTTACACCAACCTGCACACCGTCCACAACAACCCACAAACCTACCGTTCCACGAGTATCGGCCCCTAATCCCCTACTCATCTCTACACCACCATGACATTCCCCGACTTGCCGGCCCGCCAGAAGTCCCAGCGGCTCATCAACCGCATGAAGTCTCAACACACCCAGTCACAGTACCAGCAGTACAAACAACGCGCCAAGGTCATCACGTCCGCCAACGAGCTCTTGCCCGGCCTCAACGACATCACCGATGCGTTCGAGGCGTTGCCGCTCGATCTCATCAAGTACTTCACGTTGTTGAAGGAGATTGACGCCAAGTGCATCAACACCGTGCCCCAGATTAACCGCTTGGTCCAGCTGTACATCGGCGACTTGCACACCGAGGCCAACGACGCCAGCGACAAGAAGCCGGTGTCGTCCGAATACAAGCGTCTCAGCACCATCAGGGACAAGATCAACGAAGTCATTCCGTGCCTTGAAGAAAAGATGCATGTGACGTCGGTGGCCACCGACTTGCTTGAGAAACACATGTTCCGCATCAACAACGACTACAAGCTTATTGTTTCCAACAACGAGATCCCCGAGTCGATCCGCATTGGTCCACTCAACCACCCGGCGATGATTGTGGATTCGAGCTCGCTTTCGTCCAACTCGGATAGGTCGGCCCAGTCGCAACGGAGCGAGAGTCGTCGTGAGGCCCTCGCGGCCAAGAAGGCCACCAAGGACGACTTTGATGATATGGGAACGGGGAGAAGAAAGAAAACAAAGGAATCAACCCCGTTGGAGCCGCCAAAGACCTCAAACTCGGTGCCTATTGGAGGTGGAGTCAAGAAAAGGACGCGGAAGGAGCCAGACGACTTTGGGCCTGCTTCGCCGCCGCAGCCCGTGGCCAGCTTGCCGCCAAAGAAGAAGAAGCTCCGCAAGGAGGACGGCAGCAATGGCAACTCCGATTCTGAACGACACGAAAGACAGCAGCCGTTCAGCAGCAACCCCAACAAAGCCAGCGAGCCTACATACTGCTACTGTAACCAGGTATCGTTCGGAGAGATGGTGGGGTGTGATGGCGACGACTGTAAACGTGAGTGGTTCCATTTGCCGTGTATCGGATTCAAGAACCCGCCCAAGGGCAAGTGGTACTGTGACGACTGTTTGGTGAAGATGCGCAAGGTGAGGAAGTGATTGTCAGAGGAACAGAGAAACAGAACAAGAACCACCACAACGAGATGCATGCCCACACAACAAATAAACGTATAACCAGAAAAGAAACAGGATGGTAATGATCGAGCAGACTGTTGCGGTTTTGGGCTCGATGGACACCGTCATCACGGTCAAAACTCGTCCTATATAGTAAGAATGCCGTTTTTCTAGAACAATGTAGGCACCGTTCCGTTTCCACGGTAACCACACCAGATCTGGCTTCCAGAACCGGATTTCATTGGCATCAGTTGGTGGTCCCAGGTTTCGGTATTATTTTGTCGCTATTTTTCGCAATCGTCGCCGTAATTTCCCTAAAATCGGCCTAAATTGCGCTCGCATTCCAGTTAGGGAGGTACTTTGTGGCGGTAGAATTGGGGAGATTTCAGGCTGGAACAGCGGCAACAACATCCATACGGCACCAGCGGGTCTCGACCAATAGGCTTGGGCTATTTGAGCCGGCCAGGAGACTTTGACGTAAACTCGGAAACAGCGGCGGCACCCAATTACATAATCGTAACGATCGCAGTTCGATTTTGCCAGTAAATTATGCGAAGCTTTACTGCCCAAACGAGCGATAACGAGATGAAACGGACGCCCTCGGCGTGAAAATCTCACGGCATTCGTCCCGATGGAACTGCCAAACCATAAGCACAGTGTTGGCAAGAGGAGTGGAGTTACAGTAGCGTAGTTTTTGTAAAGTAGTCACGGCCAGGCGTCGGTAGCGGCGGCTCTCCCTACGCCTAGCGAGCACCGCCGCGCATTCGACCCGGAATCACCTGCCCCCGCATTGCTCCCTGAAAATACCCCTGCCCACACCGACACAGACCCGAGGCACCAGTCGCCACAAACGGCCCGCCACCGTCCAATCATGCTGCCGCATCCACCACCAACATCTCCACCGCCGCCAGAACCACCGCCAGTCTCGTTCGGGCAATTTCAGCCAGCCATGCACGCCGGCGCCACGCCGCAAAGGTCGTTCGCGGAAAAATTTTCAGTTTTTCGGTGCACAAAAAATTACAGGGTCGTCTGTTGATCACCATTCCTGTTGGTGCGTGTCATTCTCCGACTGTTGAACTACTACCGGTCGTGATACAAGAACAATGCTCACCGAATACAAGCTCGTTGTTGTTGGCGGAGGTGGTGTCGGGAAATCCGCGCTCACCATCCAGCTCATTCAATCGCACTTTGTCGACGAATACGACCCCACCATTGAAGACTCGTACAGAAAGCAATGTACCATTGACGGCCAGCAGGTCTTGCTCGATGTCTTGGACACCGCCGGCCAGGAAGAGTACTCGGCCATGAGGGAACAGTACATGCGGACCGGCGAGGGGTTTCTCCTTGTCTACTCCATCAACTCCCGCAACTCGCTCGAGGAATTGCAGTCGTTCTACGAACAGATCCAGCGGGTCAAGGATTCGGACAAGGTGCCTGTGTTGGTGGTAGGAAACAAGTGTGACTTGGAGATCGAACGCCAGGTGTCGTACGAAGAAGGCTTGAGCTTGGCCCAGTCGTTCAACTGCCAGTTTTTGGAAACGTCGGCCAAGCAGAGAATCAACGTCGAGGAGGCGTTCTACGACTTGGTGAGATCCGTCCGTGACCAGAACGCCCAGCCAGAAGAAGCTGCCGTCGAAGCGCCCGCGGTTGTTGCTGCCCCTGCCGCCCCCGTTGTCGAGGCCGCCCCGGCCCCCGTCGAGAAGCCGGCGCCCAAGCAGCCCGTCAAGAAGCCTCAGCAGAAGGTGGAGACCAAAGAAAAGGCCGGATGTTGTGTCATTGTCTAAGTCCCATTTCGTTGCCGAAGCGGAGACGGGCTCTACACACACGCCATTGCTGGGTTGCCGGAACAGTCCACGTATATTAGTTTATAAAGTGCCATACTACAAAATGTAAGATCAAACTGGCAAAAATAAAGTCGCCGAATGCTCTTTCGGGGCTGATGGAAAACAACGTCGTTGTAGGCACCTTTTCGTCGGCAGTGACGCTGGTTTCACCTTCACTTTCGCTCTCGGTTTCGACCTTGGGCTTCTGTTGCTTGACCTGCAACCGCAAACTCACCACCAACACGAATTGGCCGACGCAACTGATGAAGCCGCCCAAGAATGCATTGAAGGGGAAGTTGCCCACCAACACAACGTAGACAAACTGGAGCACGCCCAATGCCACGAGGAACACGAGGAAGAGATCAATGAGCTGGAGGCGCGGCGTCAACGTCGACACGTAGTCGTGGTACGTCGTGGAAAACGCCGACGAGACGTCGGACACCGACAGTGTGAGGGTTTTCTTGGTGACTTTCGACATCTGGTACCGTGAGTTCTCGTGCCAATGTCTGTGGATGGTGCTTCTCGTCGTGTTTTGTACTGGCGATTCGTGGTCGGTCGGTGGGCTGGAGAGCGCGCCGGGCCGGACACGACGTTTTTTTGTTGCGTGCGCGCCCCTGCCGCTTTGTGTCACTATCATATCGACGACTCAGCAGACTTCCAACGGGGACCGTGACCATTGCCAACGACGAGCAGCTCCAGCGCCACCAATCTACGTCCCGCCCACGTCCATACGCAGACAGAACTCGATTCTTGTCATCACAGCCCACCACTTCCGCTAAGAAAACCCATCGACCATGGCCGAACTACGCAAAATAAGCCGTCCACCCTCCGTCCGTATCATCCCTCCCCTCAACTTCTGTCCCGTCGAACGCCAACTCTACCGCTCGGGCCAGCCATCCATCATCAACCAGCTGTTTCTCAAGGACCTCAACCTCAAAACCATCCTTTGGCTCGCCAGTGAAGAGCCCCAGGACGACTTCCTCGAGTTCTGTCACGAATGCAATATCCACATCGAGTTTGTGGGCATTGCCAATGAGTATGCATACACCTCGCTGGCCCTCAATCCGTGGGATTCGCTCAACGAGGGCACCATCCGCCGTGCATTGGAGCTTATCGCCAACAAACAGAACTACCCGTTGCTTGTGTGCTGCGGAATGGGCCGCCACCGGACCGGCACCGTGGTAGGATGCCTCCGGAGACTTCAGGGCTGGAACTTGGCCAGTGTGTCTGAGGAATACCGTCGATTTACCGGAGCCCGAGGCGGCCGGATCTTGGTCGAGTTGTTAATCGAGAGTTTCGACATATCCACGGTGGAGATGGACGGTGACCAGGTACCAGAATGGCTTTGTGCTGAGGCCGGGAGTATATAGGGATAGGTCTTGCCAGTTTCCACCACGGCCTGGCACAACCACTTAATGCATTTGGGGGGAATGGATGGTGACATAGAATGTCGTCAGAGTGTCATTGAATGTCGCAAGATCTCCATTTTACAAAAATGTCTTAGCACCAACGAAGAAATGTCGCAACGCAACATAAATGTCGCCCCGTCCCCATATCATCAAAAAATCCTCACGCACGCACGATCCTTAAACTCTCCCTATCGCCACTCTTCTCCCACGATCAAATATGAGCTGCATTGCTACTATCAAAACCCTTGGAGTCTCGACACTCGGTTTGCTTACCGGCCTGTTAGCTTACAAGTCTGTTGAAACAATTCCCCAAATTATCAAGGCGCTCTCGCAGGGTCCGGCCACGGCTTCGTCTGTCGCAACCATCGAGCGCGAGGTGGTATACTCGCGGATCGCCACTGCCGTGTTGGGCGGTGTCTCGTCCGTCCTCTTTGCGTTGGCCTATGCGTACTCGAGCCCAGGAGCCAAGCACCCATACCTCATCTACGCGGGATTGGGTGCACCCGCCACCGTCATCGGCATTTTGTATCGCGCCTATAGAGCCGAACGGAACCTCTTGAACCGTCGTGCTCCTCAAAACAAACAACAACAGCAGCAACAACAACAACAAGATCAACAAACTTCCCCCGTGGCTCTGCAGAAACAAGCTAACCTCGACGAAAGCGACGACTCGCTTGGCAGATCGTACATCCACGTGTCGGACGAAGAGGCGTCCTCCACATCGTCGACTCCAGGCTCGTCTGCCGCTGGCTCGCCAGTCATTGCTGCCACCGATGTCGATGTCGATGCCGAGGTCGACCAGGCGTTGTTCAAGAAGGAATACCTCCATGACCTCGAACAGGTGCGCCGCGCCTACGTTGTCGGCACGGGAATCTCCGCCGTTAGTTTTGTAATTGCTGCCGTCGGCTTGTTTGGAGACTACTACTTGTTGTAATATACATATGTATGGGGATATGCCCTTATCGCTTAGGCTTAGGTAAAGAAAGTCACGCGGCGTATGTGCCGGACTCGAACTCAACGTGGTAGATCCACGACATATTTTTGCATCGGGGAAAATCAAGCGAGGGGCAAAATGGCGTGTCTCTACCAATCACCTTTTTTTCGTCACACCCAAACATCACAAAAAAACATCCAAACAACAAACATCCAAACAACAGTTAACATCCATACCACAACAATGAGTTTTCTGACCATCGCCTACGATGCCAGCATTCCGATTTCAACTTCGGGCATCGCATCCAAACCCGTGTTTACCGATGCCGAGGGCCGTTCGCTTCTCTTCCATATCATTGACTCCGATTCTGTCCGCAAAAAGTACGGTCGTTTGATTAGCACCAATGGTGGGATTGTGACGGAAACAGATCCTCTCCAGCTGCAGAGCGACATTGTTTTGCTTGCACTGAAGCCTGTTCCAGGCCGCCAAGGTGTTCTTACCGCGTTTATTGACGATTGCTTGACTGAGGGCCGTTTGGAAGATACATTTTCGTACAAATTCGACGCCACTTCGGCCAGTGACAGACCTGTCCAGCGGCTAGCAGCCAAACCGCGTGGTCACAACAAGTACACGCCGGAAAAGGACGAGTTTATTTTGAGACAAGTCCGCCTCTACCCCAAGCTTCGCCATTCGCACAAGTTTTACGAAAACTTGGCCAAGGAAGAGATTCTCCACGGCCACACGGGCAATTCAATTCGTCTGCGGTTCCGTAAACACTTGGAACCTTCGTTGCAGTACGTCTACAAGACTGACGAAAAGGGCGTGGTCCAGCGAGACCCCCTGGGCAACAGAATGAGATTGCCCGTCGAAAACGAGGACTTCCCCGGTACTTTGAAGAACAAATACACGGCCGAAGACGACTACTTGTTGTGTGTCGAAGCGCGGAGATACATTGTGGAAAAGAACTTGCCCCAGGACCACGAATCGAAGGTACCTTTGCCCTACCTGTTCTTCACCGAGATGTACCGCCGCTCGCCCAACCACACGCTCCATTCGTGGAGAGATCGTTACCGCAAGTACTTCCGTCCTGGAACCATTGAAAACTACATCAAGGAATACGAGTCGGCCCTCCTGAAGGGCAGAATCATGTCGCCTCTCAAAAGACTTAAGGAATACGCCCGTCCTTCCGTCAAGCACTTGATCTCGTCGGCATATGCTGGTGCCGCCTTGGATGAGGAGATCAGCGAGCTCAAATCGTCCAACATCGACGATGCTTTGGTTGAGAAACATCCTCTCGAAGAATTCCAACAGCAACTCGAACCTGAGACCCAGGAGGAGCTTGTGACTCTTGATTACGTGGATAAGAGCGTGGCAATCACCGATATATTTGACACACCACTCTTTGAGCTTGTTGATCACGAGGAGGTACTTTTCGCCAAGGTCAAGGAAGTATTGACCAAAAGCCACGGCATTATCGATACCTACAACAACTTCAAGGACTTGGGGTTCAGAGAACCGTTGGTTTCGCATGCGATCTTGAGCACCAACGGCGATTTCGACGCCATGTCGGTCTTTTTCAATGCGTTTTTGAAAGAGTTCTTGGCTGTGATGGGAAAGGGCAACCAGATCCAGGCCAAGGATGCCATCTACAAGCTCTTTAAGATTAAGGCCGCCGGGATTTGGAACGCTTCTCAAGACAGGATGTTGGACACTGACCGCGAGAACGAATTGTTGGAAGTCCACACGCCCCAGCATATTCGGGCCCGTCGTGAATTCTTGCGGAGCGTTGCTGCACCCTAGTACTGCGGCAGGGATGCTTTTTGTTCTGTGTTTTTGATGTATTATTTTGAGTTTTTAAACATGCAGGTGAGATTTAGTTGGTTCGCGTTTTTGTGAAACTACTACTGCGGCTGATGTTTACTTTTGTATTTTTATTGTATAGTACCGAATAGGAAATTAAGGTGAAACACGACGTGTTTACGTTTTGCCGATTTGACAAAAGAAAAAATCCGACAATTAATTTTCTCTCGAGTGTTGTCAGGTTTTGTGCCTGTGACTATTGTGTCCGACAAATTGTCACCTTGGCACCCTCGATTAGGAAACGGGCATCTGACACTATCGCATCGCCTACCTCAGTGAACGAAAGCTTGGTACTATACTTAGCATTAACTATACATGTAGCTACGGTTGCTATACTTAGTACTGGTATCATAATAAAACAACAAAGAAAACGCTGTCAGAACGACAGAAACTAAAAAAAACCGCCCTACTAAGAGGAGGTACCGTAGATACCCCACCATTGTTCAGCGTTGAAAGCACCTGGAGCCTTCCACAAGTCGTTGAAAGCGGTGAACAAAGTAACATCGTTACCACAGCTAGACTTAATAGAGGCAATGGCGGCTTGTTGGTTGGATTCGGATGGGTAAGCAGCACCGTTGTTGCTACCCTGGGATGGCCAGCCAGTTTCGGTGATGAAGACAGACTTGTTGTCACCACAGGCAGAAGCGACTCTTTGGAGTTGTTGCAAAACCCATTCACCAGCGTTTTCAGCAGCGACGTTACCATCGAAGAAAGCGTGGGCGTTGACGGCAATGTAGTCGGAATATTGACACAAACCTGGGTTGTTGATGACAGCGATGAAGGTGTCAACAGAAACGACAGGACCGTTGTAGCCAGCAGCCTTCAAGGCAGCTCTACCAGCAGCGACGTATTCACCGATTTGGGAAACGGAAGCTTGGCCAGAGTTGACCAATTCGTTACCGATAGAAACGGTGTAGATATCGTCCCAAGAACCGTGTTGTTCAACAGCGGAAGCAAGAGCAGAGACGGTTTGTTGGATTTGGGAGACGTCAAAGACACCGGCAAAGATCTTTTGACCTGGAGCCTTGGCAGCAAGAACGGCAGCGGCTTGGTTACAGTCGGTAGCGTAAATACGGATAACTTCGTAACCAGACAACTTTTGGATTTCCGAAGCGATCTGGGAGGAAGACTTACATCCGTTGGTGTCGTATGGCGAGTAAGTGATGGCCTTGGCACCAGCAACGAACGAACCACCGGAAGAAGTTGGTGGGGCAACACCTCCAGACGAAGCGGAAGCTGGGGCGGAGACGGAGGCGGAGGAGCCTTCTGGCTGGCTAGCAGCGACAGAGGCTGGAGCAGCTGGAGAAACTGGAGATGGAGGAGCAGCAACTTGAGTTGGAGCAGCACCACCACCGACAACCACAACGGTGGTTTGGGTGACGACGACATCTCTAGCTTGATGCTGGTGGTGTTGATGTTGGTTTAAAGGGGCGGCGATGGCGGAGGTGGCCATGGCGGCGCAAACGAGTGTTTTGAACAACATAATGAACGTGGGTTTCTATGGAGTGAAAGGAAAGACTGTAGAATACCTGAGGAAGCAGTGGGTAAACAAATGCGAAACCGTGGTTTTATAAAGCGAAAATTTGCAGATTTTTTGTCCGAAGGAGTGCGACGTTTAAGCGAGACCGTGTTTCCTAATCGGGGCGTGCGTCTTGGCTAGGGGGTTTTGTAAACCGCAATCGGGACGTGATCGGCAGTCAATTTTGCTTGGTGGGAGTCGGCTTTTGTTCGTGTGTGTGTTTGTTTGTACATTTGTGTCCGATTCAGGTTTAGTCGGGACATGCTGTGTTTATGTCTGGGTGAATTTCTTAAGCCTTTTCTTGTCTTGTTCCCACCAACAACCAATTCTGTGTCGGTAGTTTGCTACTGTTTGTATGTGTATGGTTGATTTCCTCTTTCGTGTCCTCTTTTTTTGGGGTCCCTAATTACCTTTCCATATTAAGGCGCGGTTCCAGAACACGAAAATTTCCTACAGTGCAACTTGCAACGTTTATTCTACCCTAGTTAATACTTGGTTACCCTCGACTACTCCTGCCGACAATTACACCCTGCACTTCAGGCTCCAGCTCAGACGCAGAACATAAACAAAAACTCTAATTACGACAGATTATCGTCCCATATGTCAACAGGTTCACAACTTTGTTCGCGTCGTTTACCCGCCGGTGCATCCGTCTCTAATCGTCAACACCTGAAAATGGTGGCATTGCGTTGCGAGCCCTCGTTTCATTGGAAGAAAAAAAACCACGTGAATTACGGTAAACGCACGTAAAGAAAACGTGACACAATCAACATCCACACCGCAATAAACACCTGGAGTTTAACATTATACAGGAACAGCAGCAAATTTACAGTGATCAAACAATTTAATCAAACCCTTAGAAATCAAAAAGTCGTAGATTCACAAATTGGCGCCCATTTACTAATTGTTTTCTTTATCCAAGAGTCAATTTAAACACATAAGTAGATGAGATGACGACGCCATTGGATGAAAATACAAAACTAGGTGGCGAAATCGCCTCTTTATCGCCAACAGATTACCAAGACATTGAAGCCGACTCTGATCAAGACATTGAAGATGTTAATGGCGAGCCTCCTACCAAAAAGCTGACTGTAGTGGTGTTACCACCACCCGCCGACGATTTTGCTGGCACCGCAGCCAGGATTATGAAACCATTGCCCGACTACCCAGTGAAGGATGAGGCCCATTTTGTATGGGAAATCAAAGATTGGAACGGTCTCAAGGAAGATAAAGTGAGATCTCCTCGATTTACCTGTGGTGGCTTTGAATGGAACATCTTGCTTTTCCCAAAGGGCAATAGCAACAACAATTCGATCTCGATTTACATGGAACCACACCCAATAGAATCTAAGAACCAAGGTCAAGACTCCAATGGTACATCAGATGCTAAAGCCGACGATTATTGGTACGTTTGTGCCCAATTTGGTTTGGATATTTGGAATCCCTTGTACCCAGAATCCCATTTACCTAGTGGCTCCTCGCACAGATTTAGCAAAAACGAAACAGACTGGGGCTTTTCCTCGCTCATAGACGCCAAACTGTTGGCTAGCACCAACAATAATAGAACTGGCCAGTTGGCTCACGCCATTTTGGAAAACAACCAGTTGAATATAACGGGTTATGTTCGTGTTATTGATGATTCGTCCACGGGGGTATTGTGGCACTCTTTCCTTGATTATGATTCCAAGAAAAATACAGGATTCGTTGGTCTTAATAACCAGGGTGCTACCTGCTATCTTAATTCCTTACTTCAGAGTTACTTTACTACTAAGAACTTTAGAAAATTGGTGTATCAGATTCCAACGCAAGACTCAAGTTCCACCGCGGTGCCTTTAGCGCTCCAAAGACTATTCTACCTTCTTTCTAGTTCACAAGATCCTCTTGGAACGCTTGAATTAACCAAGTCCTTTGGCTGGGACTCCTCAGATGCATTTACCCAACATGATGTCCAGGAACTTAATCGTATCCTTATGGATAAATTAGAAATCGCTATGAAGGGTACTCCTATAGAAAACTGCTTAAATGATATTTTTGTGGGAAAAATGAAGTCCTACATCAAATGTGTCAATGTGCCATATGAATCGTCTCGTGTTGAAGATTTCTGGGACATCCAACTTAACGTTAGAGGCTTTAAGAATCTTCAAGAATCTTTCAAAAACTACATCGAGAAGGAGATGCTTGATGGAGAAAACAAGTACCAAGCTGGTGACGAATATGGATATCAAGACGCCAAAAAAGGTGTGGTTTTCGAATCGTTCCCACCCGTTTTACATTTACAACTTAAGAGGTTCGAATATGATTTTATGGTTGATGACTTGGTTAAAATTGATGACTTTTATGAATTCCCTGACAGAATTGACTTGAAACCGTATTTGGATGAAGATTTGCCCGAATCAGTTAAAAATGAAAACTGGAATTATAAATTGCATGGCGTCTTGGTTCACCAGGGAAGTATTTCCAACGGCCACTATTATGCTATGATTAAACCTGACGCCGCCGGCTCTACTTGGCTTCGTTTTGATGATGATAAAGTCTGGAGAGCTACACCAACCCAAGTTTTCCAAGAGAATTACGGAGCAAACGAAATTACACAGGAAGATTTCAACAAATTATCCCGTTTGGAACAGCAAGAAAATTTGGTTAGAAGGGTAACTTCGGCTTATATGTTGGTGTATTACCGTGAGTCTCAGTTGGATACTATTTTGCCCGCAGACGAAACCGACATAGATTCTGTGATTCCTGGACACATTCCAAACCAAATTAAGTTTGAGACTGAAGAAACCGCTAGAGTTGAAAAGGCTAAACAGGAAGCGTTGTATTACACTAATGTTAAGTTCATTACTATCGACAACTTTAACAGCTATTCTGGATTCGACCTTGCGCTTGATGCAACTATTCCAAAGTTCTACGACGAAAGTTTAATTGGAACGTCGAGTGATCCGGTTTCAATCAAGGTAAAGAAGGATAATCCTTACTTATCGTTATATCCTGAAATCGGAGCCAAACTTGGCTATTCGGTGACTGCCGATGACCAAGAATTTCCTTTCAGATTGGTCATTTCTAGTCACAGAAATAACCACACCAATAGAAGTGATACCCCAGTTCCAGAAGAACTCAAAGAAACAAGTATTAATTCGGTATATTTTAAGAGTTTCAACAGAAAGTACGACGAGATGGTATTTTATGTTGAAGAATTGAACAAGGAAATCTACAACTTGAATTCCGTCTCTAGCGAAGCTGCTACTTCTTCGCCAGCTACTTTTTCGTTTGATAATGTTACTGCAAAGATCAAGAGTGCTGGTACAACTGTGTCGCCATCTTTCAAGTACGCCGACATCAACCACTCCAACAGTTATTTGATCTTTGTCAAGTATTTCGACCCTATTTCGCAACAAGTCAGAGGGTTATCTCACATAGTTGTATCCAAAGACGATACTGTTGATTCGATTATCGAGCCAGTTAATAAGTTCTTGGGTTTTGATCCATCTACTGAGTTAGAGTTGTTTGAAGAATTATCGCCATCCAAGATTGACATCATCGACACTCGTTTAACTTTTGAAAAACACGAATTAAGCAACGGTGACATCATTACAGTTCAAACTACCAATGCAGCTGAATTAGCTGGAAGTGGTAGATTCAAAGATGTGCGTGAGTACTATAAGTTTATTTTGACTAGAATCCATATTGTCGTCAAGCCATTCAAGGCGGACATTGACGAAGAAGACAGCGACTATGTCGAAGATGACAAGACGACAAACGGTAAGAAGAAGGGAATTGACGATATTGTGACCGATACTGATGACGAGGTGACTACTCGAGAAATACAAGAAGCTAAACAAATCAGCAAATCGTTCGAATTGTGGGTTTCTTCATTGTCTTCGTACCAAGAACTTGCTCAGGAGATTGTTGACAAGTTTGAGACAAAGATTGACCCTAGTTACTTGAGGATATTTGTTCTCAACCACCAAGGCGTCCGGTATCCACTCAAGTCCCATCACCATTTGTCACAATTATTCCCTAAACCTATCTCGGTGAATCAGGTGATATCGTTTGAGTATGAGATTTTGACCATTAGATTGAAAGATTACGAAAACTTGAAGTCTGTAAAGATCCATTGGTTGACAAGTCTTTTGCAATACCAAGTTTTTGAACTTTTAGTGCCCAAAAACGGTATTGTTGGTGATTTGATTACCAAGTTGTCTCACAAGGTTAACATTGCACCCAAAGACGAAAAGCATTTATTGGTTTGGACAGGCTCCAATAACACTTACTATGACCTAGTTAAGTTTGACAAAACAATCGATTCTATTCAAGATGGGTTGCAAATCTATGCTGGTATTTTTCCTGCTGAGGTTGAAATCTTGACGAGTCATGATATGATCAAGCGTTTCAACGACGAGCCAGTATATGCGGAAGATATAGAGGATGAAAATCTTAGAAACGAGTTTGCTCTTGCCCAGGAAACGAGCAAGAGCTTGAACATCATTCCTGCGTTCCACTTTTACAAGAATTCCAATTACCACCACGGTATTCCATTTATTTTGCCCGTGTACCCAAACGAAAAGTTTGGCGACACCAAGGAGCGCTTGAGAAGAAAGTTGGGATTAGGTATCCAAGCTTTTGACAAGATTCGGTTTGCTCTTGCCGATAACCACGACAAGGGGGTATATATTGATCACGAAAACAACAACTTGGTATTGTTTGACGAGATCGGAAAGAGTCAATCCTCATTGTCGTTTGCCTTAGATCATCCAGATAGAACACCACGCCGTCAGAACCAATTTGACAAGGGGATTTCTATTCGTTGAAGGACTGGTTCCTATTTTTAGCGTAACCACCTATTTTTTTTATAGTAACGAATCTACAATCAACGTTTGTTATATTCCTGCTGGCGGATATCGGTGGAACTAATTTTGCCCTTCCAATTGTTGTCCTCATTGGAGCTGTCATCTCCAACAACCTTTATCGACGTAATTTCCAACGCATGAAAGTTGTGTTCTTTACGGTAGTTGTTGACAAAAGCCCCACCTTTGCTAGACTCCTCGCTAACGATGAGAGCATCAATATCGCCCACATAACCCGTAGGCCCACAGACATCGTTCATTTCGTAGACGTAGAAGCGGGCATCCAGAACGCGTGCAATAAATTCAACGAGACACAGCTGTCTTTGGGCAAACGACTGAAGCTCCGAGGCATACTTCTTGTTGACCAAGAGTTCTTGCCCAGTGACCCCGAGAATCAACTTATCTCTGCCCAAGAAAGCCGCCATGGAGATAAGGATCTTGTGGCCGTCATGAAGATGGTCAAAAGTCCCGCCCACTGCAGACGTACCATACAGTTTGTACTTGTGACCTTGGAAACTGGGCCAATGTTGAAGCGGGGGCGATTCAAGATCGGTCACCGTGGTATTGGGAGGAAGATGGTTGTGCTCGCCACTAACTTGATGGATAACGGGAGCCGCTGGAACCGGCTGATTGAACACAATGTTAATCGCAAACGAGTAATCATAACCGAGTTCTTGCGAACGGGCCCGAAGCACACCGTAATACTGCAGCAATAAGTTATTTAAAAGGATGGAATCGTCAATGAAGCCAGTAATGTATACATCCAAATGGGAAACCCCAGTTCCTTGGAGTACGGTGCTCAAAAAGGGAGAATAATTGAGCAGCGGATCTGAAAGCACAAGAAGCATTGTACAATGGAGAGGAAGTAAAGATGTTAAATTGAACCATTTTCGTATTTTAGTGTGGGTATATTTGGAAGTTCTATGTACAGGAATTTTGCAGCTATTCTATGCTTCTATAGATAGCCTTGGAGATGCTGTCTATCTTGCCCAAAGGTTCGTCACCACCATTGTTGAGTTTGAACAAGGACCGGATTGACAAGTACAACTTGATGTCTTCCTTGCTCAATCCCGTCTGGTCCTTCAACTGGCTGTAGACGTATTCGAGGGACTGTAGGATGTTGGAGTAGATCCGTTTCTCGGCCGGATCGTTATATTTACGGGGTCTGTAAAAGAGGATTCCAGACTTGATGATTTGTTTGTGGTAGGGAAGAGGGTTTTCTGTTTGGAGCCACGTTGTTTTGTATAGTCTCTCAACGATCTTGTTGTATGATTCAATGTACAAGTTAGGAAGCAAGTACTTGTCTTGTTTACTCTTCTGGCCCTCGTGAACCAAAAGAACATCCATGTATTTGGTCAAAGTCTTGAGGAACGTCTCAAGTTGTTTCTCGGTGATGGACTTGGCCGGTGTTTCGTCGGCTCCTGATTTTTTCACAAGATTATACTCACGATCGTTGTAATACTTGAGATCGCTGATTAAACTGGAAAACACGGCATCAATGGTCTTGTAACTAGGTTTCAACGATCCGGCAACATTAATTTGTGGACTTACCAATGCAGCAACCAATTCAACAGCCAAATTCGATCCCGAGGCACCCTTTTCATGAAAGTTTTCGTTAATCTTGTAGATAAAGTTGTCCACCAACATTATGTCAACGACGTCCTTATAATGTTTCTTTTCAACGCCATCGGTCTGAACAGCTTCAGAAAGAAACCTTGGATAATCTTCATCTTTCAAAATTGCAAACAGGCTCAGTCTACTTTCGTCAACTTGAAGGCCTCCCCACTTGTTCAAAATATGCCACATTGAACGGTAAAACTCTTGCTGCTTCCCCAATTTAACCAAACCATCTATAGCCAACAGAAGTAAGAATCGATTGGTTGCGGAATGCTTTCTGGAAAGCGAGGCTGAACTGTCAGCGGGCAATTTCTTCCCGTACTTTCCTCTGGAGCTATGATAGTTCTTATCGCTTAAAATGGCACGGACTTCGGCCAGAGTTGGCCTAGCAAAGTCAACCAATGGTTTCTTCTTATCACTGAAAACAGCCCGCGTTTTGTTTTTGGAAAGAGGAGGAGGTGGAAACACCACAAGTGGATTGTGTGTCGATTGGCTAACAGAAGGAAGTATTTTAGACGGTAAGATCTCATCCAAGGACTGGGCTTGTACTGATTTAGCAAGAGGTGCTTCGTTAAAGTAAGAAGAAACACGTTCTATTCTCTTTTCAGTGACTTGTTTGATGGTCTTGGAGACGGAAGTATCTTCCAAGATGACATTCATTTCCGGGTTCCATATTTTCAAATACTCCAATCCTTGTTGAACGTAGCTGAAATGAGAACCCAGCCTGGTATCAACCCCCGTTCCACTCCAGTTATTGATGTAGCAAGAAACAAATACCGAAGCAAATGTTGGATCGATATCGATAAGCATACGGCGAGCCCTCTCACGGTAGTCAAAGAGAAGCTGGGCGTTTTCCTCAACTTCCTCCTTTGAAGGTGGTACTGGTGGAGTAGCGGCATGTAAAACCTTGGTGAGGATAAGATCGGCCGTGAGAACCAATTTTGCCTGTACTTCAAGTAACTTGGCCGCCTTGATGTTGGCATTGCTGTCGCTCTGGAGAATACGTTCACTTGAATTCCGAGCGTACTCCTTGATACCGTTAAGGAAAATGGTAAATGTCTGGATATCTGCAATAAGAGCTGGAAGCTTGTTTTTGGGATCGGGGATCAACTCGTTAAAAAATGCCCATGCCGTTTCCTGTTGCTTCGAAAAGTTCTTGACCAACAACGAAAGAAGCGAGTTGAAGTGTTCAATACCGCACCCGTCCTTCCTGGCTCTAAATTCGTTGAAATGTACAATACACTTTTCTGACAAGCCCTGAGGAACCTTCCCCCAAGTATGGCACTTGGACAACCCGTCAAATAAGATCACGTAGGTATGGGAATTGGGAGGAATGTTCCATTTCTTTCTGTCGTTAAACGATTTCAACGCATCGTCAACATTCCCACGCTCCAAGTGCCACTGAAGTACGGCATTCATGGCCACCGTGCCGCTCGACCCGGCCATTCGGGCCAAATATTCTGCTCTTATTGGATCTTCATCTCTTGCCAAAAGTTTGATGACATCGGCGGTTACTAAAAACGGATCCTTAATCTGACTTTCGTTGGTTCCGAGTATTGGAAGTAAGAGACGTTTATCGATACTCTTGTGGGTTTGTTTTTTGATATTGATAAGGTTCTTGAAGATAAGCAACGATTTCTCACTGCTGACCCCGAGATCCTTGGCGGTAAGCTTATCCACATTCAAGGCCCTACCGTTGCTATCCTGGAATACTCCGGAATCGTGTTTGCTTTTGAGGATAAGCAACGCCTTCTGAAGAGAATGCGATGCTGACGGCGTAAATTTCTTGTTCAGTTCGTACTGCTTCGGCGAACGCTTCATCACCTGCCCAGTCTCTATAAAGTAGTTGAGTTTGGTCTGGACATGCGACACCCGCGAATATCTTCTGGCGGTAGTTATCATTGCCGGTGTTTGGAGACGAACTGGATAACTGCGAAAGTATGGTAGCAGTGTGCTAGTGGTAAAGTGACGTTCTTAATGCAAGTAGTTCTATAGAAGTGTCAAAGGCAGTGATAATAGTCTCAGGACAGTGGCTGGATGGATCTGAGAGTCGGTGGTTTGCCGCTGGTATGTATTTGTTTCGTACAAGTTGTGTAGGTCAATATTCAAGTTCAAGTTTAATTCGCGATGAGCATCAAAACATTCGACTCCAGATGCCTCAACCACAAACATCAAGCACACCGGCACTGGTAGAGTACCAGCGGCAGCAGTGGGCTCTCCTCAAAACCGCCATCAACACATTGTTGGATGGGCTTTCTGTGGCCAATATCCAACAGACGGTGACGGACTTGTTCCAGGTCAATCTTCTTCGTGGCCAAGGTCTACTCGTGAGGGCGGTGATGAAGCGGCAATTGGCCAATAGGAAGCTGACCGCACTCTATGCTGCATTGATTGCGGTGATAAATTCCAAGATTCCCGAGATAGGCGAGCTTTTGGCCAAAAGGTTGGTGCTTCAGTTCCGCAAGAATTACCACGACAACAAGAAATCGTGTGTTGGTGCCCTTGTTTTCCTTGGTCATTTGGTCAACCAGAGGGTAGTGAGCGAGGTAGTTGTGCTACAGGTGCTACAGGTATTGTTGGAGAATTTCAACGACGCTACGATCGAAATGGCATGCCAGTTGTTGAGCGTTGTAGGAACACACCTTTCTGTCGACTCGAAAACGGCCTACGATATGCTTCTTTCAAAGTTGAGGCTGCTACTTCATGAAAACATCCGGGAACGGACCCAAATCAGCATCGAGTCATTTTTCAGACTTCAGAGAACAAAGCAGTTTTCCATTCCAAAGGGATTGGATTTGGTCGAGCTAAAGGATCAAGAAACTTACACCGTCTTCTTGGACGAGAAGCTTAGTTCGTTGACCGAACTCAATGTGTTTCGCTACGACGACAAGTACGAGGAGTTGGAAGAAGAATATAACCAGATCAAGCTGGAAATCATCGAGGAACCAGTCGAAGAGCCCGAGAAACACGACGAGATCGTCGACATGACCGAGTCCGACTTGATTCAGTACCAGAAAACTGTCTATCTTACTGTGAAATCCTCAATGTCTTCCGATGAATCGGTACACAAATTGCTCCAGTTGAACATGAAACAACAGCGAGACGAAAAGGACAAACACAACGAGGTGTTGGCCGACATGTTGATCAAGTGTTGTTCGCAAGAAAAGACCTACGCCAAGTACTATGGGGTTATTTGTGAAAAGTTGTGTGCCATGAACAAAGCATGGCACGGAATCTTTGTCACATTGTTCAAAAAGTACTACAATACCATCGAACAGTACGATACCAACGCTCTACGCAACATCGGCAAACTCTTTGGCCATTTGTTTGCCTCGGACAAGCTCTCGATCGAGCAAGGATGGAACGATATCAGACTTAACGAATACGACACCAATGCGGCGAGCCGGATCTTGCTCAAATTCATTTTCCAGGAATTGATAGAGGAATTGGGGCTTCAGGAGGTCAAGGCCCGTGTGGTGGACGACGATTACGTCAAGATAGCCTTGAATGGGCTCTTTCCTGTTGTTGACGTGGACTCACGAGATGCCGAGGATATTCGGTTTTCGATCAATTTCTTTACGGCCATTGGGTTGGGTGCGTTGACAGAAGAGATGAGAGAGGTGTTGAAGGATTTGCCAGAGTGGAGGGGCCGTGGTCGGAGCAGGAGCGATTCGAGAAGTCGTAGTCACAGTCGGAGTGGCAGTGATTCACGCAGCCGGTGCTATTCGAGAAGTGTCAGTTATTCTCGGAGTCGAAGCAGAAGCAGAAGTTACTCACGAAGCCGCAGTCCTTCGAGAAGCCCGCTGGAGCCCCGCAAAAAACCGAAGCTAGACCAATAAGCCCGGGGAAACGGCGGAAGCACAGTGTCGTGATGTAGCAATGTGGAGGCGTGGTTCGAGGTATTGGTTGTAGTTGTATAAGTTTGTATGGAAAAACAACACAGTGTGGCGATATTTGTCCATTTCCTCGAGCAACAACATCGGGTTAAGTAGTTTCCCAGGTCAATAGTCATCGCTGTTTGCACCCAAACCCCGAACGGAATTATCGGTGGTCTTGTGACACAAAGAAAATAGACCAAATGGGCAGATTAGGTGGTTTGCAGGTTAGATGGCGGCGGGCGGCGGACGAAGTCGGAAAAAGGGAAACGACGTGACCCCTGGCGGGCGGGCGAAGGGGGGTCACCGTCTGGTAAGCAATGTTGCTGGCACCCAGGTGGTACTAGAACGATCCGATGTACCGTAGCCACTCATGTCAAGCCAAATCGGACCATTGTCGCCCCAACACCGTTTCGGCACAACTATAGTCGCAAAGTCACCGTCGCCTGCAGTGGATGACTACCTGCACACAACTCGCGTTTTACAGGTTGTCTTCGCCAATGAGAAATCGCACGTTAACAATACACATCGTCTGGATGGCATATAAGCCAGTGACATATATAAATACGGGATTGCTGAAATTTTCTACCGCTCGAAATATTTTCAAGTTAAACACATAGAAAACTAAACAACATGCCAGCTCCATTTGAAAAAGGTTCTGAAAAGAAGGGTGCCACTTTATTCAAGACCAGATGTTTGCAATGTCACACCGTTGAAGCCGGTGGTCCACACAAGGTCGGTCCTAACTTGCACGGTGTTCTCGGAAGAAAGTCCGGTCAAGCTGAAGGTTACTCTTACACTGACGCCAACAAGAAGAAGGGTGTCACTTGGTCCGAACAAACCATGTCCGACTACCTTGAAAACCCAAAGAAGTACATTCCAGGTACCAAGATGGCTTTCGGTGGTTTGAAGAAGCCAAAGGACAGAAACGACTTGGTCACCTACTTGGCTAACGCCACCAAGTAAACTTGCTAGCGCAATCTGTATATATTAATATTAGAACTGATGGAGACATCGCCTGAATTTGACGTGTAGGAGTGCAGTGGTGGAGAAGATCGTGATAAGGACACGAGAGGAACAACGAGTAACGTGTGGTTGAGTAGAGGAACGAGCCGAGCTGACAACCGAGGCAGCACCAGAGACTTACCGAGCAGAGAAGCACGGTTATGAATAGAAAAATGACACCTCCAACGTTCGTGATTTTCATTGTTGACGATTCGGTGTTGCGATGGATTTTTCGGTGTTCTGTATTCCACGGACAGTGTATGGCACCGTTTAAGGATTTACCGACGTGAGTACTGGTTGCTTAGGTCCATTGGGTTTTGTAGGTGATGTTTGATTTGGCGTAGAGGTGAAGTTTTCAAAAAGTTAAAGTATTACGTCAGAGTAAGCACTCTACAGTAGCAGCACTCTACAGTAGCAGCACTCTTAGCAGCACTATGACAGTGTCCCCATTTAAACCACATGAACCCTCCAGCTTCACACAGTCTATTGTTACCGCTTTCAACTGTTTCGTTATTCTCCTACAACAATCACATTTACCTCAACAGGCTTGATAAACTGGCCGTTGCTCATTTTCTACGCAGTGCACTTAATATTCGATCGGTTCGACTTGATTCCATTCGCAAATCTCACATCTCACTTCTTCACCATGGACAATTTTCAGATCCCCGTCGAGGTGGATCCCAACGAGGACACCGAATGGAATGACATTCTCCGTGCCAAGGGTGTGATTCCCGAACGGCCACCGTCGCCCACGGCCGAGCTTGAGGCCGCGTTGGAGGAAGCGGTCCAGAGGCAGTACGACAACCGGTTGGAGTCGAAAGACTTGGACGAGTTGGACGCGCTTGAAGACGAAGAAGACGAAGACTTTTTGAACTTCTACAAGGAGAAGCGCATGGCCGAGTTCAAGAAGTTGAGCGAGGCCAAACGGTTCGGCTCGGTGTACCCAGTGTCGAAGGACGAGTACGAAAGCGTGGTGACCAAGGCGTCCAACGAGTCGTACGTGTTGGTGCACTTATCGCTCCTGTCGGCGTTGCAGTCGCGGTTGTTGCTGGCGTTTTTCACCACGTTGGCCACCAAGTTCCCCGAGATCAAGTTCTGTGACATTCCTGCCAACAGATGTATCGAGAATTACCCCGACACCAACTGTCCGACGTTGATTGTTTACCACAAGACCAATGTCATCAAGCAATACATCACATTGACCCAGCTCGGGGGCAATGCTACCACGGCGAAGGACGTGGAACAGGTGTTGGTCGACACTGAAGCAGTCAACATCAACGACAAGCGGTTGTTGATTAACCAGGAGGACGAAGATTTAGCCGACGACAGACGGTTACGGTTTTTGAAGAAGAGTTTGAGAGGAAGACAAGACGACGATGACGATGACGACTTTTATGATTAGTGGCTGAGGTGAAAATTACGAGATCGCAAGATAGATAGAATACGAAGAAGCGAAGAAGTGCAAGAAGAAATGTAGAAAGAATGTAGAGAAGGAATGTAGAAGAAAGAGAAGAAATGCAGTAAAGAGCGATCAAAGAAGGAAGAAGGAATATATTCAGAAGGAATATGATAAGGAGAGGGTGTCTTGGTTCGGGGACAGCAGCAGCACGATTATAAAAAGATCAAAAGCAAAACAAGTGAAAGACCCAACAAGACTTAACAGAGAAGAGAAACAACTATAAAGCAGCCGTGAATTTGAAGACAAACATTAAAGAACAGTACATGAAAACCATACAAAGACCAGTAATAGAACCACAGAGAGGCATAGATCAATTACAGTTAACAAGTAAAGAAACAGGTAAAGAAACAAGTAGCAAGCAACAAGAACCAATAGTCGTTGCAATACTAGTAATAAATGACTCCCTTCTCACAAACCCAGCTCTACATTCATTATCCAGCAACAATGGGTCACATTATTAATCGCGACCACCATACCAACCCGAATTGGTCCGAGAACCGGCACCGTTCCATCCAGCAACCCTTGCTCCCAAAACCAGCGCCATCACAGCGTAGTTATCACCACCAAGTCAACAACAGCATATTACCGTGAAAATTTGCCGCGTTGGCCGCCGCTTCCCTGTTTCTGTCTCCCGCTGTCGCTAACCACTCGATTTTGCAGACATCGCGCAGCAATAAATTTCACCACTGATCTTAGGTATCGGGCCGGATCTCACCAACACGCCGCCCCACCACCACCACACATCGTCGCCACTACTGCTGCCCGTATGTCCCGAAAGAGCATACCTCCCGCTATGTCGCCACTACCGCTGGCTGTCGCAATCGACTCGCACCAGCTCTCTCCGCCACCAGACATCTATGCCACCATCGAACCCTGTTCCCACATCACATCGGTGCTAGACTCCAAGGCCAAAGAAACGGTGTTTGCCACATACAGACAGGCGGTGGCTCTCTCACAACACATCTCCAGCGACAAGATCTACACCGCCAAGAAGGACGGCGCCATCGTGCCCCACCACAGACTCACCACCCGCAAGTCGGCGTCGCTCAAGTGTTCCGACTGTCTGTTGAACAACTTCCAGAACAACTTCATCTGCCTACAATGTCCGCATGTCGGCTGCTTTGGTCTGCACAACCATGCCCACACCCACTACAAGTTGAACCAGCACTTGTTCGGCATCGACTCGCACAACGGCTTGCTCTACTGCTTCCTGTGTGGCAATTACATCAACCACGCCCTGTTGGAAGCGATCCGGATGGACGTCCTCACGGGCGAACTGGAGCCGCCGTCGCACTCTTACGACCCAGACCACTACACCAACCCTACTGCTGCTGCCATTAGTGGCCTTAAGGGCTTTGTCAACCTCGGAGCCACCTGTTTCATGAGCTCCATCCTCCAGACACTCGTGCATAACCCCATAGTCAAGTACCACTTCTTCAACAACGACTTCCATTTCCTCAACTGCGAGAAGAACATGGACTTTGATGCCCTCGCCGACGAATCCACCGCCTGTGTCACCTGCAGCATCGACAACATCTTCCAGACCTTCTACACGTCGGGCTCCAATGAAGGTTTTGGCATGACAAACCTCTTGACCACCGCATGGTACAAGAAGAAGTCGTTGGCAGGGTTCCAGGAACAGGACGCCCATGAATTCTGGCAATTCGTGCTCAACGAGCTCCATTTGGACTACGAACGAATCGTCAACCGCCTCGACGGCCGCGAACCGTCGCTCGACGACTTGTCACGGTCGTCGTCCCCTTCAACATTGAGAAACTGCAAGTGTCTTACCCACACCACCTTCTACGGCGAGCTCCAGTCCTCCATCAAGTGTCTTTCGTGTGATTCCGTCACCAAAACCATCGACCCCATGATGGATCTCTCGTTGGAGGTCAACCGGTTGAAAATCACCAGCAAGGACATCTCGCTCTACGACTGTCTTGACCTATACACCCTGCAAGAGAAGTTGGACGTCATGTACACCTGCCGGTCGTGCGGAGAGAAGACCAAGGCCATCAAATCGCTCAAGTTGAAGGCGATTCCGCCGGTGTTATCAATCCAGCTCAAGCGGTTCGAACATAACTTGGCCAACGACACTGCTTCCAAGATCGAGATCCCCGTGAAGACGCCACTCTTTCTTAATTTGACTAAATATGCCTACGACCACAGTCCGGAGGATGGCGACATCGACGGATCGAAGATTTACGAGTTGTTTGCCGTTGTCACCCACATCGGATCGGTCAACACCGGACACTACATCGTGATGATCAAGGACGGAAGCGGCCGGTGGTTCAAGTTCGACGACAGTGTGGTCTCGCTCGTTCTGCAAGAAGAAGTCACCAGCATCAATGCATACTTGTTGTTCTACATAACACACAAGATCTGAGGGCCACATTTAGCATCTGTTACATTCAAAAAAAGGAAAGCCCATTCCTCCATCCTGTCCCCTCGCCGCCGGATCATCTCATATTCCTTCATTCTATATTTAGCTCTGTCAAATATGTACGGGCCGAAAAAATATCTCGCGTGCGTTATTTCGAGATGCGTAGATAACCCACCAATGACCACCGCTATCAACCCTGGGTGGAGCCAAAGTCGACACGGCCACTAGGGGGTGTCATTCCTAATCAGGCAGAGTTTGTGACAGCACGTTAGATTCGACCGTTGCCGAGCTATTTTTAACTGAAATTTCCCGGGCGGTTTACGACGCTGCGCATCTCTCGCATATGCTAGCACGAAATAATAACTTAAATTTTTTCACAACGCCGGTCTCAAATTTATTGATCCGCATCTTGATGGCCAATAGGAGTTTCTGGCGGAACCAAACCATAATATTACGACCAAATAAAGACCTCATCCGTACGCCGCCATCGTGATTTGCCCCACCGTGTGTCTGGTAAATCTATCGAGGCGATGACTCCTATCAGAAAATAAGGTTTTGCAGCTATTAATACCCCGTGGCTCAATCTCGCTGGATCGGTGTATATATATGGGTATTTTCTCCACGTTAGTCAGCCCTTCAGCGATGCTTTTTTTATACTTTTTACTCGTGTGCAGTGTTGCCTTGCCTGTTCGTCGCTCACTTGATACTTCTTCGGCCTACGAAGCTGCCTTGAATGCTACGTGGTCTTCGTTCTGGGATACCAACACCAACGCGTTCTCACAGAACGATTTACTGTGCCCCAACGCTGTTTTCCAGTCCCCTTCGGTGTGGGCGTTGGCTGTTGCCGGTAAAGCCGTCACTGATAGCAGAGACGTTGCCAAAACCGAATTGGTCATCAATAACTTGAACGATTACAAAAACTCTCTGGGCTGGTTTTCGGCCAGCAACTTGAAGAATGCCGATGTTTACACCGATGACAACGCCCAGGTGTTGTGGGTGTTTCTTGATGCCTACAACATCACTCAGAAACCGGAATACTTATCGGTGGCTACAGCACTCTTTGACAACATTCGCGGCCAATGGAACGAAACCACCGGAGGTATCATCTGGCATGTCGGTGGTCACTACTTGGCCTCGATCTCTACTGCAGAGGCCGCTCTCTCGGCTACTAAGTTGTACCAATATACCCAGGACGAATCGTTGCTCTCTTTTGCTAATGAGTGTCTCGACTGGATCTTTGACAACATGCAAGATAAGACCGATCACTTGATCTATGATGGTAGATCGACAAAGAACAGCAAAGTCAACCATGGTAAACTCACCTACACCGTTGGTACTGTTATGTCTACCTTGACCAATTTACACAAGTATACTGGAAACAGCACCTATATCGATCAGGCCATTATTTTGGGAAAGGCAGCACTCAATGAAACGGGGCCGTTCTACACCAGTGGATACTGGAACAATGCCTTGCAATACCTGCATTTGCTTTTCGCTGGATTTGCTGATTTGATTACTGAAACCAAACCAACTCCAAAGCAGAAGCAAACCTTGACTTCATTTGCCAATGATGTCTCCAAACAAGCTGCATATGTCTTCACTTTCTTACAGAATGGTGAAAACAACTTTGTCGACAATCCATATTCGTCGTCAGAGACCACCTACGACACGTACACGTCGACCTTCCACCACCCGCACAAATATGAGCCTAACAAGGCCAATTTCTGTAACGGAGACGTCAATGGAACCCCACAAACTTCATTGATCGATGATGGTTCTGCCGCTCAAATATTTAAGCAGGCCGGCAGAATAACAAACTGGCTTAATTAACTTGCATATTTCGTATAATAGAAACAATAAAACAAACAATAATGAAAAAAAAACTATAATAAATTAATTAATGGCATTATTTTTCGGTTAATAAATATATTAATAATAATTGTTATCTATATGATTAAATGTATCATTTTCGATCTATAATATACAAGGCCAACTTTATACAAAGTCGGCGGCGGCAATGTTTGCTTTGTCGCACATTTTCTTGAAGTGACCATCGGCATTGAATAAGGCCCATGGTGCACCCTTTTCGACAACTTCACCCTTGTCCATGACAATGATTCTGTCGTAACTCAAAATAGTCTTCAATCTGTGTGCAATACACAAAATGGTGCAGTGGTTGAATTCATTGGTGATTGTGTCCTGAATCTTTGAATCAGTTTCAAAATCAACGGAGGAGGTAGCTTCGTCCAAAATCAAAATCTTGGAGTTGCGAACCATTGATCTTGCTAATGTAATTAATTGTTTTTCACCCAAGGAGAAGTTGGAACCATCATCTTCAACAATTTGGTCCAAGTGGAACTTGTGCAAGTCGTCATAGTTGTAGCTGTTTTTTGGGTCGTACTTGGTGAGTCTAACTCTTCCAAGAGTCACTGAGTCAATCAATCCAGATCTTCTCAAAGTGTCCCACAACATGTCGTCAGAGTATTCGCCGAATGGATCCAAGTTACTTCTAATTGTACCTTGGAACAACACTGGATCTTGTGGAATGATGGATAATCTGGATCTCAAATCACGCAAGCCCATGTTGGCGATGTCCAAACCATCAATGCGAATGTTACCGGTTTCAACTTCAGTCAATCTGTACAATGCACTCATGATCGAAGACTTACCGGCACCGGTTCTACCACAGATACCAACTTTCTCGCCAGGGTAAATGCTAAGGTTCATGTCCTTCAACACAACTGGCAAGTTAGGTCTGTATCTCAAGGAAACATCGCTGAATTCAATGTAACCAGCGGCTGGCCATTCAGATGGTGGACTGGCGTCGCTATTTTCGTAAGCAGCTTCTTGTGGCAACTTGTAGGCGTATTCGTACAATCTTTCGACTGAGTTCATTTCATTTTCAACTTGAGTCATGGCTCTGATAGTCAACGACAACAAACCAACAATTTGAATGACATAGTTCAACAACAAACCAGTTGAAGAAGCACTGATGTCAAATTGCTCAGTAATACACAACATACAGATGATCAAAGCAAAGATACTTGCAATGACATCCAATTGAACACACAACCATCTTTGGGTGGCAATAGACAAGAAATAGGCTTCGTTCATCTTGTTAAGATACTTGTCGTTCTTTTCAATGAAGTCGGATTCGGCCCTGAATGCCTTAATGGTAGTCATACCGGTTAAAGTCTCGTTAAAATTGTTGTAAACCAAAGATCTTTGAGTAGCCTCCAATCTTTTAATTTCTCTCGAAGAACCTTGATAGAAGTTGGCAAAAAAGACAAAGGCGCCACCCAAGAATGGAACGGCAATGGCAAACCATGGCAAGTAACAGATACACAAGATAATGATACCAATAATCATTGCCAATGGGAAAAGGAACAATCTCAACTGCTCACCAATTTCGTTATCCAAAGAATCAGTGTCCTTGGTGAATCTGTTTAAAATTCTGCCCAAGGGAGTGGTGTCCATGTAACTCATTGGAGCATTCAAGATTCTTGCGACAGCACCAACGTTCAACTTTTCAGCAGAAGTGTTGTTCATGTAAGCCAACATAGTGAATTCAATTGCAGTGAAGATAACAGTCAAAAATGCAAACATGACGTAGATAGCAACGTACCAGTCGTCAGAGTAGCCACGGAACTTCTTTTCTTGCCAGAAACTCAACCAGGTATTGGTGAACAATTGACAGAAAGTAGCAATGGCAACCAACAAGAAGAAAACTGGACCAGCAGTCCAGCCAAACATACCAGAACCCAAGTTGATGTAAGTCTTGTAAACATTCCAAGAAATGGCATTGGTAGCATGTTCTTCTTCAGTTGTAGTTCTTCCGTCCAAGTCTGCACCGTCAAATGGAGATTGTTGGATAACCAAATCCAAGTCATCTTCCATCGTCTTGGTGTTCACAGTAGTGTTCAAGTTGTAGTCACTGTTGTTTGGAGATTCAGCTTGACCTTCTGCTTCTTGAGAGTATTCAATCAATCTTTGGAAGTTAGCATTTCTTGAGAATAATTCTGGAACGGTTCCAGCATCGATGGAACCATCACCATTCAAGAAAATAACTCTGTCGGCAGCTTCGATTATACCCAACTGGTGAGTAGCCAAGATTATGGTCTTGTCCTTCAACAAACCCTTGAATAAATTGTTAACGATGTGTCTACCGACTCTGGAGTCGACAGCACTAATGACGTCGTCAAACAAGAAGATTTCAGCGTGAGAGTAACAGGCTCTGGCCAAGTTGATTCTGGCCTTTTGGCCACCAGACAAAGTGATACCTCTTTCACCAATTTCAGTGTGGTCTCTTGCTGGCAAGAGGGCCAAGTCGTCTTCCAAGGCACATGCATTGATAACACTAGCGTAATGTTCTGGTTCGTATGGCTTACCAAACAAGATGTTTTCACGAACAGTAGCGTTTTGAATCCATGGAGCAGAACACAACAATAACTCTTCCTTAACTCTCATTTTACCAACAGAAGGGTTGTCCAACTTCATGAAGCCAGAAAGAGCATGCAAAAGAGAAGTCTTACCAGAACCGATAACACCAGTAATGATAACGAATTCATTTCTTTTGATCAGAAGGTTAACGTCAATCAAACCTGGAAATTGGACTCTGTCTGAGTTCAAGGTTTGAATATCAGCAGAAGATCTAGTAGAGAATTCACCATCCTTTTCACTGACAGAAATAACAGCTTCTTCTTTGGTGTTCTTCTTCTTGTTCTTCTTGTTCTTCTTGTCGTCCAATTCCCAAAGTTCCTGGTCTAAAGTGTTGTGGAAGGTTTCCCAGACAAAGTTGGCGTGCTTGACTTCAATGACATCATCAGACTTTTCAAATCTGCCAACTGATTCGGGAGTTCCTTCACGATCGTTACCAATGAAGAACTGGTCTTCGGTTTCTTCCAACAATTTTTGCAAATCTTCGTTAAACTCTGTGGAGGCTAAGAATTCTTTACAACGGGTGAAACCAATCAAGGCATCAGCACCAGTTGCCAAAGCAATTGGCAAAAGCATGATAGCTTGAGCCAAAATGGAGAACAAAGACAAAGACGAAAACACAGCACCTGGAGACTTCACGTTGTTAGTGTACCACATGGTGACAAATGAGATCATCGAGGTTAAAGTTGGCAATGTAACAGCGTAAGCAGTAATGAAGTTTCTCAACACCTTGATGGTGAAAAGATATCTCATTTCCTTGTTTCTAGCATTGGTAATACTGGCCTTGTAGGCCAATTCCCAAGCGTAGAACTTGATGACTTTCAAGTTGTTCAAAACTTCTCTCATCAAACTGATTCTCTGGTCAGTGTACTGGACACCAACTTCTCTGGTGAGGAATAACTTTCTGGTTAACAAGACACACACAACCAAAGAAACAATAAATAAACCAATACCAACCAAGGAGCACACACCAATGTTAGTCAATAACAAAGCAATGGCAATAATGACTGGGATTGGGAAACAGACAACTAATGGTTGAAATCCAATGGCCAAGTCGATTCTGGCCAAGTCAGTGCTCATTAACGAGGTGATTCTACCGACTGGGAACATGTATCTGGACTTAGCACTCAAGTTGAAGGATTTCAATAATAATGCTTTAGATAAGATTGACTTGGTTTGAGCACCAGTCACCATGGCATTGTGGAAGAAATGATTAAGTAACAACCCGTTGACAAAAATCAAAATAACCGAGCCCATGGTGTAGCCAACACCCTTGCCGAGGGTTTTTTCAAGGCCAAGGTATCTGAATTCAACAAAGTCAATTAATCTTCTGGTGAGCAATGGAGACAAAGATTGGCAACAGAAAGAAAGGGCCAACCAGAGAGTACTCATGGTGTATTGTAATTTGAAAGTCAAGAAAATGGCATATGGAAGAACGTAGTGTGGCCACTTGAAGTTGGACAAGTCTGGGTTTTCCTTCAAATGCTTCTTTCTTTCCTTTTTCAAGATGCTTTCCAAGTGAACCTCAAACTTCTCGTGCATCTGTTCGACAGTCAACTCTGGGGTCAACTTCCACAAGTCAGCGGGAACCAAAGTTCTCTTGTAGCCCTTGAGTAAAATGGGCCACAACCACCAGAAACAAAGTCTCCAGAGGCCTCTGGATTTCTTCCAAGGGTATTCGGTACGTTCCTCCTCCGAGTTAATGGGGGGGACAGTTCTGGAAAACATCCAGGAAAACAATCTTTCTTGTCTGACTAATTGTGGTTGGCTCTCCAAGTCTGGACCAGCAGACTTCATTTTGGAGTATTCCAAGTTGGTTTGGGACAGTATGCTGCCGCCATGCTTATGACCATTGTTGTACGACATATTTGGCGAGTTTGCCTTTTCATAAGGGTTGACAAAGTCGTCGTCGTAGTATTTGCCAGCCTTGTTCCTTCTTGGTGGCTGTTGTTGATATGGACCTTCCACAGTGGTGTCGACGTATGTGTTTGTCGAGTTGTCTGTGCTATTAGAGGTTACAACCGTCAAGTGGTTGGAGTATTGTGTCTGGCGTTGGTATGGGTTTCTCGTGACCGGGTAGTTGAGGTTTTCGATGTTGCGGTGGTAGTTGTTGTTGTTATCAGCGGTGTTAGCAGGGGTTGGTTCGTCAACCGTTTGGTGGTACGATCTTTGAGTGTATGCTTGGAACGGAGAGTTGGGGAAGTTGTCGGCGTTGATGTCCTCGGATTGGTCCTGGTTGGTCTGTTGGTCGTCACTTTCGTGGTGGTTGAAAATGGCGTTGTAGATGTGTTTAGACATGGTTAAATCAACGGAACCTGGGGTATCACAAAGGTATTTGCTATCAGCAGCAGGATTCGAACGTGATTCGAATGTGGGGTATCAGGGGGTATCAGTGGGTTAAACTGTGACAAGCTGAGATAGTGCCTAGTTGGAGTGTCGTTGGTGTAGAGTAGTTATAGTTGGTAGATAGAAGTTGCCGGATATTCCATTTATATATATATGACCCATAGAAATATCCAATTCCATCTGATTGAAAAAAGAGGAAATTTCCTAAATAGGAAGGTTTATGGAGTTGTCCCCACTTCCTACTTTGGATGTGGTTCTTGCAAAACGGCCCGGCAAAAAAATGGGGAAATGATTAACAGGGTGTGTAAAAGCTTAGTGGCACTACTAGGGAATATTTAGCGTTGACGGATATCGGTCGGTATACCTGGTTAATTACTATAAACGACGTCGAAACATAAAATCAACTGTGAGAGTTTTTTGGTGATAAAATCAGCGGATCATCACAGGAAAAAATAGTCTTTATTTTTTTGCGATAGCGAGGGGAGAAGAAATGGAGACAACTGTAGTTTGTATGGAGCCAGGAGGTGTTCTATTATTGGGAAGGTGGCGGGACAAAGGTGGACACTATACAGGACTCGGCCGGAACCACCGTTTAGCGGCAGCCGGAGGCAATGAGGACGAATAGGTGGGGTGCCGTCGGACTAAATCGAGTAATGGCTATTTGCAGGATCTTCTGTTCCCCCATAATTATTTGGTCGTGTGTCAAAGCTTATTTCCCCATTGGGAAATGTCATGGGTGCAGCTTTATTTCCGCATTGAGAAAACTACTGCTTGAGGAAATGTTAGACTGGAGACGGCCAGTTAGATCTATCTGGGGTAAGAACGTAAACAGTGTTTCATACCGCATTGAGCAGAACGGCATCCCCAATTAGTGAGGTGTTAGTTCTCCCATCTGGGAGCTATTTCTGCACTGGGGCACTTGGGGCCCCATGGCTCTCCACCAATGACGCCAAACTCCCTGTTTGTATGGCGGTTTTTCGGGGTTATGAATTACCGTTTTGGCCTAAAGATTAATCCGGACTACGTTGACGTATGCAAGCTACGGCAAATGCAAGACAAACTGGGTGTAACATTACATAATCCTAAAACGGAAACGGGCCGCCGTTTCCTCCATACGAGTTTCCTCCGAATCCATTTCCGCCAAACCCTGGGAATCCCAGTCCGGGTCCTGGTCCTGGTCCTGGTCCCCTTTTAAACCTACCCATTGCATCCAAGTTATCTTCGCCATAAGGCTCGTCGAACCGTGCGCCGGGAGGCACCCCGAGGCGTGACGAAGGGCCCGAGTCACGGGGTCCAAAGAGTGGATGGTTGGGCGACGGATACATGCCTCCATCGGCGGACCCAGCGGCCAATGGATCGATGTATGGCTTGAGTTCGGGATGCCTGGGGAGTCCTGGTGGATTCAAGTCTCTGTCGCCGATGGAGGGAAACGCCAGCGACGCCGATTGGTGGGGACGGGTCAAGATTTCCATCTCGTCGTCAAAGTCGGGCATATCGTTGGGTCTTGCCGACCTCGGTGGCTGTGCTGGGTCAATTGTGCGTGGTTGGGGCGGTGGATTGTTGGGCCGACTGAAAGATTCGTCGTTGGGCCGTTTGTTTTGGTGCTGGAACAACTGGTTGTTGGCGAACAACGGGGCCAACTGGGCATTGAACCGGTCCGATACCGCCAGCAACGCGGCGTCTTCAGCTGGGAACTCGACGGAGCCGATCGTGGCCCAATCGACGACGACATTCTCGGCATTCGCACCCACCACCAAGTTGATGAGGATGGTCTGGGGAGCCAACTCGGTCAACACGAGGGTGTTGCCATCGTGGTTGAGGGTGTAATGGACCAGTCCCGCCGCCTTCTTGGCAGGTTCAAGGGGATCCAGCCCCGTGGCGCTACTTATATACGCGGTGGCGAGCCGGGCCGACACTTCTAGATAGGAATTCATGCGTGTTGTAGATTGTCGGGATGGTTTTGGTGTGCGCGCAACTTTAGATTTTGCGTCGCGACGGCGCACTTTTGTGCTGCCAGTGCCATTTTGTCTGGCAATGTCGCTACGGTAGCGGGGGAACGTAGCACCATGCAGCGTGCTGTGGCAGGGACATGCCATTCTGAGATGGCGATGACGTGGTGGTGCCAGCCATGGCCAACCAAAAGGTCAAAGACAAAACAGTTTCAACCTGTCGCCCTCCGCAACCATCCCTGCCGGCGTGTTGCCAACGTTGAGCCCACAATCACCCAACTGGAGATTCGCTAGTCACAACGGCGCTACATGTTCCATTGTTGTGGGAATGTCGTAATTCAGCACCGAGACCGCCCGGATCAGTAATGTTGCCTATTTGTAATCAACGCTTTCGGTTCCGTTGCTACTCAGTTCCACGGTGAACTGAGGGGGAGGTGGGGGGGGCAAAATGTCCCGCCAGTTTCAGGTCGTTGGGTTCTGCCGTCCGCTAACACTCACATGAGCGTAATAGCAAAATTTCAATCTTCGGACCTGTACACAAGCCAGCGCCCGGCTCCGAGATTGATTGTTCCGGAGGGTAATTATCGTCGGACATTGGGCCCGTTGGCCCGGCACACCCACCGCTACGCCCATACCTGCCCTGGCAAATCGCCACCATCGCGCCCGGCCGCAAATGCTGCTTATCGTCCGGCGGTATTGCCGAAGAATTGCGGCGGTCCGCAAGTTACCCGCCTTGCACGTGACGCTCGTTTTTTTTCCTCTCTCTGGCCCAAATCAACCACAGGATAAAACGGATTGAAGGCCCACCCTACATCGACACACACCTCCACCCCCACCATGACCACCACCGTGCCCTTAATATACTCGTTCCCGGAATTCTTGGGCGTTGCGGATGCCGTGGCCGACCACGTTATTTCCGCACAGAACCTCACGCTCTACGATACCTTGGACAAGGACCAGATTGCCCTCATCAAGGAAGACCGGTTGAAGCGGCCCCAGTTGTTTGCCTCGAGCAGCACCGCGTCCATATCGGGCAGCACCGCCCTTTCCCACAGCGCCAGCCTGTCACAGATAGCCACCAACGGCACCACCACCCCCAACGGCAAGCTCAAGAAGGAAAAGAAGAAACGCGCCGAGTCCCGGTTCAAAATCGCCATTTCCGGCGGGTCCCTCATCAAGATCTTGCACCAGGGGTTGTTGCTGAGACAGGACGCCATTGAATGGGACAAATGGGACGTTTATTTCGCCGACGAAAGATTGGTGCCGTTCGACTCGCCCGACTCGAACTACGGCCAGGCCAAGAAGGAAATCTTTGACCATATCGAGGGCGACAAGAGACCCCGCGTGTACCATATCGACGAGCTGCTCATTTCCGACCCGCAGGAATGTGCCGACCACTACGAGAAGATCTTGGTCCGCAACTTTGCAAAGAAAGACTCGGTCAAGTTGCCCATGATCGACCTCTTGCTCTTGGGGTGTGCCCCGGACGGCCACATAGCATCGCTTTTCCCCAACCACGGCGAGCAGCTCCGCGAAAAGTTGGCGTGGTGCTTGCCGGTATCACACGCTCCGTCGGGCCCGGAAAACAGAATCACCCTCTCCATACCCGTCATCTGCCACGCCGCCAGAGTCACATTTGTCGTCGAAGGGTTGACCAAGGCGCCGATCGTGAGAATAATAATGGAAAGACCCGAAAAGGGGTTGCCTAGTTCGATTGTGAATGAAGGAGCAGCAGGAAGAGTCAGCTGGTTTGTCGACGACGATGCTTTGAAGGACTGTTACGAGGCCACCAAGAAGAAGTACAAGTTTTTATCCATAGACGAACCTGCCTAAGCTCAGCTAAGCTCAGCCCAGCTCAGCCCAGCTCAGCCAAGCTCGGCTCAAGCTCAGCTTAATCTCAAGCTCTACAGAGTATCTTTTGGTGCATGCATATCATATCATAGAGCTATTTATTCCTTATGACGATCCATGATTCGGTTTTGTATTAATCAACATTATATGATGTGTACTGTGAATGTAAGGAGCCTTTTTTGGCTAAACGTCCTTGACGATGTATTGTTTAGGGGCTCTGTCGGCCCACTCGGTCCAGCTGCCGTCGTAGACCCGGATAGGAACGTTCAATCCAAGCACAGACTCGATGGCCAACCGTAAGATGACGGCAGTGACGCCCGAGCCACACATGACGATGATTCCACGCTTGCCGTCCAAGAAATCGGCGCTGGTCACGTCCAAGCCATACTCGGCCGCAAACAAGTCGACGAGTTCTTGTTTCGACTTGTAGGTGTTGTCGGCGGAATTGAGCACCTTGCTGAAGGGAAGTGAAAGGGCGCCAGGGACGTGGCCCGAGCTCAAGCCCGGTCTTGGTTCCGGTGCTGCTCCCGTGAATCTGTCGCTCGAACGGGCGTCGAAGGTGATGTAGTGCTTGGTGAGCTCGTCGGTCTCGACAAGCAGGAGCAATTCGTCGTACTCAATCACCTGGCGGCGGTAGTTTTCGAGGTACTTGTCCCTCGAGATCGGGGCGTACTCCAGAACCGCCTCGCCGGTGCCAAACGACGTGATTGCCGCCGTCTCGACGGGGTAGCCGCTGTTTTTGTAGGCAACGTAGTTGTCGAGGAGGTACACCTTGGGGTGGCCAAAGAGGGCAAACGTCCAGGCGGCCCGCGGACTCGAAAACACCCCCAGCTTGTCGTAGACCACGAGCTTGTCGTTGGCGGAGATGCCCAACTCCTTGATGCTGGCGGTGAAGGTGTCGTACGAGGGGAGCGTGTGTGGGTACGCGGCGTGTGGAAGCGACACGGCGTCCAAGTCAAAGAACGCCGACCCCGACAACCGTTCGTGGTTCAAGAACTCGTGTTTGGCGTTCTTGGGGTTGTTGGGCATGTACCAAGTGGCGTCGATGGGCACGACGCGGGACTTGGAGCCGGTAAGGGCGCGGAACGCCGACGGCGTGATGGTGGAGAGAAACGTCTTGGTGGCCATTGGACAACGGGTACGAAGGAAGAACTGGTGGTGTATTCACGACGGACAATGGGGTTATTAATCAATTGCGCAATGTGGAGGACGCGGAGTTGGCGCGTGGGATCGGGCCAATAAGAACGGATCTGACTCCGACCACAACACCGAGCTACAAGTTGGTGATGTTGGTGTGGTGATGGTGATGTGGTGCTGATGTTGTTGTTGTTGTTGTTTTGTTGCTATATGTTTATTCCTGGGCTTTAACTTCGTCCTTAACTTCAACTTGTTTTTCTTCTTCCTTCTCCTTTCCCATCATCAGGTCGCTGAACCGACTGGTGTCGACCTTCATGAACTCTCTCAACGCCATGGTGGCGTACGAACTGACTCCCAACAGCATCTTCAACACGATGGCCAACTTGTCTTTGTTCTCAGCGTCCTGCTCGATGATCTGGCCAACGTCTTCCGCACCCGCCTTCTTCATCTTCAACAAGTCCAAGTCGGTCCTCACCAACGGCACACCTTCCTCGGCATACTTGACCAACTCGTACGACAAGTTCTCCGGCTTCGACATCACCTTACGGTACGACCCCGAGAGCGAGAACTCCTTGACTCTCCGCGCCATCTTGTGCGGATCCAAGCCGTCGCGCGCCATGGCGTCTTCGTACACTTGGACAAGCTGGCGGTTGCTGGGATAGGTGATCTTGTATCCGGGCGTCGGCAACACCACGTCGTAGATGGTGTATTTGCCCTGCTCGAGGTCTTGTTTCGTCACGGCGTGCACTTCGACGTCTTTGCTCACGGCAACGTCCTCTTCAAAGTCGTCGTCCTTGTCCTCAACCACGGCCGGCTCGTCGGCAAACACCAAGTCGCCCTCCTGGATCTCCAAGCCAAACATCTCGATTCTCTTGGACGCAACCAAGTTCCAGATGTAACTCTGGTAGGCATGTCCGTACATGATCCGCAAGTTCTTGGGGATCGCCATCAACGCCCGGAAGTACGAGTTCGACAGGTACTTGCCGTCAACAACCTTTTCTCTCTCCAACACGCTCAAGATGGCGTGTTCGGCAGCGTACCGCCGCGGCATCTTGGCCAACGTCAACGAAGGATCCTTCGTTTCGGCCCACGTCCGTCTCCCGTCGATCGAATCGGGCGCAACAACCTCTTGCTCCGACAAGATCAACTCGGCAGCACCTTCCCAGTCGTCCTTGAGGGTATGGATCCCCAAAACATGCGTCGAGATCGAAAACGACCCGAATCTCTGCATGCCGTAGTAGTTGATGAAGCCCTTGTTCTTCAACGAATCGAAGCAGTTGGCCACGACGTCTTCAATCTGTTGTTGCGGCGAAACCGTCTTGACGTCTCGGATGGTGATGACAAACTCGTTGCCCTTTAAATCTCCCAACCCGAGCGAATGGTCCTCGTAGGAAAACCCCCCCAACACCGAGTTCTTCAACGCCTTGTTGAGCGAATTGATCCGGACAATCTTGCCCCGGTGGATACTGAACCGCTGCGTGGTGGCACCACGACGGTCCTTGGTCCCGGCAAAGCCAATGGCCTTGTTGGGGAACCGGATGAACTTGGCAATCGTCAGGGCTACCTCCATGGTTTCTCGGTTTTCCTTAAACACAGTACAGTGGAGATATGGCTTGAAGGGCCCCAACCCGTAGTTGACCACGCCGTTCTCGTCGACGTGGTGCATGCTTTCCTGAGGATGTTGTCTTCTGGCATTGTTGGTCTTTTTGGCAATGGCGATCTGGAACGTGTTTTCGGCCGACGTGATGGTGTCCAACTTGCCTTCAAACGCAGCCCGGAGCAACTGGTGCAACTTCCCCCGCGTCGGTTTGTCGTCAAACCGTGTCTTGGTCTCCATGTTGTTCCCCGTGGAAAAGAGGGCTTCGATCTGGCCAAGTTCCTCCTCCGTAATCAACGTCAAGATCTCCTGGCGGTGCTCGTCACTCAAGGTATACTTTGGCTCGGCAAGCTTGGCTGCCTTGATGGCCTCGAGCTCCTCGGGCGTCTTGTCTTCGAGTTCTTTGCGTTCAAGTTCACGCTTTTCGTTTCTTCTCTCCTTCTTGGTCTTGCCCATATCGATCCCGTCATCGGTCAAGTGGACCACCTTGCCGTCGGTGCCAATCTCGTTGACGAGGAAATCGGCATACAACTGCTTGATCGACCCAATGAATCCGCCGTCCTTGTTGGCGTCGTTGATGTACGACGTGATTCCGACCTGCGATTCCTGGACAACCTTGGCTGCCCGTTCTCTCTTGGAGAACTTAAACTGGCCGTTGTCGTGTTCGGCACTTCTCTTGACTCCTGAACCCAAGCTCATAATGTTCTTGGTTCGTAGGAGTTTGAATAGTTATTTGAAACGAAGCATGGATTTCGCGATGAGCTGCGTCGTGAAAATTGATTATTTATCGTTGGTTTTTGGTGGAGAGACGCCGTGCAATTGTCGGGATAGTTTTCTGCTTTGAGGTTTGGATTGTCAGCGTATGGTGTTGGTTGTCTGTAGTGATGTTGGAGGAATCGATGTCGTGTAGGTCTTGGTGTGAATTGGCTGGCCAGCGGGGTATGGTATGGGTATGGTATGGGTATGGTATGGAGTAACTCTCGATAGATGTAAGGTTGTAGTTTCTGGGGGAAGAATAGTAGTGTTCTTTCAGTAAAGGACAGATTGCCACTGTGTTCTGTTGAGCTATCCATGTTTCATACTCGATCCACTATTATTACAGTTGGCTACATTTGAGTTCGTAATGACTCGGCTCAGTAAACTAGACGAACCTGGTTCTCATAATCTGATTCGGTTCGTAAACGTACGAATCTGGTTATATATGGATACTTGTGGTCAACACAGCCAGTCAACAACCATACAAGACAACGCCCCATGATCTTCTCTTTCTGTAGCACCAGTTGCAATAATCTCGCTCTTATAATTTCGCAGCCACAAACAAATTGCAGCAATTATCGCTAACTATCGCTATGTTTAGAACCTCAGAATCAAGACTTTCCACGCTAAGACTGACGGTGGATTCCCTCGAATGGTCTGGCGCCTCCAAAACCGAAAGACTAGGACTCAAACGGATTGCCCGGGCGTGTTCCCGGAGCTTTTGGGGAGACGCCGACGACGACGAAACCACCCATGCCGACACCAAACCCGGCCCCGATGCCTCGCTCAATTTGGAGCTAGACAGACTCATGCTTGAACCGCTAAACGTGCCGAGCTCAAAGAAACCCGACGACGGCAGAAAGACCCTCGAAAGATCAACGTTATCGTCGGCAAACATCGTTGTTTCGAAGAAGGCGAGCTCCAAGAACCTCGACGCCCGCTCCAAGCGAGTCATCGTGGTGACCAACGTCCCCCACAAGTCAAACGTCAACTGTGTGCTTGCCCAGGTTTGTGGCGGGCCCTTGGAGAGATTGGAGTTCCACGGCGGCACCAGCCCCAAACTTGTGCTTTACTTTGTCTATCCCGACCATGCCAAAAAGTTCTTTGGTTACGGCAACAGCTGTGGTCTTCTCAAGGTCAACGGCAACGGTTTGGTGCTTTCGTGGGCAGACAGGCTCAACACCGAGGAAATCTCCCATATGCACCCGGTTGTGCCCAAGCAATTGATGCACGAAGTGGTGTACTTTGGTGCCCGGCGCAACTTGATCTTTGCCATGGTTGTTCCGGGCAAGGTGATTCGTGACGACAAGAAACTCTTTTATCCCGAGCCCACCAGCCACTACTCCAAGCTCGACATCTGCCAAATCAAGCACGACTTCAGCCACTACGGCGAAATCATCGATATCGGCGCCGTCATATCCCGTAAACTCTGCTTCAGCTTGCTGTTTACCGATATCCGGTCGGCCATCATGGCTAAACGCGAGTGTGAGACCAATGGCACCGCCATGCACCGCAAGTATGGCCACTGGTCGATCTGGTACGGAAAGGACGGCACGGATAAGGTTGTTCCTGTCATTTAGTCGAAGATTCGTCTCTTTCATCTAGTTAGATATACATATCTAGTTGGCTCTATTCTACCCACGTTTGTCTACAATTTACGTTGCAACACTGTAGAGTTGTGCTGTAGCCATCACCACACCGTCTTATACGCTTTGTATCTCCCGTACCTCTGGTCCTGCACTCGTGTCTCTCACTCGGTCTCTCACTCGGTCTCTCTTCCTTGATAAGGTTTGGTCCATTACCTTTCCTAATTGGGCGAAAAGATAAACTTTTGGTCCACTAGCGAAATTCAAACCTATCTACAAACTCCTTTCCACTCGTCAATACAAGGTCCATGTCGCAAAGAACGCTGTTTAGAGCCAGATCCTCGCTTTCGAATGCCCCTACACCGCCGGTAGCCGACTTCAGACGACCACCGTCGCGGCCCACCGTCCGTCCCCAGTCTCCTCGGATGAGATCGCGCCCGCTGTCGGCGATGGGCAGCCTCGGCGGCCCCAGCAGGCCCACGACGCCGTCGTTCGTCCGTTCCACCGCCGAACCATACACCGGCAGCATCACCGTGGCCATCAGACCCAACCCACACACCGATTTGCTGCTGCCGTGGCAGGTGGTTGAGCACACCAATACCATCGTCAACCTTCCCGACCAGTCGTCGTTCAGCTTCGACTCGGTGTTTGGTGCCGACCCCAACCTCTCCAACAGACAGGTCTACAGCCGTACGTGCTCCCAGATAGTCCACAAGTTTCTCCACGAAGGGTACAACGGTACCATTTTCGCATACGGTATGACGGGTTCGGGTAAGACGTTCTCGATGAAGGGGACCGACACCGACCCGGGGTTTGTCCCGTTGGCCATCGACGATGTGTTTGACAAGATCGAGGTTGACGGAATCAGCAAGGAATTCACCGTCAGTGTTTCGTACTTGGAGATATACAACGAAAAAGTCATTGACTTACTCCAGCCCACCAACCCGTTGGCTACCGACTTAAAGATAAGAGACGATCCCGTGTATGGCACCAAGGTTGTTGGGATCTCGTCGCCCGTGATCACGTCAAAGGCACAGCTTCTCCAGCTCATCAAAAAGGGTGATACCAGCAGAAAGACGAGTGCCACCGACTTCAATGCGCGGTCGTCGCGGTCCCACTCGATTCTCCAGCTCAAGATGTCGACGGTGGACTTATTGACACAGACCGAGCTGAACTCGACTCTTTCGCTCTGTGATTTGGCCGGGTCCGAACGGGCGTCGTCGAGTGCCGAGCGGAGAAAGGAAGGATCGTTTATCAATAAGTCGTTGCTTGCCCTTTCGACCGTCATCAACAAGCTTTCACTCTCCACCAACACGCCGGGGTCCATGGAACACATTCCGTACCGAGACTCGAAGTTGACGCGGTTGTTGCAACCGGCGCTTTCGGGGTCGTCGCTCATTCTGATTCTTTGCACCATCCACATGGGGTCTCCCGTCGGCACCCTGTTTGTGCTGGAAACCTACAATACGCTCCGGTTTGCCGCGCGGGCCAAGGACATCATCATGAATGTCGAACAGAACAAGGCAACGGGCATAGACGACACCAATGCTCGCAAGTTGATTGCCGAGTTGCAGCAGACGATTGCCGGGCAGAAGGCCGAGATATCGCGGCTCCAGTCGGCCGCACCGGGCCACCAGTCGGCGCAGGTGGTGCAGCTTGAGGCCGAGAACGCCATGCTCAACGAGAAGCTCCAGCACCTTACGCGGTTGACCGACTTACAAAAGACCGAGACGGTGATACTAAAGAACGATGCCATGAACGATATCTTGGGCACGGGGCTCGACTCGCTGCAGTACATGATGGCCAACTTGGAGGACTTCTACAAGCGGGTCAACTTCGAGATGGACGAGTACAAGTCGTACATCAGCCACTTGGAGCACCAGCTCCGGACTCCTGGTTCGGGACCAACCACGAGGCGTCGCCATATTTCGCAGCCAATCGAGCTTTCCGACAAGGAAACGCAGACGCTCTTGAAGGAACAGGAGGAAGAGATCGTTTCGCTCAAGGAACTCTTGAAGGACAAAGACCATATCATCAAGAGTTTGAGCAAGACGTCGAAGCTCCGGCGATTGGTGGATGCGTCAAACGTCGTAGCCGCTAAGACGGGACCGAGTGCCCACGACGCTGTGTCGGCGCACGAAACGGGCCCCGACGGCAAGGAGAACTTCCACACGTTGCGGCTGTTCAAGATCAGCAGTCCCAAAAAGCTGGACGCCTCGAAGGGTATCAGCTTTGTAGTGTAGCGGGGGTCCCGCCCTGCGTACCCACAGTGTATTACTAATAGGAATCAAGGAATAAACGAAATCGGCATGGTGTATTTTTCAAATGGCTGCTGCGACTGCCCGATTGGGCCAAGTGCTGCATCCGCTCCGCCAAGTACGGCGTGCGACATTATGCGTGCAAATTCGCGCACGGCGGATGGAGACATGGAGCATGCCCATAGTGAGCAACGGCGTCGTTGTCGTGCCGGCTACACCCTGTAAATGTGTGGATCGTACTGGTTCTGTAGACATTGTTCCATCCTCGCTTTTCCCGCCGTTTTTTGCCGCCGCCCCGCCGTATTGTCCCACTATCTATAACAAAGCGAGACTGCATCTAAGCACCGTCCTCGCGCGGTTTTATCTTCACGATATGATAAACCACAAACGTGATCAAAACTATAAATTGCGGCCCGCCTGTCCCTCGGTGCCTAAAGTGTTGTTATGAGGTTCTTCAAGAAGAAGGCGCCCTCGTTCAGTGGCCCCAGCGTGGCGCCGGTGTTGCCGCCGTCGTCACGGAGCTCGTCGTTGCCCGAGATCACCTACGACGACACCGACCTGGTGGACGAGTCGGTGGCGGTTTCGGACGGCGAGACGCTCTACCGCAAGACCAAGCCCACCCAGCTCCAGGACACCTACAGCGGCAACTATACCGACTACTTGCCGTTTGTGTTGACGCGTATGGGCCGCGAACCGCGTCCACCCCCCAATTACGCCTCGACCGACTACGACAGCGACGACTCGACGATTTTGGACGGCGAGTACGATTTTGACCACGTCGATCATGGCACGGTCATGGAGGCCGATACCTCGGCCTATAACCTCAAGCGCGAGCATGTCGTGGTCGAGGAGGCCATTAAGCACATCACCTACTTGTTTGTCAGCCAGGAAGCATTTGATCTCTTTGTCAGCTTGCGTAAGAAGCCAAGAAAGGACGTCAAGGTGACCCACGAGTCCAACGGCAGGGTGACGCTTTTGTCGCCCAAGCGTGAAGGCGCTCCACTCAATGGTGCGGCCGAATACGTCGATACCCGTCAACACATCATCCCCCTCGAGTACCGGTTGACGGGGTTGGGGTTGCCGTTGTTGAAGCTACAGGTGCCGTACTTGAACTTGTTCCGCAAGAACGCGCCCTACATTATCATCAAACGTTACCGTGAAGTGCCGTTGCGCCCGGGGACCGAACCGGATGGCGAAGATTACGAGACCTACGTCTTTTGCAAGGTATTTATCAAGTACCACGACACCGTCCGTACCGTCACGTTTCAATTCTTCCACGCTGATTCGTCCAAGATGGTCGAGTTCTTTCTCTTTTTGCACAACGAAAAACGTTACGCCGACTTTGTCTATAAAGGTACCCGTTTCCGTATGCTTGGAACCCCATTGTTGGCGGTATACATGCCATCATACGACTTCAAGTTGAAGTTGGTCATTATCGACGACAACAAGCCGTCACTCTGCGATTCTGTCATCCAGAAGCAATCGACGTCGTTCTTGAAGCGCAACAAAAACGCCGGCGTGTCGACGTATCCATATCCTGACCCCAATGGCCCCTTGATGGCGCTCGGCCCCAAGGAGAAGCGCATGTACATCAGTGATCAGTACCCTCCGTTCGGCAAATTCAACCACATTCCTGAACGAGGAAGCTTTATCCCCAAAAAGTTCCACGAAGTCGGCACTATGGAGGTGTACCAGAATGATTTTGCCCGTCCCCTTGAAAACTTGGACAGTGTAAAGTCGGTTGATGATGATACGTTGATTATAGACTGTGTGTTCCTTTCGTTACGCGAAATCGGGGTCCGGAGCACCGCTAAGGCATCACGGTCTACTGAGGACCGTGGCGCAATGTTTATTGGCAACTTTGCGGCAATGTAATATTTATTGATTTTATTGGAATGATGGGTTTTGCCTATGATTGATTTGGCATCGGGTTGGATGTATTGGTACTTTTATTGATTTAATGATGGCATCGGGTACGATGTTCCGGTAGTTTGTTTTTAATTATAGACAACTTAATATCTTTCTGGCGATCTCGATCTTTCCCTGGGTCTGGCCGGTGATCTTGATCTCTCTCTGTTTCTGACGGGCGATCTCGATGGTGATCTCGAGTACTTACCTCTGGTGTAGTCGCCGCCTCTCTCGTGCTCGTCTCCACGGTCGCCACGGTCTCCACGGTCGCCACGGTCTCCACGTTCACCGCCACGGTCTTCTCTGCCGTATCTGTCGTCGCCTCGGCTGTCGTAGGCTGGATCCCTCAATTGACCACGGCTTCTGTAATCTCTGTCGCTGTAGCCACCTTCGCGGCCATCACGACTACCGTCACGACCACCGTAGCTGCCGTATCCACCTCTTCCTTCGTAACCACCCCTTCCTTCATAACCACCTCTACCTTCGTATCCTCCTCTACCTTCATATCCTCCTCTTCCTTCGTAACCACCTCTGCCACCTTCGTATCCTCTATCGTCGTAACCTCTGCCACCTTCGTAGCCGCCTCTGCCACCGTAGCTGCCGTAGCCGCCTCTTGGACCGCCGTAGCCACCTCTAGGAGCGTAGCCATAGTCGCCTCTCGAACCGTAACCGTATCCGCCTCTTGGAGCATAGCCATAGCCACCTCTTCCGCCTCTAGGAGCATATCCATAACCACCTCTTCCTCTGAAGCCTCCTCTGGTTCTGACGCTGTAAGGATCGGATCTGGCGAGCTGGACGACCAAGCCCTCTTTCAAGGTGTACGGCAAGGGCTTACCGTTCAATTCGAGTGCCTTTTCGCAACTCTCGGGTTCCTTGTATTCGACAAAGGCGTACTTTTCGCCGTCGTCGGTTCTTGGAGGTGGAATATCCAATCTGACTAATTCGCCGAATCTATTGTTGTTAGTGGACTGTTGTTGGTTTGGAAGATCTCATATTCTGTGTAGAGGGAGAAGGAGGGAGGGAGGGGGTAAGGGGGGATGAAGGATGAAGGGGCAGGGGAAGGAAGGGGAAGGGACGGATTCGATTCGAGGAATCGTGACTTCGAGGAACCTGGTTGAGAGAAGAGAATAATTAGATCGGTGGGCGGTACTTACTTTTCAAAGTCAGGAGCCAAGTCGGCTGCCTTGGACTCCTTGGAGAATCCCGTAACATATAACGTATTCTTGGGCATGATGTGTGTGGCAAACGGTTTGGGGCATTCTCGTTTTTAAAGTTGAGAGGTGGTGGAGGTGAGATTTTGTGGGCGACGCACGACCTCGGTTCAAAAATGGTCAACGCGCCTGAGTTCGGTGGCTGCGCGCCGCGCAAGCGAGTCAGTCAAAAAAATTGGCCGTCGCTACCAAATTTTCGAGCCGCACGAGGTGCCATGCGCGTGACCAAAAAAATCAAAAAAAAGCGTATTTGATCTTCGCACTACCTTTACCGTGATTTTAAAACTTCCCCGGTTCTAGCACGACCGTCTCTCGTTTTGCAGCACAACGTCTTACATACACACCGATCGCGTGACGTCTGGCCCAACATTTTTTGAATCCAACATTTCTACACATAGGGGTTGCGGGGGCCAGGGAGAGGAGATCAGGAGCGTCGCTAATTTTCGCGTGGCCTTCGTGTTGGTTAAGCATCGATCGTAGGCCGCAGTAGTGAGAAAATTGCCAGGGTTCCAGAATACTCTGGGTATTTTCCTCGGTAATTTTGGTACAGCAAAACCAAAACCAAAAAAAAAAAATCTGGCCAACGCCTAGCTCAACACATAACATAACTACGTAGCGGCAAGCACCAACAACAAATCGTTATATCCGCTAACTCCAGTCGTACCATATAACAGCCGGCCCCGCCACGTCACGTCTTCTGCCCAAAAAGGAGCGTACTACCCCGAAAAATCAGCGCTACCGCCCGTCCAGTGACATACCCGCTCCCGTTATCCCCCCAGGCGACCCACCCGCCATGAGTCTCGAAGACAACTTTATCGACCACAACTTCCTCACCTCGCTTAATGAGGATCACGACATACTTGATGAGTTCCTAGACCAACGCGTGTACGATTCCATCGGCACAAACACCCCGGTTTCGGGCAATGTCAAGGCCGAATCTGATGACATGTTGTTGGACAACTTGTACCAGGAGAACAAGGAGTACTTGTATGTCGACCCTTCCGTCAACCAGTTTGAGTCTACCAACAACAGTGTCTACGCCAGTCCCGTCAAGTCGGAGTCTTCCCACCAAGAAGAAACTTACATAAATAACTCGTCGATTATCGACTACGATTTCGTCAGGGATGAGCTTTCCAAACTCAAGTTCGGCAACCCTTTTATGAACCCGTGTCCGGAGACGCTCGACGTCCCTTCCTCCTACTTGGACTTCTCCCCACAAGCAATGGCCGCCCTTCCTTACAAGCTCGATGTCTTGAACTTGCCTAGCTACTCCAGAGTCGAAACTCAGATAAAGTTAAAGTTTTCCTTGAGTCCACCACCACCCCACTTATTATTGCACATTCCCCAGGATCTTATCTCCAAGAACAAGTTCTGTCTCAGTGAAAACGTCGAGAACTTGAGTTCCAAGCTCAAGGAGAGTCTTCTCTTTATGGATGCTTACGTCCTCACCAGCGACCTCGAAAAGTCGTGTAATATTTGTGTCAGATGTATCAAGAGAGAACAGAGAAGAGCTTCAAGAAGAAAGGTTGGAGGTAACGATGACCCTGCCGATAATAACAACTACGGCACACCTGCCCCAGCCGCAGGTGCCGTCAAGAATAACCCAAACTCGTGGGCTGATGAAACTATGATGAAAAAGGCCATTATCTTCAATTGTAAGGAAATGGTTTCCTTCCCACCTCCTAACGGCTTAAACAATGATTCTTCAAAGGCGTTGGAGGTTTCTGCCCGTATCATCTGTTATTGTAGACATCACAAGGAAGGTGACGGGTTCGTTTTACTCTTTGTGCTTAAGAACTACAAGGGTGAAGTCGTTGCTAAGCAGTTATCTTCTCCAATCATGATTATGGATAGAAAGAAGAACACTACCAACAAGTTTGAATCAAAAACCAGCTCCGTCGTTGGCTCCTCGACCAACTTGAAGGAATTGAACCAGGATGACTCGGATGAATACGATGCTAAGCATTCGTACTTCCCAGACACTCACAACAATTCCATAACTACTCCACAAGACCGTACTGGTGCCGATATACTAGACACAGTACACCCATTATCACCCAACTCCATCGATGAGTCTGCATCGGATCCACACACAAATACCGATACTTCTGATGCAAGAGGGACCAAGCGGAAAAAGCTTTCCATTGACGATTCGTTCAACACCTCCACTAATCCTATGTTCAACGGTTCTGTCAATGGCTTTTCTCCAGTGAGTAACAGTGATACCAACACTTCGACCAGCCATAATTTAATGATTAAGCAAAAGGGATCATTCTCGCAGTTTGGTTTATCTTCTATTCCCCAACAACCAAGTGATCCACAACAGAACTTGCCGTCGATTCAACGTATAATTCCAGCCCAAGGTCCAATCAGAGGTGGGATTGAAGTTACATTGTTAGGATTCAATTTCCGCCCAGGTTTGAATGTCAAGTTTGGTGCAAACCAAGCGTTGGCTACTCATTGCTGGTCTGAGACTACAATTGTAACATATTTACCACCTGCTGCGCAACCGGGCCAAGTATTGGTGAGCTTTGAAGACCAGGAGGTTGCCCTCTATGGAGCTGCTCAACAACAACAAATATTTACCTATACTGACGACACTGACAGACAATTGATTGAGTTGGCTTTACAAATTGTCGGTTTGAAGATGAATGGTAAGTTGGAAGATGCAAAGAATATTGCCAAAAGAATCGTCGGCTCTGATACTGGAGCCAACGGTGGTTCTAGCATGTCTAACGGAATATCAAGTGGAAGCAGTTCAATTCAGAACTCTATGAACCAAGCTAACATTGACTGGTATGATAATGCTCACAAGGCTGTTCAGCAGTTGTCAAAGTCTGGTTTATCCACCGAAGAGATCTTGATCAATTTCCTTTCCTTGGTAGACCTTCCTAACTGTCCAATCATAATACCGAACTGGCAATTGTGCAATAACCAGGGCCAAACTCTCTTGCATTTATCTACTTTGAAGAAGTATTCCAGAATGATCAAATTTTTGATCACGCATGGATGCAAGATTGATGTCCAGGATAACCAAGGAATAACACCATTATTTTTGGCCTCCATGAGTGGAAACCGTGATTTGATTCAAGTATTTGTCGAACGCAAGTCCAACTGGAACTTAAAGTTATCCAACGATAAATACTTGAAAGATTACTGTGACTTGAATGTCTTGGATGTGTTTGAAAAATTGGAAAACGGACAGGCTGCCGTTGAAGCCAAGGAGGAATTGGGAAAATCTTTGAGTTTTGACTCGTTGAACTCGATGTTCACGGGAAGCTATGGACGTCACATTTCCAAGATGGTTATGCAAGACGAATTTGAGAATCCTTCTGGAGGTGAAAAGAAAATGCGTGAGGAGAACCAACCGTTATCGATGTACGAAAGCAGTAATTACTCTTCGGAATATGCCGACTCCGAGTATGAGTCCAATGAGGGATACAGCACGGGAGACTACGAAGATGATTATGAGGACGATGAGTTGGATGACGAATCTGTGATTGACGTTCTCCGCCCATCGTCCGGTGGTGACACCGAATCCGTCAACACGATTGTTGCCGGGTCATCGAGTGAAACCGACGAGCAATCGGCTCTGAATAGCGGATTGTGGCAAAAGGTCAAGAATGTGTTTAATAACGACGATGAAGATCCACTTCCTTCGTACGACGACTTGTTCCCGTTCGGGCCTTCTTCGTTCCACTCGAAGCCAAAGACCTCAATTGAGAGAAGCTTGAATGAAGACAGTAAGGACGTCCTTGTTGAAGGATCGTCTGCCGGTGCATCTGTTGTGGAAGAGGCAAAGAGTGTCGTTGACGAACACGACGATGGGATTGCGTCTGATTCTTCCGAAGATATGGTCATATCATTCATCAACCACCCACGGAAAACCGTCGAGAACGATAAAATGTTGTTATTCTTCTGGTTCCCGGTATTGGTGTGTATCCTTGGGTTGTTCTTCATGGTGTCTGTCATGGGATACAGAATTGAAATGATTGAATCGATCAAGATCTACGTCAGAGACACCATAGGTAACTTGATGGTTGGTGACGAAAGAATCATGACGGTGTTTAAGAATAATAATGGTCGGCTTGTAAGCAGCTGAGAATGTCTGGGTAATATTTATTTTCTATATATAGAACGTTAGTTCTTTGGGCTCTTTTCAATATATAATTAGTTATCATGACCAATTGTAGTCATAGTTGCAAGATTTAATTTTCCGCATCGACCAACGACATAATTTTCATTACCAAACGTACCCCGGATTCCTTACCAAACCAATGAAGAAAACAGCGGTGTTGCTCAAAAACGCCACCGTCCCGCACGATCCGTACCAAGAGAGGTTTGTTGCTGAAGGGTACGTGCCGCGGTTTGTGCCGTTGTTGACGCATACCGACTACGACGAAGTCGAGACGCTCGCGTACTTGAGCAGCGACGAGTTTGTCAACGGCGTGCCGTACTTCATCATCACGAGCCAGAGAGCCGTTGAGATCTTCAGTCGCTACTTGCAGACGGTATCTGTCGAGATACGACGCCGCATCTTCCGCAAGATCGGCTACACCGTCGGTCCTGCTACCCACGAAGTGCTCACCAAAGTTGGGTTCGAGGACGTCAGGGGCGGCGAAAATGCCGGCAACGGCGCCAAGTTGGCCGAAATCATCCACCAAGACTTGGGCCCGGCGTTTGCTGACAAAATCGTCTTCTTTACTGGCGAAATCCGCAAGGATATCATTCCGAAACGGTTGAAGGAATTGAACTACAACTTGGAGGAAAAGATCATCTACAAGACAGAAAACCGTGCCGATATCATCGCCAACTTTGTGGCCGAGTACGAAGCTGCTGCTGACCATGACGATAACTGGATTGTGTTCTTCAGCCCGCAGGGGACCGAACAGATAGTCCAACATATCAAGACGGCCAGCCATCGCAAGTTCAATATCGCCAGTATCGGACCAACAACCGAGGAATACTTGGACGGACACGCCCTCGCCCCTAAAGTCGTTGCTGCCAAACCGACGGCAGCATCCCTACTCGAAAGTATCGTTAATCATCATTGAGCTGTGTAATAATAAATAGAAATAAATAAATTAAACCAAGCTAAAGCTTGATTTTACTTGAACGAGCTCTTGGCCACTTCGATGATGTGCTGGACAACACCGGGGTTGGACAAGGTCGAAGTGTCGCCCAATTGGTCTTCTTCGCCGGCCAAAACCTTTCTCAAGATTCTTCTCATGATCTTACCCGATCTGGTCTTTGGCAAGTCTTCCACCAACAAGATCGACTTGGGAGCAGCAAACGGACCAATTTCCTTTCTGACGGTCAAGATCAATTCCTTCTTGATGGCATCGCCTTCTTCGGTACCGTTTTCGACGTTCTTCTTGAGCGAAACGTACGCAGCAATGGCTTGTCCAGTCAAGTCATCGGCATAGCCAACAACAGCACTTTCACCCACCAAGGGATGTTCAATCAAGGCAGCTTCAATTTCGGCAGTCGACAATCTGTGTCCAGACACATTGACAACGTCGTCAACACGACCCAAGATCCAGAAGAAACCGTCCTTGTCTCTAGCAGCACCATCACCCGAGAAGTAATGGTTTGGGTATGGCTTCAAGTAGGTATCAATGAAACGGTTGTAGTCATTGAAGATACCTCTGGTGATGGAGGGCCACGACGACTTGATGGCCAACACACCCTCGACGTCGTTTTCCTTCAATTCTTCGCCGGTGGTGGGGTCCAAGATCTTAGCGTCGATACCAAAGAATGGGAACGAAGCAGATCCCGGCTTGGTTGGAGTCACACCGGCCAAGGGGGTCAACAAGTGCGAACCGGACTCGGTTTGCCAGTAGGTGTCGACAATGTGGGCTTTACCTCTGCCGATGTGGTCGTTGTACCAGTGCCAGACTTCAGCAGCAATTGGTTCACCAACGGAACCAAGAGTACGGAGCGACGACAAGTCGTACTTTTCCACGTACTTGGTACCTGCTCTCTTCAACAATCTCAAGGCAGTAGGAGCAATGTAGAATTGGTTGACCTTGTACTGGTCAACGATTTCCCAGTATCTCGAGTAGTTGGGGTAAGCTGGTGTACCTTCAAACACAACGGTGGTGGCACCATTGAGGAGCGGACCATACACGACATATGTGTGGCCAGTAATCCAGCCAATGTCACCGGCAGTAAATATGATGTCTTCTTCGTGGACATCAAACGTGTACTTGGTGGTCAAAACGGCACCCAAGAGGTAACCGGCGGTGTTGTGTTGGACACCCTTTGGCTTACCAGTGGAGCCCGAGGTGTACAACAAAAAGAGCGGGTCTTCAGCATTGACGGGGACAGGAGGGAAGTAAGGACCGTACTTGTCCAATTCTTCGTGCCACCACAAGTCTCTGCCAGCGTTGAAAGGAACGTGCTGGTTACCGGTTCTCTTGAACACAATGACGTTCTTGACATCAGGGCAGTCCTTGAGGGCGTCATCGACGATCTTCTTGGTTTCGATGGTCTTGCCGCCTCTCTTGGATTCGTCGGCGGTGATGACGATCTTGGAGTCACCGTCCAAGATACGGTCCTTGAGCGAAGTGGACGAGAAACCGGCAAAAACGACGGAGTGGATGGCGCCGATTCTGACAATGGCAAGAAGAGTCACGATGGCTTCTGGGATCATTGGCAAGTAGACGGCGACGGAATCGCCCTTCTTGACACCCAACTTGGTCAAGGCCTGGGCCAATTTCGAGACCTGCTTCAACAATTCGCCGTAGGAGATGATTCTGCCTTCATTGACTTCGTCGGCTTCGTAGATGATGGCGGGCTTGTCGGGGTTCTTGAACGCCCACCGGTCAACGGCGTTGTAGGAAGCGTTCAATTCACCGTTGACAAACCACGCGGGCAAGTCGCCGTTCTTGAAGTCGTCCTTCTTGTCGACGGGGTAACGGGCCAAGTCGAACGGACGGGACCAGTCCAAGTACTTTTTGGCCTGGTCGCCAAAGAACGTGGCGGGATCCTCGATGGATTGGTCGTATAACGTCTTGTACTCGGCAAAATCGCGCAAGTTAGGCTTGGTGTTGGGGTTGGATCTTTCACGGAAGCCGGCGGGGGGTTCTGCGGCACGCTCGTGGTCCAAAGTGACGTGGCTTTCAGGCATTGTAGAGTTGTCAATGGCTATCGAGAGAAGGGGGGATATGGGGAAGGAGGAAGGGAGAAGAGACGAGACGAAGGGCTAGGTAGATTCGGAGGTATTTATAGAGGGGCCGGGGTTAGGAGAACTCCGAGCGATACTCCTGCAGAGGAAAACGGAGGCCCTCTCCCACACCTGTGGTCCGACCAATGAGGGCCCGGCGGTGTGGGTTCAACAAATAAGTGACCCCACTTGTTGGGAAATACAAGAAAATCTGGGGTTGCCCCACAAAAGCACTAAAGTGCGATGGGCGCCCCCCGCCGGCAGCGGTCCGCGCGCGCGTCGAAGGAGGATGGTTGTGGTATGGCGGCGGCAGCTTATGTAAGAACGGGTTCAGCGGGTGGTGGTTTCCGGACCAGGCGCAATTGGCCTGCCAGATAGAGACCAGTGGCCAATGGCACCTCGGTATAACTATAACTTACAAACTCGACTGCTCCACTTAGCAGGCCATTGACGGCCACATCGAGGGGTGCTGGATGGGGAAAGGTCTTGGAAGTATTTTAGCAATTGATAATTAGGCACCATAATTGGCCTGAGGACGACGCTCCAACTCCGCGCCTCCGCTCCGTCCATGTAACATTACAACAATTACGCTACGGCAACGGTCGCGGGTCCCACATTTACGATGCTTACACAATCAAGTGACAATCAATCGCCCGCATCAGTGGAAGTTAACCCGCAACCCCAAATTGCCCGTAGTTACGACACGACGACAAAAGTGACGTGGTTCAATTGTTGGATTGGCTGGTTGTTCGTCTGATTAGGGTTGGGTTGGTGTGATGTTAGTTGTTGGACTGGTTAGAGTTGTTAGACTGGTTAGAGTTGTTAGAGTTGTTAGTCTCCACTTAGTTTCCTCTTAGTTTCCTCTTAGTTTTCTCTTAATATTTCTCCTCCTTGTTCCATTCCTCTTTGTCTTGTTGTCTTAATCTTCTCCGTTAGTCTCATTTCGTCTATTTGTCGTCCTTTGTCGTAATCTCTCCTTAATCTCTGTCTCGCGCTTGCTTCGGCTTTTGCAAGTCTCTGTAATTGCCGATCTACGTTTCGGCTAGAGCTTCGCTACAGCTTCGGCTATTAGTCAGACCAGCAACGGTTTTCAGTAACTTTGTTTTCCCTCTTTACGTCTCCACTCTACATCTCCACTACATCTCCTCTTCTATCTCAATTTAATAAGCTTTATTATGCAATATTTACAGGACGTTCATTGATTCTCTCGAAGTCAATGGCTTCTAATATCTTCTTTCCTCCATGGGCAATCAACATGTCGCCCAATGCTATTCCCAACGCAGTGGCCTCTTCCTTGGTCCGCACTTCGCGTGTTATCTCGTCTTCAACACTCGTCTTTCCGTCCGGCGACACAATGGTCCCCTTGAAATGCAACTGGTGGGTATCGTTATCGTACAGCGTTTGTACCCCGATCGGTACTGAACATCCTCCTTCCAAATATCTCATCAATGATCTTTCTGCATAACAGCACAATGCAATGTCGAGGTCCTCGATCTCAGCAAGAATCTTCTTGATCCGCTCGTCGTCGGTCCGAATCTCGATCCCGAGGGCACCTTGGCCCACGGCCCAGAACATCTCGGGGGCCTCCAAGTATGACGTGATGCGATGGCCCAAGTCTACCCGCAACAAACCGGCAGCAGCAAGCAACAAGCACTCAAATGGCGACTCGGAGTCGTCCAACTTGGCCAACCTGGTGTTGATGTTGCCTCTGACGGACTCGAACCGGAGGTGGGGATAGTGTTTCACCAACTGCGACGAACGACGAAGCGATGATGTGCCCACGAGAGCGCCGGCAGGAAGCTCGGCCAACGTGGTGAATGTCGATCCCAGTCTCATCACCAAGGCATCACGAGGCTCTTCACGGTTCAAAATACACCCCAACTCGAACTCGGCAGGCAAGTTGGTCGGCATGTCTTTGAGAGAATGTACAATCAAGTCGAGCTGGGGATAGTCGTCCACGGGCTCCACAAGCAAGATCTCCAACTCCTTGGTCCAGAGGGCCTTGCCGCCAAACGAATAGAGCGGTTTTGACTGGACCTTGTCTCCAAGTGTGCTCAACGCGAGAATGGAGCAGTTGATCTCGGGGAACTTGGCCTCGATGGCCGCCTGCACGATCTCGCTCTGTTTCACCGCAAGCTTCGACTTGCGTCCACCTATCTGTATATGCATTTTATTAATGTGGTGGGGGACGTTGCTCGGATACGGTCAAGAGGAACCAGTGGTGGATGTCTGTGATTTTTCACTTGAGATGTAAAATTTTTTCCCTGTCAAACTGGTTATTTGGGGCAATGCGGACCACTGGGGTATATATAGCGGATTTTCTGTGGTGGGAACAATCACGATGTTTTCTTGGAACGCCCGAAACGTACCTGGGCACGAATATGTCCGAGTTTAGGAATACAATTCTGGCTGGGCCAGCCAATGAGACCACGTTATTTGTAAGCCAATGGCACTGTGCAGGTGCTCGGTGGATATCAAAACCCTTTTCAGTAATTATCGCGAACATCTGATCATCGCTCACAAGATGGAGGGCCGCATCTAGACACGGTTCTGCATATATCGCCGATGCTTACCTCGGGTCCAGAACTGCTGGGGTAAACTCGATTACAAATGGCCTCTACGTCACACACACATGACAAATACAACTTCTGGCGTTTGTCCAGGCAGCTCGAGATGGAGCTGTTATCTTGTGCTTAGATAAGCACCAAAGCCTCGTCTCTTGAACGTTTTCCCAAACCGTTCGCCTGCCGCACCCAAATAATTTTTGCAATTAAGCCGACTGTCGGTGATTGTGGGCGATGGCTGCCTTGAACAATTAGCTGATTATGCTGTGATTGGATTGCAGGTGGTTCGATGTTTGTGGGCTACACAAGATGTTTTTGGGTTACTGTTGGTATTTCGTCTCGCATTTTAGGGGTATATACGTTAATATCCTGTTGAGTATCACCATAGAAGTACCATTGAAGATGCAATGGTTGGTTTTCCGTAATGACAGCTTTTTGCATCCGTGCCTTAATCCTTTCCCACACCCCTTTTCTTTCCTCCTTGTCGTAATTCATTCAATAAGTATCGTCAGAAACGTACTCTTCTTCATTCTCTCCCTCGCTCAACGTTTCCTCTCCCTTGCTTATTTCCTCCAGGTAGATCAGCTCCATCTCGTCACAGGAAACCTCAGTGATGTCATAAATCTGGTCCTCCACCCGGTTGTCCTCTTCTTCCTTGTCCTCTGGTACCATTGCCTTGAGTATCTTCTCGAGCGAAGAAATTCTTGCAAAAAGCTCTTCGTCCCGTAATGGGGCCTTCCTCTTCACACTGGTGTTGGTCTTGGTCTTCTCCAATGTCTTGGAGGACCGTCGGTTCAAAATATCGTCGATGAATAACGAATCTGTAGATGGGGTCTGTACATGCCCGCGTAATGTACTAATCGACTGCGCAGGGTTGACCCGTGTCTTGGCGAAGGTAGTATTATCATGCTGGCTATACCGCCTTCCCGGGGGTTTCACGGCCGAATACTTGCGTGACATCAATAAAATACTAATATTGTCTTCGTCGTTATCTTCATCAATTACCTCGTCCATATCAATCACTGGCGGCGCATAGTCAAACTTCCCACTGTCCAAATTCACCAATTCATTGTCCTGGTAGTAATGGTCAGCACTAAGGAACGTAAAGTTCTTGAGTTCATTGCCCATAGCCAACTTTTTCTGGTAGAACTTGGATAAAATCACCTCATAAATAAATATAAGGATAATCAATGGGAGCTTGAACATATTCAACAAGTAGTTCAACACACTTTTACGATCATTCAACTTGGATATCTTAAAATAAAGTATCAAGTTAATCGCCTTGAAGTAGTTGAACTCCTCAGCATTCGTCTGGTTGAGTTTGGCAAACACCCCACTCAAAACAATAGCCAAAATCGTGCCAACGATAAACTGGATCAAGAAGAGATACCCCATTTGAATGATCTTACCTAAGGTATTATAGTTGTCCCAGTTATTCCACACTGAGGGTGTGAAACCAAAAAATATCTTCACCATGTCAAACATGATGTCTGCATTCGAGCGGTTCTTCGTCAAGGTTACAAATGTAAAATAGAACCCTGAAATCAACAGAAGAAACAATGCACATAATCCCATGAGGTTCCAAATCATTTTTCTAAACGAAATCACAATCAAGTTGAAAAACTTGTAATTGTTGAACACCAGCAATGTTCGGGGAAGTAAAATGATCGAAATCAAACTGAACAAATCCTTGTAGTATATCAGACCCAACACTTTCAACATAAATGAAAGGTCTATCAACACAATCAAGATCAAATCGACGTAATTCCATATAACCTTGCTGAAATACTGTAACTCAATATTGCAAATTTTGAGAAAGAACTCGACATTGAAGTTCAATCCGACTAGCCAAAACACAATCTCGACACACTCAAGCATAGTCCAGCCGCCTGATATTTCGTGTTTCTTGTTTAGAATGAGGATAAAGTAAAGCATCATGAAGAAGAAGATTTTGAGGTTAATCACCAATGATTGGTATTTGGGCACAATGTTGGACCGTTCGACTATTTTGCGAAATGAAATCTTGGTGTAAAAGTAATTTTTGATCAATTCCTTATCTTTATCTATAAGTAAGAGGCCATTCTCCAGGTCCTGTTTGATGCCAACTGTAAGGCTGTCCATTTTTAATATGAGCTCTCCATTGTAGAAACGGTCTAAAATCCTGATAATGATTGGTTGTGAAAGGAATCGCTTCGACTTGGACAACACGGATAATTCCAAAGTGTTGAAGGTTTTGCGTTGGATGCCGGCAAAATAGTCATTGTCCAAAGGTGAAAGAAACAAGAGGTTTATTCGATTGAAGGATTTATACTCTCGCAACATCCGAATCGCGAGTAATTCACACACATTGGCCTTGGAAGTTAAAAGTTCGTAAAGAAGCAAGTTATTCTCGGACTGAATCAAGAATTCGTAGCGTAGAAGCAAAAGAATGAATACCAAATACGTTGACACTTTCAGGTCGTCTTCCGCTATGCTAACGTAACTGGTTATTCTTCTCGATACGTGTTTCTGATGATCAAACTGGGATGGTTCACCGGCGTTAATAGCCGGCAAAATGCGGCTCAAACGAAATGCTATGGTTTTGGAGTCTGCTACCTTAAGGATCAGTTCGGTCAAGGGCTTAATCAAGGTGGAATGGACCTCTGGAGTCTTGAGCTGGTCATATTTCAAACTAAGGACAACGCGCTTATTTATGAGTTTTTGAACACGAAAATATACATGTTTGAACTCTAGACTCTTGTACTTCTGCTTGAGTGTAGAGTCTTTCATGGAGGGTGATGGTAGGTACGGGGGGTAGATGGTTGGTGTTGGTGTTGGTGATTTTATGTGAAGTGATCATTCACCTGCCATAAAAAGGCTATATTTGGCCTTGGAATAGCAAAGTTTCTTAATTAGTCCATATTTTGCAATATTGTAAACAAACTAAAAAAGGAATAAAGGTTGCGAAAAATAGAATCCACCAATTTGGAAATAGATCAAACGAGAAAACCATGCCGCGCACCCGACCCGCAGTACTCACATCACTTGGTGGTTTAAGAAGTTGTATGCTTTCCGTCCGTTTTCATCTCCTAACATGTCCATAAACTGTTGTTTGGTCAATTTCACCAACTCCTCTATACTGCGGACTCTCTGAATGACGACGTAATAATTCATGGCGTTGATCCCCGGAATGTTTTGGATGAAATCAATGGGATCATCATTAAACAGCGGCGGGCCACCGTCTTCTGTAACAACAGACTTGTTGACCCCCTTATCTAATGCAGATCCTATGTCCGGCTCTTCTTGATTGGCCTTCAATGAGAGGAAAATTTGGGCAGTTTCAAACGGTGACGATGACCAAATGATCTTTAGTTTGGGGAACGAGATTAGCAACAGCATGATTTTGGATTGGATGTTTTGTTGTAATGCCAATTGCGTAGCCGGGTTGGTAGGGTTAGTTTTCAGGGGCCGTGTTTCCGAAAATGGGTCAAGCGAGAACGATTTGCTTTCGTCAAATTCAATCAATAGCGTGGGCAATTCGTAATGCCGAAACATCAGTTCACACTGCTGATATAACCGACCACTTTTGAAACTTCCAATTAAGTCAGGAATTGACTTTCTTTCAATGCAAATTTTAGGCGACACAATATAATCTCCAACTGTGATCATGCACGGTACGACTTTGATACCCGCCCGATATAAGTAATTTGGTAACGAAGAACCAAATTCTCTCACATCTACAACCACTCTTAGTTCATCGTCGGGTGTTCTGAAATTGGCACCACCGGCGATCCTGGTGTTGAGAACAGTGTTTCTGTTGGCTAATTGACGGTAACTATCTTGAGTGGTTTCGAATGTCTTACTTAAGGAGGCCTTTTCTCTAATTAACCGAGTGAAGGCCTCCTTCTCCTTTTTAATTCTCAACAAATGCTTTTCTTCCTCAACAGATGTTCCGTAATACATGAAGTAGGTTTTAGCCGGTTTATCCTTATTGATGGCCTGATAAATTTCGACTCGTCTGATAAACGACAAGTTTGGCTCGTACATGATGATGTACGAAGGCGAAAGCTCGAGCAATAAGGAATCATTGGTAGTTTCGTTATATGTTTGAATAATAATTTGGTCATCCTTATCGATATGTTCAAACTTTATGTCATCATCTGCAACAAAAAAGCCACCATCTCCCTCTTCAATATCGGACTCAGGGTCGTCGACTTCTATTACATTGTCGTTTTGTTCTTCTTGTGCTTCCTCATTTAACTTTTTCATTATTTCAGGGTCTAATTCGCCTGGTTCAACGTTCTTGCCTGTCGCAGAGCCCGAATATAACCTTGATACTCTCGCTGACGCTGAATCTCCTCTTGTTCTCCTCCTCTTACTAACGGGTTGGCCATTTCTAGTGAATGTCTTTGTGATGTGAAGCTGTTCTTCATCTTCTTTTGTTTCCTCCTTGGGTTGTTCAATTAACATTTCACTGTTGATCTTCTTGATCAACGAGCTAATTTCTTTCCACTTTAAATATCCATTCAATTGTCCAACCATGTACTTTTTGAATGTAAATTTCTTCTTACCTGTCATGTTGTTAACATGTTCTTTCATCGAATCAACTAATGTACTTATCTGTTCCACAATGGCACTGCTAGAGCACATAATTAATATTGGACCTTGATCTTTCGCCTGTGAGACCGACTTCTCGTGAAGGATGTCATCAAGTAAAATACCCAACTGATCCCATTTTGGTAATTCTTCCAATAGATATTCTTCTTTTACAATGTCTCCAGCCGTTTCTTGGTTCTCCTCAACATCCACTATATTAGTATGAACTCTGACTTTGCCAATGGCCCGATCCCGGGCATATGCGATAATGGTATTGGATTCGTCGAGATTAAGCCACGGACTCATGGATGTGGCATTGCTGCTTGTCAGGGCATGTTTGACATTCAGATCAACTATTCGTTGCACGATTTGGTAGAACGTCACTGCATCTGCTGTAACTAGCTGCTTCAATAAATCTGTGAGTGTACCCAAGTCATACACCAATTGCTTTGAAGTATAGGTTAATCTGTGCCAGTGAGGATCTAACGACATACGGATCCTTCTGACAAAATCAGGGTCGTGGGAGTTAGCAATGTCCCAATACTCTGTAGCCAATTCAGCATTGTGCCGCTTCAATTCGCCCAAACATGCCTTAATACAGGAAAGGATGGCCAGTTGAATCTTGGTCATCTTGTACGTTAATTTGACGTTAATTTCTGTAACAAATCGCCTGCTTTCAAGTTCCTGTTTCTGTCGAGTCAGAAGCTTCTTGCCTCGGAAATTTAATGATGAAGATACCTCGACATGGAATCGTGGCCAGAGGAATACATTTGAAAGACGGAGAAGCTTTAACTTCGAAGCCAAAGGGGTGAATCCCGTTATTGCTTCGGGTTCATCCGAAATGGCTTTGATGAACCCCCAATCGTTATTGTCACGAAAGATATTGATAATGAAGGCGTCGTTAGAGGTTTCCTTGAGCCTTTCTGCGTGGAGAACCAAAAGACCGGTAATGTCATTGGCGTCTATCACTCCAGAGAGAAGATCCACCACCAACACTCTTGACGTTATTGAAATGACGCCTCCTTTGAGGTATGTTTCTTTCCGTTTGGCGGCCGTGGTGTGCGATTCGCCCGAAATTGCCACCAACGGCTGATCAGTATTGTTGTCTATCCATTGCAAATCGGCCAATTCTTCGCCAATTCTGACTATCTCGTCGTCGCGGCCATTGAGAATGAATAGAAGACTACGTTTGGTAGTCTCTTCACTGGCATTGCTTCGGTTACGAAGCGTCACGGTCGGTGCGCTCAACGCGTTCAACAAGTTGGCCGCTATCATTTCCCAGCCCAAGCCACGTCCCAACACCAACAATCCGTCTCTAGTAAGCATATCCTCCACGATTTCCTGCTGATACTTGAGTGGCAACGCACAGTTGACCTCGCGTTCTGGGAAGACGGGTATCACCAGTGGCTCTTCGAATACCACGGGGATTTGTGCTGGATCAGGAACCATATCCATACGTACCAACACATCGTTGGTACCCTCTGGAATATCTTCATCTTCCACAAAGAGCGACATTGCTTGATGACGTTGGATTCACTTCTTGTAGTTGAAGCAAAGTGTAGATGGTGGGTCGTGCGCGCCGCTCCAAAACTATCTATCGGCCTATTTTGCAACAAAAACCCTATTCCATCCTCCTCTAGTCGACTCCATGTCTTTCCTTGCCCAATACGTGGAGAATGGCGCTACTTCCCAACCAATAGCATTCCATGTGTTGCATGTGGCGGATATATCGCGCTCCAGGCTTGCCCAATTAGACGAATGGAAGGAATACGACGACCCCAGATCAGTGGCGGTAGACAGGTTGAATCGGCGTGTTATACGAGAGGTCAACATGGATGACGCTACAGTGGTTACCGATGGGGCTCCCACTCGAACGTCACCTCAGACGTTTAAGCTCCTCTTGCGCGATGTTAACAATGCCAACAACTACTGCTACGGATATGAATACAATGATATGCTTCCATTTCTACGCGATACAAACACAGCAACGCCCCTCGCCACGAGACTCGGGGGAAGAATTCTTGTCAAGCAAGGCACACCCGTACAAAACGGCGTGTTACTTTTAACGAGACGCCAGTGCCAATATCTCGGGATGGCCGACGCCGATAAGTCACTTGTGGACCAATTGAACACTGGAATCATCAGGAAATACATCGATATCCTCGACAGTGAGTTGAAAAATCAAGGGTAAGGGTGTCTATTTTATATGGAGAGAGGACCAAATGTCTCCCATGCTATGTGGTGGATCAGAGTTTCCAATGACCCATAGATAGTTATTCGCCCAAAAGAGTGCTCCAGAGACCAGTTTCTTCACCGTAATCATGGTGGACTAAACTGACCAAGTAGTAGTTCTGGTAGATATCATTGAGCAAATTGTATGACTCGGTATCCTTCTTATAACAACGGGCCCATTCTACCCACAACAAAAACGCTTCCTCGTTCCATGCCTTGAACGATTCAAAGTCGATGATGGTTGGTTGCAACACTTCCTTGCCAGGGAAAACACCCCAGGTAATGGCACTCTTGCTGTTACGAGCATGAGCACCTATCAGCAAATTGGATTTGATTTCACCGTTAGAGTCGCCTAGGTAGTATGTTATGGTCTTGCTTTCAATCTGACTGGCCAACTGTGGATATAACTGTGTTTCCCATTGTTTTTTTGGCACAAAAAGCTCGACGAACGCCTTTTGGAACACTATACCATTACGTGGACCCCAGCCGAAGATTCTATCAGAAGAAGGAGTTCCGTTTACCGCTGGCTGCGACGACAATGAGAACCAGCCCCTTTCGTTGAGCTCAAAGAGTTCCTCTTGGATCAAGGCGGTTTCTGCTGATAAAGCAGAATCAACCCAGGGCAAAACTTCAATCTTGCCAGATAAGTAGTCAACAAACACCTTTGTCAAATCATTTACATTTTTAGGTTCACCCCACTTGGTAACAGCTTCGTCCGGCGAATGGATCTTCAAGTTAGGACCGTACCCGTCGATTTCACCGTATGCTGGCGAGTTAGAGTCACCAAATCTACCGTTAGGGAAATCATCCCAGGTTGCATCCTTTCCGAGAGCACCCTTACCGGTACTGATATCAACCAAGATACGCTTGTCCTTAAGCAAGGCCTTTCCGAGAACGCTTCTGCGGGCAGCAGAGACGTCTTCTGCTAATCCGTTTTCATTGATAGAGGATTGTCTTCTCTTCTTTTCTGGAACTTCAAAATCTTCGTCTTCGGAGACAATAGCATCTTCGTGGTCTACTGATGAGCTGCTGGGGGCCTCCATTATTGGGCGCAAGCTTGGGGAATTGTTCAAGATGGAAGCAATGGCCTTTTCCAAGTTCAAACAGTAGAAGTGATATCCTTTGACATTTTGGGCACGTTTCTCGAGGTCCTCGACGATATCCGTCAAGATATTGACCCCGAGGTTCTTGATTTCTTCATCGTTGGTAGAATGAAGCTTTTCTGAAATCGCTTGGGGGATCAGGGCATGCGACAACTTGGTAGCACGTGTGAACACATTGTACGTGGTGATAGGCATCAATCCTGGAATGACAATTACGTCACGCAAGATAGGTGACTTTTGCAACAATTTCTCGTAATGGAGATACTTGTCGACGTCAAAAAAGAGCTGGGTGATGATGAAATCAGCACCGGCCAGTACTTTCTCTTCCAAGTATGGGATGTCGTTGGCAGGATCTTGGCTATCGCTGTCTGCACCCTCAACATGGCCTTCTGGATATCCAGCGACACCGACACAGAAGAAATCGCCGTGGTTTTCCTTGATGTAACGAACTAAGTCGATAGCACCATTGAAGTCACAGTTCGGCGTCCAGTATTCTTGTGTACGAGGAGGATCTCCTCTCAAGGCCAAGATGTTGCGAATACCATTTTGTTTGGCTCTAGCAAGGGCATTGTCGATGATTTCCTTGTTGGTGTTGGTACATGTCAAGTGCAAAACCGTCGTCAAACCTAACTCGTTCTGACACGTGGCAGCCAAGTCCAAAGACTTCTCGCTGGTAGAACCACCTGCACCCCATGTCACGGTGATGAACAATGGATTCAACGCCGACATACGGTGCAAACGGGCCAACAAATTGCGGAACCCGCCGTCAGTTTTGGGAGGAAAAAACTCAAACGAGATGAACCGCTCATTCGGCTTTAAGGAAAGGATCTTTTCCTTGATGGTAACCATTACGTGCTATTGGGTGGAGAATGAGTTTTGAGAAAGTAGATGAGATAAGCCTGTTGAGCGTTCAGTCATTAGAAATTTGAACTTCTCACGTGACTGATTTGACTCCGATCAGGTTTGAGCCTCAATGTGCCTTGACTACTAGCTACACCAAAGTTCTACAGGAACTGGTTCTAATGATGCTCGTTCAGCTACCATATCCTATCCTACCGTATTAAACTGCACTATATTCGCCTCTGTTGCCGTTTCCGGTGATTTTCTCCACTATTTCCCTGACAAATGCAGGCAATCCCCTAAGCAAGTCAACAAAATTATCCAACACTTCTCTCAAGGCAGTCTGAAAGTCGATGGAGTTGCCCTTGTTGTATTGGAACCATGCTCCACCGACGATATAGATACTGAGGAACAACACCATGAAGATGAAGATCCATGTGAACCAGCCCCACAGCTCGCCATTTTCGTTGGGATGTTTAGGTTGGGCCGGCTTCTTCTTCTTATCTTTGTCGTTGGTGATACATGCTGCGTTGGAGCGCACAGTAGCTTCGAGCAACTTGCCATCCCACCCGTCCAAGGTTACTTCGTTGTCCTTTTCCTTGTCACAGATGAAGGTGAGCTTGGCATCCACTAAATTGGAGCCCCAGTTTGCTCCGCTGTACAGAATGACCACCCCATCATCGTTGGCTTCATATTTCTTTTGGAGATTGGAGTTGAAGCCAACTATCTCCGATACAAGTTTCTTGTCGTCGGCAGAGACGGTAGTTATGCCACAGACATCGGAGTTCTTAGGACACTGCTCGATTTCGTCGGTGTTTTTACAAATCCCGAAGTACCACGTAATGTTGGTTTCTGAGGGTGGCGTATCGCGTATGGTTTCAACCGAAAGTACTCCGCTGATGCTTTCAAAGTTGTATGGCTTCAATTCCTTTGCAGAACAGTCGATTGCTGTAGTAACTCCTGCGAGTATAAGTCCGAATGGTAAGAGCATAACGACTGGTGACGGTGGAGGTTTGACAACTCGTTGATAACGAGTTGCGGTTTTTTATGAATGTGCTATGTGCAGGTTGTAACATCCACGCCGCCATACTTTGGCATTCTGCACCTTTATCTCTACATGAACTGACATGTCCTTTGCTTACATATCTTTGCATAAGTGGTTTAACTAGTTATCTAGAGTTATTTGTATCAACGCTTTTTGGCAAATTGAAAGAATGTTCTGAAAACGATTTCAAACTTGGTGTCATCGGTCCAGCCCGTTGCTTCCTTGATTTCCTCGGCCATCTTCTCAGCTACATCATACCGGTGCCCATTCTCCTTCATCCAATCGTGGTAGCCACAGACTGACTGAACATATTGAATGAAATTGATCAATTTCCATTCCTTTCTGATGAGAAGTGGTGTTTCTGGCTCAGCTATTGGCTTTCCAGCATTGTCAAGAACATAGTCGTGTCTGACAAGGTCATAGAACAAGTCCTTTGGTGGTTTCACGTCTATCAACGAGTTTTTCCAAAACGTAAATCCGGGCTGTTCAAAGAAGGGACCAATGTATCTATCAAATTCGTCGTCAGGGTTGGCATCCAACGAAGACAGATGGAAATATTTGAGGTATATTTCCGTTGCCTTCGGAGTGTCGACAAAGGCAAGATCGGTGTAGAGCCAGTACGCCAAAGTGCCGTTTGGCTTCAACACACGATGACTTTCGGCAAAGAACTTGGGATGGTCGAACCAATGGCTGGCTTCGGCTGCAGTAATTATGCTAACCGAGTTTGCTGCAATGGAATCAGGCTGCTTTTCGGCCGTTCCAAGAAGAAACTCAATTCCAGAATCGTCACCGGCGAGTCCCTTGGCCCTTTCAATCATCAAGGGGGCAACATCGGTTCCAATTGCCCTGTCAAAGTATGATTTCATCTTGAACGTAGCAGTTCCAGGCCCACACCCAATATCGACCACGAGGTCTCTGTCAATATCTGCGGAGTCATGGTAGGCAATTAATGTCTCGTAGAATGAATTTGGATAAGTTGGTCTAGCGTTGTCATAATGTTCCACATTAAAGTTTGCAGCTCCGTACGTTGCCATTTTGATATAGGAGAAGGCTGTTGAGTAGGGGCTAAGTAAAGTTGATCCACATCATGGGATTCCCCACTCAATTTATACACGGCAGTTGGGAGCTATTGAGAAACGATACCAAAATAGGGTGTGCTGTTAAGAAAATAAGATCTAATGTAGAGTCAGTTATAAATAGGGAGCAACCAAAAATATCGGTATGATCCATTCAAAGCCGGTCAAAGTCGTATTTCCGGATCGTAAAAACGGTTGATTTCGACGAGGGGCGATTGGTAACACAATTGAACTCCTGCAGGTTAGCCTTTGTGTATGGCCCGGGCATAGCAAAGTGGGATTTATCCACATAGATTGAACGAATGAAATTGAATCACAATTATAATAAAATGGTCGATCTCGAAAAATAAGCTTAAATCGGTTATTGTTGCAACCCTTGAGGCAATGTTGCATATTACTACCTCCCTCCTGCAGGTTTTGCTATAGTTGCACTTTCTTTTTGACTTTTGCAGGTTTCTCAAAGTTTTACATGTTATTACCTGTCAATTGCGGGTTTTCCCCACCCCTCCTGGCAACCGAGGAACAACGCCATGTGACTACAGGTATCACCGGGTACGAATTTCAAGCTATATATACCCCACGATCCAATCTAATCCAGTGTGAAAAATATCGAAATATGGTTAAAGTTACTGTTGCTGGTGCCGCCGGAGGAATCGGCCAACCTTTGTCGTTGTTATTGAAGTTAAACCCCCAGGTCACCGAGTTGGCCCTCTTTGATATCGTCAATGCCGAGGGGGTCGCTGCCGACTTATCACACATCAATACGCCTGCGGTTGTGACAGGTCACCAACCTGCCAACAAAGAAGACAAGACTGCTATTACCAACGCGCTTAAGGGTACGGACTTGGTGGTCATCCCTGCTGGTGTGCCCCGGAAACCCGGCATGACTAGAGCCGACCTTTTCAATATAAACGCCTCCATTATTAGAGACTTGGTGGCCAATATTGGACGTACCGCACCCAACGCCGCTATTCTCATCATTTCCAACCCCGTCAACGCCACTGTACCTATTGCTGCCGAGGTCTTGAAGAAATTGGGAGTATTCAACCCACGCAAGTTGTTTGGTGTCACCACTTTAGACGCAGTTAGAGCAGAAACCTTTTTGGGAGACTTGATTGGCGTATCGCCTTCTTCGTTGAAGGGCCAAATTTCTGTCATTGGTGGCCATTCAGGTGACACTATTGTGCCCTTGATCAATACTACGCCTGCTATCTCAGCCAAGGTTTCCAAGTTATCAAAGGCCCAATATGAAGCGTTTATTAATAGAGTCCAATACGGTGGTGACGAAGTGGTTAAGGCAAAGAACGGTGCTGGTTCCGCCACTTTGTCCATGGCTTACGCTGGCTACCGTTTTGCTGAAGGTGTGTTGTCCTCCTTGACGGGCACCCCTACCAGTACAAGTTCCATTCCTGATTCCTCTTACGTCTACTTGCCTGGTGTGCCTGGTGGGAAGGAATTTGCAGCCAAGTCCTTGAACAATGTTGATTTCTTTTCTGTTCCGGTTGTGTTAGAAAACGGTGAAATCAAATCGTTTGTCAACCCACTTGAGAAATTGAAGGTTACCGATACGGAAAAGAAATTGGTTACTACTGCTTTGGGTGGATTGGAGTCTTCTATTGCCCAAGGTACTAACTTTGTCAAGGGATCTAAGCTATAAATTATTTATAACGAGAATATATGAACTGCTTTTCGAAACAAAACCTGTAGCTAAAACATTACACCAATACAATTTTTTTTATAAGATCAGGAACGCTGCCTTTAAATACTTCCAATAATATGAAACTTTCCTAAGTATTAGACAATTATGAGACAATTATAGTAAGTTATTGGTATTTTTCTTTGTAATTGTTAAGTTAACGATACGGATCCTTGCAAATATTGAAACTAACATTCTGATTTATAATAAATTGTAGAATATATTCACTTTACTTCATATACATAAAGGTTGTAACCTTCTTAAAATTAAATTAAAGTTCTCCAAAACCTAATGATGACAAGCAACACTTCTTCTTTGGATAACAGAAAACACAATTACCTAGAATCAAGGCAAGTTCTTGGAAATTCAGAAGCAAATATTGTAAGAATAAACCGACTGGTTAAAAACATCAGGACCTCACTATTTTAAAAACAAAATAAAGCAAAAAAAATGCAAAAAAATAATGACTCCGACGCGGTTCGAACGCGTGCATCTTTACGATAATAGAACTTGAGTCTATCGCCTTAACCACTCGGCCACAGAGCCATTTGATATGAGTGAGAGTTTCTTGGTTTGATATCCAAATGTTCAGAAAGTCAAAACAGCAACCACTAAAACGATTTGTTAGAATTATTAGTAGTGTTATCTTGTTATTTCATGAGCAAAAGTAATTGAAATATGTAAAACACTAACCTTGACTCTTGGTACTGTTAACCGGTAAAACTTTACAATTTTGGTTAAATATTGCAGTCAAGAAATGCACTGGTACTAAGTATTGTGAGCTCAATAAACCGTGCCCGTGCCCAAGTGCTTTCTACGTTGCATGTAGTCAAAACTATCTGCATAGGAGAGTTTTCTTATTCTAGACAGTTCTACTGACTGGCAAGCGCATTTCTCCAATGCCGCAAAAGTTGATCGAGGTTGCATAAATATCTTCCTTTTGTGGATTGTCAAAGACTATAAATATATGGTGCCTTCACTTCAACTAATCGCAATTGAATAAACCACTCTTCTTTTCATTCTGACTAACACCGAGGACCCATTTGTGGTGAGGTGGTGGTTTCACAAAGAAGGATTCCAGTAACCGCTGCCATTGATAGCACTCCCTGCCCCGGTTGTTGGCTAAACTGGGGAATCACAGGTCGAGACACTACAAGAAACTTCAGGTTTCGGATTCCTACTCTTCAAGAAAGGTGAACATCAACCTGTAAATAGTATTTATATTGAATTAGAGGCTTATTTTTATGGCACCGTAGCGGGGGTATGATACTCCTCAGTGTATATCAGTCTCCTTTACTACTTAGAAATATTCAAACAGTAAACAAAATTTGAGCGGAAGTGCTTGAGATATTAACAGTAATAGAACTCATCACTTTGAACTTAGTCAAAGAAGTTTCGTATCAAAGCTGACTTTTCGGTAAAGCTTAATAATTCTGTACGGTTGCAGCCACATGGGCCGGGTGCGAAATTCCATGTTCTATAAATAGAAAATACTAACACTTGCTCCACCATTATTCTCGGATCGACTCTCTATAGTGACACCGCCAATCTGTGTTAGTATTTTCCGCTCGCTTAATCTCGGATACGCGCCTTACCGGACCCTGTTTACCTCTTTGAAGGAAAACAGTCCGCCTTTATTTGACACATATTCTCGCATTTAAGACTTGATTTTTCTGCATTTATCAAATTTATCAATATTTCCAAATCTTCTCAACACAGAGACATGACTACCAAGTACAAGCCTTTACTGCAAAATATTCCCTCTGAGCCAGAATCTGATGATGACAATGTTGCAGTAACAAACCTTAACTTACAACCTAATGCGACGAATCGCATTTTATGGATAAGGGGGTCGTCACTGGAGGACGCTACATACGTTTGGGTCAATTCTACAGACATGATCGATGATTTGAAGGACCAAATCTTGGTAAAGTTTTGCAATCACTTTCCTCAAACAGATAAGTCAAGCTTATTGGTGAAAATCCAGAGGGGAGGAAACTACATTAGGTTTCTGCCAGATGATAGTGTATTTTCCTTAATGGACGAATACAATCCTAGTGGCAGCACTGCTCAGGATGCGTTCGAAGTTTCTCTTGCATATGTAAGTGTTAACCAAGAGATGGCGCCAGTTTTAAAATACTTGATGGCACATTCCGACATTTTTTTAGGCGTACTTTTCTTTTTGATATTGGTTTTTGCTTCAATCGTTTCAAAATTATAACTGGAATCTGACTAGGCCCGGAATGAATTTACTTGGATTCTCCCTATGAGGGGATTGGGCTTTGAAATCAAACCGTCTGCTCCCCATTGGAGAAGTATTTTTATAGTAGGATAGAATACAATACACAATTATGAATTTTTTTTGCTGTAGAATTGTTTATTAATTATAGATGGTAGATAGTTAATACATCAACCTAAGCTATGTTTAGTAAGTGGTTCATGGTATGTCAATTACTCAATTTTAAGTACAGCAAGAAAGCCTGCGTAGCGTAATGGTTAACGCGTTTGACTTCTAATCAAAAGATTGCGGGTTCGACTCCCGCCGTGGGTTCTACAATGCGGTTTTAGCTCAGTTGGGAGAGCGTCAGACTGAAGAGATTCAGTCACAGTTAATCTGAAGGTCCTGTGTTCGATCCACAGAAATCGCATTCTTTTTTGCATCTTCTAGGGCTACAATGTCTAGATTACCAGTAAGTAATGGTATTCTACGTCTTTATTCCATAGGATATGATATTAATTAGACACGCCGAGAAATGAACAGTATTATATGTCAACATGCTTTGAGATGGCCACCAACCCTCTATCTCTGTTGGACCAGGTGACATAGTTGGGGCTATAGTGCAACAATTCGTTGTAAGCTGGAATAGGTGCTTCATCTTCCTGAGGCGTCAAATCGGCCCAGAAACACTTGATTTGAACTCCCAACTTGTTGAGAACCTCTCCTTCAACTTGGTTCAAATCAAGCAAATCTGGAACCCATTGGAACGCCAAATGATAAGAGGCATTCCAGTCCAATTTGTTCAATTGGAGCTGGTTAATACCACCCAAGTTCTTGAACACGTAGTTCCCTTCCTTGTCACGGGAAGAACCTTCAGGAATGCCCTGGGTGTCAATAGTGGCGGCAGCAGACTTTGCTTTCTTATCCTTTTTAGGTTCCTTTTCCTTATCAGCCGGATTTTTATAAATTATTACGGTTTTCACGGGAGAATCCTTTACCCTAGAGGATTTGATACCTCTAGCAGATACTTCCTTGAAGTCCAAGACACATAATCTGTTTTTAGGAGCCTTAATTTCAAGTTCTGCGGTCAACAATCCAAACGGACCATTGTCAGAAGACGAGTTTTTAATAATGTTGGTCACAACATAGTCATCAAATGATGTCACACCAGGGACCAAGTGGGGAGGTAACTCGCTTTTGTACGAACAGATTTCAATTCCATCCAGAGAAGTGTCACACACCAAAGGTGCACCGCTAAGCTTAACTGAAGGCAAATCGTTTAAAACTTCTCTCATAGGAGAGTTGATTCTTCCCAATGAAGACACATAACTAGCTTTTGCCGAAACATCCAAGTCAATAGACTGCAAGAATCTCAACTTCAATGGGTTCAATTGGTCAAATGCCAGAGTGCTAGAGATCAAAATGAGCCCGATAGAGATAACGAGCAACAAAGTGGTGATGATAAATCTGTTGAACTTGAAAACAAACGGCAAGAATGGAACAGATAATGCAATGGCAAGTAACTGAATGAAGTAATAAATCTGTTTTTCTGCAAGTAGCGATTCCTGAATAGATTTATTCAAACCATCCAAGATTAATAAACCGGAATTATAGATCAACAAAACTGAGATAGGAACAACAGTAAGAAATTGAAGAGACCAATCATAACTGAACGATTTCAACACCGACTTCTTAGCAGACTTAACAGAAATGCTAGAAGATTGCAGTGAAATGTCTCTTGGATCAATTTCTTCTTGAGAGCCATAGTTTGCGTTTTGTTCTCTTAACAATGGCTGAGCTGCAGCCAAATCATCCTGAGCTATTTGCTTAGGAGAAATCTTAAATGTCCAACTGAGCAAACCAAGAACAGAAGCAACAGCTTGAAGGAGGAACAAGATGGGGATAGGGAATTCACCAGTGTGGTCGTCACCAATCTTATTGTTTGAGAGTTTGACGGTGGACCACACCAATGCGACCCAGTAAAGGAATGAGACTTCAATCAATACGATCAATTTTTCGTCATGGTTAACGACATTGTGACCCTTGAACAAATAGTTGATGGAATTCAAAATAAAGTAGTTCAAAACAAGGAACGTAGCATAGAGGGTAATCACAATTAATCCATACGAGGAGTTGGGCAAGAACTCATTAACAGAAACAACCAAATTTTCAGTAACGAGGCCCAAAAAGAAGGCCGAAACAAAAATTGACACTGGAAGCTTAATGATGTTGACAAAGCTGAGTTCCCAATTCTGTTTCAGTTGAAACACCACAAATAAAAATGGAATACTGAGAAATGGAACAATGACCAAGAGGGCAATGTTAGCAACAACCAACTTGGAAATTGGCAAGACAAAGAAATGGTTGAAAAAAGTGGCAAAACTTGCATATTCTATAGAGACATCTTCTCCATTCAAGTATTCTTCATCCAAGTCAACTGCGTGGCTAGTAAACTTTTCGGTAAAGTCCAAGGCATTTGATAACATGTGCCACAAAGACTTAATATTGATATTGTTAATGTTGTCACCAGCAGTGTGGTAAAGATCTCTAGGCTTGTAAAAAGCTAAGTCAAGACCTCTGAGTCCACCCTTTTCCTTGTAAACCTTGTAATCTGTTTCACTGTGAATCAAACGATTGTTGAACCCTTGTTGGAAAATCGAAGTACCGTGGGGGTATCTAACACCCTTGAAGAACTTGACGATTCCGTAATCAGTACCTCTGAATAAAATGGCCTTCCCACCAGCACCAGTGCCTTCCAAGTTCAAAAAGTATTTAAGTTGCTTGAACCAAGGGTGTTCCAAAAAAGAGGTTGCACCGTACAATCCAAACTCCTCGTCATTGTTGTAATTGAAAATAATGGTACGGGTCGGTTGTTTGACCTTTGGCGAAGAGTAGTAGTACAAGACTCCCAACAAACTGGCAATACCCATACCGTCATCAGTGACACCAAAGGAAGTAGGAACGGAGTCGTAGTGGGCACTGAGTAACAATGCAGGTAATTTGTCGTCAGTACCATTTATTCTGACGACCAAGTTGTTGCTTTCGTAGTAAGAAACCGAGTTGAACTTGTTGTTGTTGCTAGGGGTGTTGAACAATATGTTATTGGTATAGTTCAAGTCGTTGTCGTATTCGATGTATTTCTTGGAACCAATGGCGCCAAGAATGGCCTTTTCAAGATAGTCATGGACGTAGTCATTGCCACGGGAACCGTACGAATGTTCGTACCTGGCGATGTTTTGTAAGTCAATCCAGGAGTCATTAAGTAAGTTTGATTCAAACTTATTGTCGGGCAATTGGACGCTAAAATCCAAGTCATTATCAAGCACAGATAATACGTAAGTGGTCACAAACGTTAAAAACACAAGCAAGGTCAACGACGTCTTCCTGTAACCAAAAGTGTTGCGGATGACCAGGACAAAGACGTTGTCTTTTTCCTTAATAGAGCTGCTCCTGCTAACGCCTGCAAGTGCATTATCATCACTTTCATTGTGATGGTTGGGTTCCGTCATTATATCTTCGGCAAAACAAACTATAGCACAAGCAATTGATAAAGTGTCATCCGAATTAGAGCCTTTGCTACGGCTGGCATGAGGGCCTGAAAGGGAATATCCTGCACACACGCATCTGCGAAAAAACAAAACAAACAATCACAATTAACTCTACTAATGACAAAAAAAACGTTTGGGGAGTGCGTGTGCAGGACGCACTAAATATCAAGATAATTTGCCCAAAATGGTTCAGATCTCCAGAACACTTTAACTACACACCCAATGCCAGAATTTGCTCCATTGAAGAACGATTTGATTCTTAGAGCCGCCAGAGGCGAAAAGGTTGAAAGACCACCAATCTGGATTATGGTATGTTAGAAAGCACCGGCGATTAGGGGATAGACCTTGATGAGCAACATGAACTAACCCTTTTTAGAGACAAGCAGGCCGTTATTTGCCAGAATACCACAAGGTTAAAGATGGTCGTGACTTCTTTGAGACTTGTAGAGATGCTGAAACCGCTTCTGAAATCACGATCCAACCAGTGGTTCGTTATGAAGGTCTTATTGATGCTGCTATTATTTTCAGTGACATTCTTGTGATTCCTCAAGCCATGGGGTTCGAGGTTGAAATGATTGACGGCAAGGGACCGGTCTTTGTTGACCCATTAAGAAAGCCCGAGGATTTATCCAGAGTCAACTTTAAGCCGGACATTTTGACCTCCTTGGATTGGGCATTCAAGTCCATCACCCTCACCAGAACCAAATTGAACGGTAGAGTTCCATTGTTGGGTTTCGTTGGTGCTCCATGGACTTTGATGGTTTATATGGTTGAAGGCCAAGGGTCTAAGATGTTCAGATTTGTCAAGGAATGGATTTATTCCTACAACAAGGAATCTCACCAATTGTTGCAGGCCACAACTGACGCCTGTATCGAATTTTTGGCCCAACAGGTTGTTGCTGGTGCTCAAATGTTGCAAGTGTTTGAATCGTGGGCCGGAGAATTGGGTCCAAACGAATTCAACGAATTCTGCTTGCCTTACTTGAGACAAATTTCGGCCAAGTTGCCAGAAAGATTGAAGGAATTGGGTATTACTGAAAAGATCCCTTTGACTGTCTTTGCCAAGGGTGCCTGGTACGCCTTGGACGACTTGTGTGAATCTGGCTACGATACTGTTTCCTTAGACTGGCTCTACAAGCCAGAAGACGCCGTCAAGGTCGTTAACGGCAGAAGAATTACATTGCAAGGTAACTTGGACCCAGGTATCATCTACGGTTCCGACGAAGTTATTTCCCAAAAGGTTGAGGCCATGATCAAGGGTTTCGGTGGTGGCAAGCAAAACTACATCATCAACTTTGGTCACGGTACCCACCCATTCATGAAGCCAGAAAAGGTCGAACAATTCTTGAAAGCTTGCCATGAATTTGGAAAGAAGTAGAGTTTAGTTGTATATACAGTAATGGTTATTAAAATTGACGTGACTCATTGAAACATGTTTTGTCTTATAAAGGGCATTCCTTTGATGTAGTCGCAAAAACTGAAAATTGTCGCCACCACTCTTCACCAATGTCGTTAAATAAGGACGAATTATACCTTTATGACCTAGCTCCTAGCGTTACCGACTCGTTAGAGTTGCTATACTTTGACTCAGTAACACACGAGGTAGCCAAACAGGAGGCACAACAGCAGAACACGCCGCCACCAGCGCCCACTCCAAAGGCACGGACACAAGATCCCAGTTACTACAAGTCAGATCTCCACCGCTACAACCTTAAACGAGCTTTGAACAACCTCCCACCGTTAAACGAAGATGAATTTGATGACTTGTTGGAGAAACAATCCATAGAGAGTTTGTCAGGTTCAGACACAGAGGATGAAGACGAACCAGACACCGAGGAACTCAAGCTCCAAACATTGTTGAGCAAGTTGTCTGTCATAGACGAAGACGGTGACGAGAATACCGTCAGTTACTTGAACACCAACTCTCCCTACTTGTTGTTTAAGTCTCCAGCATTGAACTCAGACCTGGCCTTAGCGGTGTATCGATCTGTTTTTAGCGATCCAGAGTTACAGAAGCCACTCGAAACGTTACAGGGGTTTTCAAAGCTTAAGAACCACAAGAGTGCATTGTTCATGATTGGAGGTGGTCATTTTGCAGGTGCCATTGTCTCACATACCCCCAAGAGTACCAAGGGTAATGCACCCAATCTGAAAGAGTCAAGACAAGAGCAGGCTGTTAACATAATAGAAAGCAAGACTTTCCACAGATACACGGTGAGAAGAAAACAAGGTGGTTCCCAGAGTGCTAGTGATAATGCCAGGGGAAAGGCCAACTCTGCCGGGTCCAGTATAAGACGTTATAATGAACAGGCTTTGATTAAAGAAGTTAGAGAGCTTCTTTCTCAATGGAACCATCACTTGAAAGACTGTCATTCCATCTTCATAAGGGCAAATGGTGCTTCTAACAGAAAAATCTTGGTTGGTTACGAAGGTGCTCCATTGAAGAACAACGATCAAAGGATTAAAAGTTTCCCGTTCACAACCAAGAGAGCTACAACTTCCGAATTGAAGCGTGCTTGGATCGAGTTGTCGTATTTCAGTATTGTTGAATTGCCTAAGGTAAATGAAAAGGCAAAGAAAAAGCTTGAAAAGGATACGAGCCCAACGCCACTGAAACAACAACAGATCGAAACAAGAACTCCGCAAGAGATAGAAAATGAAAATCATTCTGATGAACTAGTCAGTCTATTAAGAAAACAAAAGGCTCCAAAACTTATCAGTTATATACGCTCGAGTAAAATCGACCCCAACACATTCAAACTCACACCTGAATTCAAGTATGCAAACTATCCAACACTTTTACACTTTGCATCGGCTTCTGGTTTCAACCACATGATTCAGATACTATTAGTCAACTTGAAAGTTGATCCCACACAGCAAAATCAGTTTGAAAAAACTCCTGTTGAAATAGCAGGTGACCTTAATACCAAAAGAGCATTCCAAGTGGCAAGATATAAACTTGGTGAAGCATATTGTGCCTGGGATGATGCCAAGGTGGGTCCTGCTAGATCAAAGGAAGAGTTTGATGCCGAGGACGAAGCAGAAGCAGAACGTATCAGTGCAGAGAAGCGACGTTTGATAAAGGAGGAATTGGACAAGAAAACTGAATTAGAGTTAAAGCAACCCAGGTTTTCTTCTAGCGGTGCCTTAAGCACTGGCACCAAATCAAATGACTTAACTGGACTCTCAGATCAACAGAAGATGAGATTGATGCGTGAACAAAGAGCACGGGCAGCAGAGGCCAGATTTAAAGGAGGGGCCTAAATGCTTTCTCGGCAACTAACCTTAGTCATCACATAACTAATAGATACATTGCCTTCACTCACGAAGGATTTGTTGTTTATAATATTCTGTAGAACAGAATCAGGCACGCCCTTCTTGGCTTGCTTATTGTTCGGATTAAAATGCTTGTAATTCTGCAAGGCACTCTTGATGGTCGCGGCAGGATTCTTCTGAGAGGCAACTTGTTGCTGCAAATCTAAGGCGGACATCCATGAGCTATGCCTCGAAGCAATTTCTTCGTCGGAATCCGTATCTAGATCATCAATAACCTCGCCATCTCCTATGCATCCACATCCCAAAAGATCGTGAGTATTGGACATGGTTGTCTGGTCAATTTCAAACAAGTTTCTCAAATCATCGTAATCAAAAACATCAGACTTAGAGCTAGAGTCATCATCCAAGAATTTAGAGCTCAAATTACTCTTCATTAGCTGTCTTTGAAATATTTTTTCATCGATACATCCCGAAGTCAAAAGACGATAAATGTAGCAAGGTTTGGTTTGGCCATCACGATGGATTCTCGACATTGACTGTAAATCAACCGACGGATTCCAATCATTATCAAACAATATAAGTCGCGAGGCACCAACCAAATTGATTCCCATTCCTCCAGATTTCGAGGACAACAAAAACACATTAATTGTCGGCTCTTTATTGAATTCATTGACTAATTTGTTTCTGACATTTTGTGGTGTCGAGCCGTCCAAACGCAAGAATTTAAGATTGAGCTTTTTCAATACAATCTCCAACAAGTCGAGAGTCTTGGTATAATTTGAGATCAAAACAATCTTTTCCTTTGAACTTTTGATCTCAAGTAATAGTGGCACAAGGACGTTGATCTTACCCGAAGATGTGGAGAGCGAGCCTAACATTTCCGATTTCTCGTCAAAAGATCTAAAAAGCTCATCATCTGCTAATAAGGATGGTGAATTGCATATCTTTTTGAACAAATTGATTAATGTAAATGCTTGATTGGCAGAATCATTTAGCAAAACACTGAACTTCTTTTGTTTCTTAATAAAATCAATTAACTTGATTTGTAAAGGTGTAGGCGGGACGAACAATACCACATCAGTTTTATCGGTGAGGTAGTTCGACAAAATGCTTTGTGTTCGTCTAAGAATGAATTTCTTTGTTACCTTGATTAAACTGTTAGAAACCGATTCTCCGTTCCTCTTTACTTCTGGATCAATGCAATTAATGTCTCTTGATTTCAAGATTGGAGCAATGTACTTCTTTTGGAATTCCTTAAACTCTCCTAGAATGCCTGGGTTTACAAAGTTAATGATGGTGTAGAATTCGACCAAATCATTTTGGATAGGCGTTCCCGTTAAGAGAACTTTTCTTGGGACATTGAAACTTGTCAAATGATTCAAAACTTTGTTAGTACTGCTTTTGAGTCTGTGGCCCTCATCACAAACCATCAAGTCAAATTTAATATTGGATAATTCTTCACGGTAAGTGGACACTTTCTCATAATTGATGATCAAGACGTTGTAAACATTCAAGTTTCCAAAGCTTAGCAAGTTCTGTTTATCAGAAATTGAGCTGGAACTACCATTTAAAGTAAGAATGTTGATTCTGTGTAGACCCAACCATTTTTTGAATTCCAGTTTCCAATTATTTATAAGTGTCACTGGACAGCAGATCAATATTTTGTTTAACACTGGTTTGTTTCGATTCACAAAAGGATTTTGCTTAAACAAGGTCCATATCAAGGTGATGGTCATCAAGGTTTTGCCTAAGCCCATTTCATCGGCTAACAAACAACCAGTAGTCTCAGGGTCTGTGAAACCCATGACGCCGTTATAAAGAAACTTGACGCCCTCAACCTGATGAGGTCGTAATTTACATGAAAGGTCAGGATCAACTGTAAGATCTTCCATGTCTTTCCGATTTATAGGAGCTGCAAGCAATAAGGATTGAGGTTTTGGCGGTTCTGGTACTGGTACATAATCTTTTGGAACGACTTTTTTAAACGACAGTTGTTGAATAGTCTCCGGAACGAAAAGTGGTTCGGGCAGAGGTTGCTCCTGGATCTGTGTCTGAGTCTGGTCCAGCTCAACGGGACAATCAATTTGTATCTCGTTCTGGCCCACTGACAAGATGGTGTCTAACCAGTCACCTTTCATATTGGTGAATGTCTTTTTGCCCATTTGTTTGCCTAAATCGTCTTTAAGTACCACGGTACACGAGTTGTCCAGGTATTGTAGGGTGATATAACCATCGCCATCCCAGGTTTTGTTCTTTTTGGTGGAACGCTTTCTCCATTGGACTAAATATTTCGTTGAGCCGGCGATAGGAGTCGTGGACGAAGAAAGCCGAAAAACTGATACTTTAGGAGCAGAAATCGGAGCAGCTACTGGAGAAGCAGGCGTGACTGACGGAATAGGAGCTTTGTTTACTTTGGACGGTGCTCGATTTCTCGAAAGAACGATTCTGTTTCGAGGCTTGAATGGTGCCTGAACGTCTTCTTTGGGTGTCGGAGCTTTGGCAACCTTTTTCTTTGGAGGCGGATCTTCCAGAGGATGTTTCCTCTTGGCCTCAACATTGATCCTTGGAGGTTTAAACGGGGCACTTGGTTTGGCGTACATGAAGTGTTTATACGCGGCGCGTAAACAAAATAAATACACTTACAAAGTGGCGTCAAGATGCCAGGCGAGCATCAATGGAAGAAAAAGCGTGAATACGAACCAACGGGAATAAACTAACTTGTCGTCGTGCATGCACGAAAGCATGAAGCGTAAGTACGTAGACCAGAAGTGGAATAGAGAACGGAAAGCGCTGTTGAGTACAGCTGGAAAACGGTACATCTACATGTGATGCTGCTTGAAGTGTAAGCTTGTAAGCTTGCAAGGTACAACACCATCGCCGTTTTATCATATTAACGTACATTAAGACCCTAAAGATTTACACGTAGGAACGTTTCACGTACCCGAACCCGAACCCGAACCCGAACCTAAACCAACAAGAACATCATCTCTGGTTGATTCTTTACATTCAAGCATGCACGGCATCGTTGCCAAACAAGTAGTAGTAGCCTCTGGACAACGAAAACATGATATTTGCCGGCAAATACGAGAACACACCATAGCCCACAATGACAATGAAGGAAAGCAAGAACATATGCAAGATGAAGCTCTCGGTCTTGGTCAACATATAGTGCGGGAAGTGGTGGTAGTATAGCTGGTAAGCTCTAGCAGGAGTAGCCATTCTGAACAAGGTATTTGGTGATATCAAACGAACGACGGACTCGGAACCAAGTGATATGGAGAATGAATGTATGTCAAGCTCTGTAGCAGTGGAGGAGGCACAGTCGAAAAATTGAATTTTCTCAACTTGTTTACAGCATCCTGTCTCCAATTAAGGTTACAGGCTGTTTGGCCGGTTATCGGCGCCAAAAATGTCGACTGATCCGACATTTCCTCGACCCCGTCACTCACCGGTTCTTAGTTCCTACATATGCGCTATACATTCGTTCTACTTTCTACTCTCTGCACCGCCTCAGACTAAACCAATTATTCTTTCTGTCGCTAAGCGTTGTACTAAAAGAATTAGGCCACAAAAAAAACCAAAATTACGAGGGTTCCGGCGTATCACAACCCCGATAAATTATTGCACTGTATGCTCCATGCATTTGTAATCTCATCACAAGCAAACCCCAAGACGTCTCAGGTATCTAGAACAGTTTAGGGATCCCGTTTCCAGCCGTTTTATCTCAGCATAGACCTGACGTGGGATTTAGACAGATCCGCGCCTGCCTGCAGGAACAGCGAAACACTGCGATGAAAAACCCATCTCATCTACAAGTTGTCGAGACTAAACAATGCGTACAGCCGTTGCCGAATCGTCCGGTACGGATCCAGAAATGCCTGATCTTGCTTCTCTAAAGAAGCAGCTCATTTCATTAAAAAACCACGACGAAAACCAACTCGATTCGCATTTCTCCGTTTTATATTCCACGCTTGAAACTTATTACCGAGATGGATTTCCAAATGACAAACAATTGATCCTTCTTAATGATGTTCTATCGATCTGTATACTTAGAATGTTCCAGTATGTTAAGGCCAACAGGCTTGACCTACAAGTATCCAAATCTCAGATTGACCTCATATTCGATTACATCTTCAACTACTTGAACCATACCCACAACCCCGTAGTCAACTCGCTCAATTCTATCCTAGTCAAGCTCATAAGCTTGGTAAATGTATGCTTTAATCAATCTGTGTTTCAAAGCTGGATCAACAAAATCATGAACGCAACCATCACCAAAAATTTGTACAATACACTAGAGATTTTATCTAAACAGGTCAATCCAGATTACATATTGTCACAATATCCAACCTTCCCCCAAAATTGCATACAACAATTGAATTCTGATTCATTAGCGAATTCAATTTCCAAAACCTTCATTGCTGTATACTCACGTACTTACCGTTCCGACCCTCAAGAGTGGTACGCCTCATGGAGACAGCACATAATCACCGGTCTAGACAGCGATGAGAGAAGCCAAAACTTACAGATATACTTACTTCCAGGACTATTCCAAATCTGTCCAGAAAGTTTGCAATATTTGATAGATGAATACAAGACAGCTTCAGACGAACGACAAATTGACACCTTAATTGCATTGTTGAAGATTGGTCAAGACTTGGCCCTTATCAACCCACTCAATACGATTGATAATGATATCTTGAAAAGCTACCTAGTTCATCTCAATCCTAAGTTCAGACTCAACTCCTTGGGATTATTACTTGGGGGGTCAACCAAGACAAAATCTTTACCGATTCCCGTCCAGACTTATACCCTCGTCATTGAAATGAAGATAATCGATATTTTCTTGAATGACTTCGAAAATGTCGAAGTTAGAAACAATTTCATTTCACTATTGAGTCAGTTTCTCAGTACAAGATTTAAAGACTCTCGGTACGCATTGGAGAAGGAGAGAACGAAGTTGCTAAAGAAAAACTTCAATCCCGAAAGACAACTAGAAATCACAACGTATATCAAAGAGGCAGATAACTTCGTATCGTGGCTAATCGATGACCTCGTAGCACGTTTGAATGTTGGCTCCAATTATTCCGAACTCATTACTTCCATGCAACTATTACAAGTAATTTCCAAAATCGATATTCCGGTGAACATCTATGATTCGCAAATCCTAATTGAAGCCTTGATCCTAAACTTGTTTAACAACTATGAAAACATTAGGGAACAGAGCTTGGAGATGTTGATAAATGGTCCTAAACCAGAACAGTTACTAGCATCATTTCCAGATACAAGAATTAAGGAGCTTTTTGAAGAGGCCTGTTACTTACTTCACAGCTTGACTGGACGGAAGAGTGAAGGTGCAGCCAAATGCATCGAATTCATCTGCATTTACCACAGTAAGATAGAACAGGCACCTTCAAAAGTTGTGATGATTTTCAATACTCTCCTTTTGGAAATCCAAAACGGGATCAAACTTTACAATGAAGACAGTACTAGCAGAAATCGTTTTGTCCATGGTAGCTTCAAGGCCATGTATTTACTTTTAACTAGAGTGTCTGCGATGGAGAACGAAAGCTTTTTCAGAGAAACTTTTCAAACATTGATAACATGTATTTTTCAAATATGGGAATCCATGAAGCCAATATTATCTGGTTCGATTGACGAAGAAGAAGAAGTGATCGCGGACGAAGACAAGCTATTAGTAACGTACAGTTGGAAAGTTATCAAGGATTCAAATGTATTGTTGAATCAGATTTTGCAATCAGGTTTAATTGATGACAGCTTATTTTTGGTGTGCTGTGACTTAATTATAGACCAGCTTGCTACGATCACCCATCGTGGTGCATTCTCTTCCATTTACCCTTCCTTTATATCTATCTGTGAGATTTGTTTCAAGTCTGAATCCTTAGCACACCATCCTATCCAGTGGGTCACCAATAACCTAGCATTGATAGAGTCCAAAAACCAATACATTTCTCGGAGATCTGGGGGCATTCCGTTTTTGATTTCAGGAGTGTTGAATGCTTCTAAGATTACAGATCATAATCGGAACTTAATCCAATCTAGCATTGACAATTTGGTTGAAATAGCACAGAAACCATTTCATCACATTGCAGACGAGAAAGTTGATATTCCACAAGTACATGCATTCAACAGTATCAAGCAAATTTTCACTGAAAGTTCTTTGGCAAATGAAAGTTTGGAGTTTGTTGAAGTTTCGTTGGATTTGTCGTTGAGAAACTTTACTTCTGATAACTGGTCAGTTAGAAATTGTGCCGTTATGCTTTTCAGTACCATCCAGCAGAGGATCTTTGGAAACAAAAAGCTGTCCAGTTATCCTGCTAAACTATTTTTCAGCAAATTCCCTAAACTTGATGGATTATTGTATGAAAAACTTGTGGAAAGTTTCGAACAATCAGAATCCACCGAACAGACACATAAAGACAATCAGATTTTATTCCCTGTCATGTTAATTCTATTAAAGCTCAATGCCTCATCTGGCGAGCCAAAGTTGGAGAAATTCAGAGATATTCTATTGAAGTTCTTGGGGAACAAGTTTTGGAAGATCAGAGAAATAGCTGCAAGATGTGTTTCATCTATTTTCACAAAGCAAGAGATTATCGATTTTGCAACCAAAATGTTTGCAAACGACGAGTTGAAACCCAATCAAATTCATGGTAGTTTGTTGGTCTTGTTGGAAAGTGTCACCAAGTTTCATGACGCTAAAACCGCATACCTTATCCGTACCATGTTGTTGGACAAAATTGACATTTTCTTATCTATGTCTCATGTTATTGTGAGGATGTTTGTGAAGTTGATTGCTAACTTGAATATATCAACACTTACGGAAGTACACCTCAATAAATTGGGCAATTTCATAGTTACTGGAATAACTTCTCAAGATGAGAGACTTGATGGAACTCGCCAAATGGCGTTGGCGGATTCTACTGAATTGCTCTTGTCTCAGTATTTGATAATTGAAGATTTAGAGAACTTGACCGATTTGCTTGCTTTGGGCTTGGAGAGTGATTTCTATTTTGTGCAATTATCTGTATTGAAATTTATTGAATGCAACTACGCTTCTTTAGAAAAACTAGGAGTGTTCTCTTCTATCAGTCACAGTGTTTGGGGATTAATTGAAACGAAGAGATGTTGGGAATTTGTTAAAGCAACAGGCTTGGAAACATACTCATTAATGATTACACACGACGATTCAACAAGAAATGAAGATCGTGTCAAGATATTATTTGAATTCATTGCAGGAACAAACGAAGACATTAGATTGAAGGCTTTGGAATGTCTAGGTTCGTTGCAATTGGAAGAACAAGATACAAATTGTTTCTTGAATACTTGCAAGGAATTCTGCCAGGATTTGCAATCATACAAATTTCGCTTTTCTTCTATTAGTGCATTGGTTCTGTTTGTTAGTTCATACGAAGATGGCCAATCGAAGGACTTGATTCAAGCGTTATACATTTTGTTTTATGGTGGTCTTAACGATGACGACGAAGTCATTAGAAACATCTCGGCAACTTGCTTGTCCAAATTCTTTGGATTTAATGGATTAGTGAATCCTGTTTATTTGCGGTTCCACTTTGGGGAATTGTTAGTTGGAAAGTTTGATAAGGAGGTTATCGTGGAGGTTTTATTGCAAAACTATTCTGATATTTGCCTCAGTCACGAAGAAGAACAATACTTGAAGCACGAAAAACTGGGCTCAGAATCCCTATTTGATATTGAAGAAGTCAATTTATACAAAAATAATGTCCACGTTATCAAATTGATAAATCAATTATTGTCCAACTTGGGTGTTGGTCCAGGCAACAATGAAACCCTCAAAAAGTACGTCTCCAACGATGTTGCCATCTGTAATGAGTACAGAGACAAGAGAAATCAATTCAAATGGATCGACGATTCGGCCATTACCCATATTTTACTTAGAACCGACGCCTTAAGCAAAAGTTTTTAAATAAAACGACGATTCTCCAACTGCTTCCCTGTAGACTGCAAAACCAAGTCTGCAACACGAAACAATTTGAAGCCCTCTTTGGGAATATCCGGGTAACACACCGGTGAATTTCCATATAAAAATCCAGCAGAAAAAATTGTATTCCAAAATTTTATCAACAATCCCAAACCACTCTGGCAATCTACCTGCCAGTAACCAATGTGTAAGTAACACTAGACAAGGGTTTTCTGATGAATAATTATAAACTACAACGAATTTCTTCACCTGAACACACCGTGTAGATCAAAAATAATTTCAGAGCTTTTTAACACTGATAACCCTTCAAAAACTTCAGTTTTCTAGTCAATGATACTAACAGAACAGCTTCGAATTCATAGTTAATAAACGGACATTGGAAAACATTATTGTAGTAATCACCAGCTGTAGGCGAACTAGATGTAACAAGCTTTATTGAATATCGGAAGTTAGAGCTAGGGGAGTGTGCGATGGGTAGTGCATACAAACACAAGGCTCATCAATTCGAATTCACTTACTAACTTAAAATCAATCATATTCCATAACAGCTATGTCTGACGAAACCTTTTCGATCTGTGAACCATGTCTTGGTATAGATCAACATATCAAGATGATTAAACAGCTAAATGGGGCTGAATGTCGATCATGTACGCGACCATTCACCGTGTATAGATGGAATACTCCTGGTGCAAACAAGACCCTGAAGACCATCATCTGCATCACCTGTTCAAAGGCCAAAAATTGTTGCCAATCGTGTATGATGGATATCAAATTTCATATTCCAATTGATATCCGAGACACTGCACTTAAGATGGCAGGTTTGTCCAACTTGATAGGGATAACGTCATCTGGCTCCACCAACCGAGAAGTGAAGGCTATCATGGCAGACAAACTCGAACAAAAATTCAAAGACAACGAAAATGAGACCAAAGAGAACCAAGCCAGAGAGATCCTCCTGAAGTTGGCTCTTCGCTTGAAAGATCAGTCTTTCAAAAAGGCTCCCAAGACATTAAAAGAAGACAAGTCCAAAAACGCAGATATCTCCAAAATACTAGACAAACTTCCCTTTGGAGCGCTGATTGTACCTGAAAAACACATAGATACCACCACATTCTTTATTTTTGGTGTGGGCCAGGAAGTCCCACAATATGCCGTCACTGACGAGTTCAACAAGTTCGGTAAAATCAAGACATTTACGCTTGTGCATAGGGCAAAGTGTGGTTTTGTTACGTACGCCACAAGAGAATCCGCGGAGGCGTTTGCAAGACACGTCCTAGGCAACGGACTCAACCAGAACAAATCAACTGCTGGCATGATGATTTTACAGGGAAAATACCCAGTCCGAGTGAGCTTTGGAAAGCCAAAACCTTTGGGAGTGACCAACGAAGAACACCAGAAACTCAGCTTGGTTGTGGATAAGGTCATGAAACAGTTAGCCGACAAAGACCAAGGCAGGGACGTGAAGAAGGTGAAGACGTCAGGTGCGGCGAAGGAAAAGGAAGTACCCAAGGAACAGGTTCTGTATAAGGCGATAAACCCAGATTTTGAAGTCTAAGAATTGCGTGGATTTGGATATCTAGGTACAGTCTAAAAAGACGGGAGATATGGGGATATAGAGATTATTATAGAAGGAAAGATGTCCAGCTCTGTCGGTATGTATATGTTATCTGCAGTCCTCTGAAATTTACTACAGTAGAAAACAAGTGTCTCTGTTTGGTGAAACAACATTCATATACGAAAATGAACCTTGAGACACAGCTTTGTATTAAGGTATTCTTTCTTTTGCTACCATTCTTCGTGGTGGTAATACGACTTATGGTGATACTTCCCAGTCTCCATGGTTCAAGTGACACGGAAGAGTTTAAAGGATTGGAGGAAGCTCCATTGGGAGTGGAAGGTTCCAATATCATGGTATTGCTTGGCTCCGGTGGCCATACGGGTGAAATGATCAGAATACTAGGCAAGGTTAACTTGGCCAAGTTTTCTAGGACGTGGGTGACTTCATCAAACGACACTGCATCCCTATTGAAGGCTCAAAAGTATGAGGAAGACGAGGTCTCTGCGAGCAAATTCAGCCCCGAATTCATTACATTACACCGTGCACGGTCCGTGGGCGAGCCATTGTTGCTGTCGGTGCTCAATACCTTGAAATCGTTCATTTCGACCATACATCAATTGAGACAGTTGCCACAACTCCCTTCTGTCCTCCTTGTAAACGGACCGGGCACAAGTGTTCCATTGGCATACCTCTTGTTTGGAATGAAGTTTTTCGGCTTGTGCAACACCAAGATCATCTACATCGAGAGCCTTGCCAGAGTCAACCTGTTGAGCTTGAGTGGACTTTTACTTTTTCCCATCTCGAACCGGTTCATTGTGCAATGGCAACAGCTTCACCTCAAGTACAAAAGGGCAGAGTACTATGGTATCTTGATATAGTGTTCTCGTATATCTATCTATGTACAATATAATTTGCCGTCATACACTACGCAGTATCCGGCTGCGAAAACTGTACGCGTCCTTCACTGTAAAGATAACTACTCAGTAAAGTGCCATGGTAGCTAGCGGTAATACCTTTGATGGTCTAGTGACCGAGTTCCCTGGATTGTGTGTGGATAAGTTCAACACAGAAGCAAGTGTATACTTATTGACCCATTGCCATGCTGACCATTTGGTCGGGTTGAAGAATAAGTCGTTTGCTAGCGTTGTCTACTGCTCCAGAACAACACGCAGCATCTTGGTACTGGATCCACGGTACGGCGAAGTTGCTCCATTTCTCAAGGCTGTTGATATGGGAACGCGGTTTCAAGTTGTCATTGGAGATTCTAAGGTCGATATTGCCCTCATCGCAGCGTACCACTGCCCTGGATCGTGTCTATTTTTGGTAGAGGGCAACGATAAGGCCGTTCTTTTAACTGGAGATCTTAGGGCAGAATCAGCCTGGACACAAAGTCTAGCTTCTGATCCTTATCTATTTCCCTATGCCACGGGATTGAAGACGTTGGATAATGTATATTTGGATACAACATTTATGTATCGCGGAGAGCCATTCATCGAAATGATACCCAACAGCGAAGGGATTAAAGCAGCCATCCAACTCTTACTGTTATATCCCATGGACGACTTTGAGTTTTGTTTCGTGGATTCTACTTGTGGGTTCGAAGAAGCTTGGGCCCATATTGTTAACTATTTCAACGGCAATATAAGCTTACTGCCCGAATTCCTCAAGCGGGTCAATGCATGTATGGAATTTCCTGATAAACAGGGTTATATAAACTTGTTCAAGCAGATAATGGAGCCGAGTGGCAGAAAATTCCGTGTTGGAAAGCTGCAACCACAGTCAGTCGTCATAAAACAATGCATCGACTTTAATATGGTGGATTTTGCCGGTGTTTTCCTACCAGTAAGACTCGATACGATTACTGACCAACAGATGGATCTTCATTATACAACTAAGAATGGCCATAAAGTGTATCTTCATAGAGGAAGACGATGGATACTTCCAAAAGATGGCTCCAAGCTTTTACCGTTTGAGATTAAGCTCTTGTTCTCCAGACATTCTTCTTATTCTGAAGCAAGAAAGTTTATTTCTCTATTGAAGCCACGTCAAGTATATCCAATAACTCAATCAAGGAAAACATGGGCCCAGAGCTGTTCAATGGCCCGGATATTTGGCGATCTCTGCCACGAACCAGGCGTAGAATTCAATTACGATTTAAGAATGTTCAAGCAGTTTGGTAACCCTTCAATAAGGGGACCGGTATGCACCGTCAACAGGTGGGATTTCGAAGAGTGTTTCCAGGAAGAAAAGCTTGTTCAAGACTATCTTAATTTTGAATTCAAAGGTATTGAATTTATGGCCCGATTTAACGAAAGAACCCGTATCGATGACAAGGTCCATGTAACTCGCTCAAGGGACATGAAAATCCAGAATGTAATTGCTGGTCGAGGAGAGGCTAAATACAGAGAAGTCATTGAGGAACAACAGCGAAGATACTTGGAAAGAAACGAAGGACCCGTACGAGAGGTCGACAATGACAGTTATTTCGAAGACCTGAATGATTCAGCCAACATGGTGACCCCCAAGAGCTCAGAAACAACCAGTAACAGTTCGAGTCCTCGAAAACGGCCAACATTGAAACGCAATCAAGTTGGGAAATTGAATACCGTGAGGTCAAATTACTCGTCCACGGAGCTTTCATTACGAAAGCTGGTTTCAACAACCAGCAGGAATATTCAAAGACTAACCAGCCTCTTGAATGCCGATCCAAGTGCATGGTTCAGCGTGGGATTGAAATCTACAATGCGAACAAGCGCATTCACCAGCGAGTCAAGTCATTAATTAAGTCTATTGTACAAATATGGAACAGTGAGGTTGTATGCATATGCGAGAGACGGAGGAATCAGTTTTCTCTCCATTTTTCACCACAGTTGACACACTTATAGAAGGTGGTCATGGGTTCATCGGCAGATCTGATCTGCAACTGGTAGAAATAAGCCTTCTGGCCACCACAATTGTCACGAGGACACTGGGCTGCAGTTTGATCCACATTGTCCCAGAAACCCTCTCCACCAAGAACGTCGTCGACGTCCTTTCTTGCCAACTTCTTTCGGTCGTACATCTGGAACCCATTGATCTTGAATTCGTAAGGACAGGTTGGACAGTAGAACTTGTTGCAGCCGTCATCTCCCTGCGCTATCAAAAGCATATTGGAGCAGTTGGGACAGAACGAGAGCATATTCGATTCAACAACAGGAAATACCGTGGGTTTAGGGCGCGATTCACAGGGCAACTGATAGTCTCATCTCTGTGGTTAGACACATATTTTTCAGAGCGGGGGACTGTGTGCAGTGCCCTCCAAAATTTCAAACTTTCACACCCACCACATCCTATAGACTCCATCGATAATGGTGTCCCAAGACTCCGATTCCGAGTACTACACGCCGGTCGCGTCGCCCACAAAGTCTCCATTAAAAACAATTGCATCTTCTGCCAAATACGTTGGCTCGCCAGCGCCACTTTCGCCCCTAAAATTTCATGCATCCTCACCATTCAACATGCGAGGCTCTCCAAAAAGAGGAATCATTAAATTAAACGATAATGTGTTGTTGAGATCGCCTAGGACCCCGGGTCGTTCGGGATTGTTATCTCCTAAGAAAAGAAACGAATTTGAGCTTAACAGATCGGCTCGAAAACGGGCAGTCTCCACTTACTCGAAGCTTATGGATGAAGATTACGACAGCGACGACGAGTTGAACAAACAAGACAGAAGGATCGCCGAGTCGATTCTCTACCTGTCTCGTGGAGCAGAACCTTATAGAGCATATGGAAGCGATGTTGAGTTGGAATTAGACGTGGAGAACGAAAAGGAACCAGAACCAAAACCAGAACCAGAACTAAAATCAGAATCGGAAACAACCAAAGACCAAGTAAACGTGGAAGAGTTTACACCTAGAAGAACAAGACGATTTGTACTAAGAAAACGCGCGGTGGAAATATCCAGCGAAGACGACGACGATGATGATGCCGTTGTCCCGTCAGACGAGATTGATTCAGACCTGGAGTCAGATGTAATCCTGGACGACTCAGATTTCGAGGTTCAAAGAACAAAAAGAAGAACAAGAGGCAGCCCTAGCAAGCCAGCTCCCAAACGAATGAAGGAATCTTCTCCCGTGTATGAGGAGTTGGAGAGGAGGAAAGTGGGACGGCCCAGTAAAGCTGAAAACGTTGTTGGCAAGATTAAGAGTATTTTCCAAGAAGATGACGAAATGTTTTTCAGTGAAAATAAAGCTGGTTCTAGACCAAGGACGAGAACAGGTAGTCCATCTCCAAAGAAAGATGATATGTCTTCCTTTTCTTCGATATTTAATACCGATCTCACAGTACCGATTATAAGTGGTATACCCGATGAAGAACTTAAAGATACAGAAGCAATTGATCCAAAGATTGGCTTTACCCCGTTGGAGATTCCCAAATTGGACGAGAGAGGTAACATTATAGATACAGCATTCTTGGATCGTTATTTTGGAGGCAAGAAGATTGAGAACAGTTTGAAGGGCCGATTTCTTGATGAAAAGGCATTCTTCTTGGAAGGTTCAGAGGGGTATTTTGAACAACACAGCAGCAGACCACGACCAAGTAGCAATTCGCTTGCTCACCTTGCACCTTTGCTTGAGTACACTACGTTCATTCCTAACATAGAATTGGGAGAACAGCTTTCCAAAGTACAAAAAGACCGTCTCTTTGAGTTGCACAAGTTTTTATACCACCAGTGGTGTTTTGAATTGTCTGAGGGTTTCAATCTTAACTTTTACGGAGTGGGTTCGAAGTTGGAGTTGCTTTTGGATTTCGCTCTGAGTTACATTCCTAGTTGGTTTGAAACCACGTTGCCAACAGCCGAATTCCCCAAAATATTAGTGGTCAATGGATTCAATCCTACAATAAAGTTCAAGAAAATCCTTCATGATATTGTCAGTACGTTTATTTCGAACGAGAAAAAGAAGCAGGATAAGATCAGATTCCCCAAGCATGTGGCAGAAACCGTACCTTTCTTGATAGAGCACATCGAACGTCAAAGGAAACCCGGGCCCATAATGCCCCGGTTGATACTCTTAATCCATAATATCGATGGCGAGGCGCTTCGAGACGAGAAGATCCAGAACCTGTTGTCACAATTGAGTGCATTACCGGAGATCTGGATGATCTCGTCGACGGACAATATCAATGCACCCTTGCTTTGGGATCTGTTCAAGATGAAGAATTTCAACTTTTTATGGCACGACTTGACCACCTACAGCTCCTATTCGGTGGAAATGTCTTTCAAGGACGTGTTGAATATGGGTAAATCTAAGAACTTCGTGGGTGAGAAGGGGGCCAAGTATGTTTTATCGTCGTTGACGGCGAATGCCCGCAGCTTGTACCGAATCTTGGTGGAGATGCAGCTTGAAAACATGAAGAAGGTCACGGGAACCAAGACAGCACTCCACAGTGTTAAAGGTACGATGAAGATGGGGGTTGCATTTAAGGTATTTTATGACCGGTGTCTCGAGGAGTTTATTACTTCAAACGAAATTACATTCCGGACGGTTTTGGGAGAATTCGTCGAGCACCGCATGTGTAATTTGGTCAAGAACTCGTCGGGGCTGGAGATTGTTTACGTTCCATTCAATTATGACGAGATGGAGAAGTTGGCAAATGAAGAGTTGAAGTAGAAACAGCACCAGGTAGCATAATTGTTGTAACTATAACACAACGCCCGGTTTTTGCCACGAGCAACCAATCTTGAATTTTCTGTAGCGACAAGTTTCTAATTTTGCAATCGTGTTGCGTGCCCCGGCGCAGTGCGATCCCAAACGAGCCCAAAAAAGTACACCCAATTACTTGAGCTCAGCAGTCCCTAATCTAAGCGTACACACCCAGACACTACGTTTTGCTTAGGCAATTGACGCTACACAGACGACTCCGTGTAAACCGTGCAAATTATGGGCAATTTTCCTAAGCTTCCCGAGGGCACAGAACTCACCGTCGGTAGCCACAAGGTCACCGTGGTTGAGTACCTTTCGGAAGGCGGGTTTGCTCACATCTACAAAGTGAAGATCGATCCACAGAGTGACGAAGAACAGGAAATCGCGTGTTTGAAGCGTGTCATTGTCAACAACAAGGAGGGCTTGAACCAGCTCCGGAAAGAGGTGGATGTCATGAAGACCCTTCGCCACGCTCGGAATATCGTCAAGTATTATGACTCTCACGCAGAACGCTTGGACAACGGTACTTACCAAGTACTTGTACTCATGGAGCTCTGTCCGAACAAGTCGTTGTTGGACTACATGAACAGCAAAATCAAGACGAAACTCTCCGAACCCGATATCCTCAAGATCATGATTGACATCAGTATTGGGGTTTACGAAATGCACCGTTTGAAGATGATCCACCGGGATATCAAGATTGAAAACGTCCTTATCGATGCCCACCACACTTTCAAGCTCTGTGACTTTGGTCTGACTTCGCCTCCCATCATGCCCCCCAAGGACCAACAACAGTTCCAGATGTTGGGGCACGATATCTTGTACCAAACAACACCACAATATAGAGCACCTGAGATGATCGACTTGTACCGAGGCTTCCCTATAGATGAAAAGGCAGATATCTGGGCCTTGGGTTGTTTTTTATACAAACTTTGCTATTATACCACTCCTTTCGAGGCCAACGGCGATATTGCTATCTTGCACGCATCCTTCCAGTTTCTTCCTGCTCCAGCATTTTCAGCAGACCTCAAGAATCTCATCATCATCATGTTACAGGAATCCCCTCTCCTCAGACCAAATATTGTCCAGGTGATAACTTTGGTAGCCAAGTTCCTCAACCTCGAGCTTAAAGACCTCAAGATCGACGATTTCTACAAGTTGGGTTCTTACAACTTCCAGAACTTGCATGAATACCAAGTTCAGAAACAGAATGAAATCCTCAAACAACAACAAATGTACTACCAACAGCAGGCGTACCTGAAGTCCAACAACCCCAGCAGTGTCAGCTTGGGAACTCAGAACCAAAATTCCAGCCAGAATCACAACCAAACTCCAAATCCAAACCAGAGCCAGAACCAGAACCAGCAACAACAACCTATTCAAACACATCTTGCTCCTGGACCGCTTGTTCAACTGACACCTATGCAAGAAACCAACTCCCAACAAACGCATCGCTCTTCGCTGACAAAGAGCTCTCAAAAGGTGACTGCCCAGTCCACTCTGAGCAGTAACCGTATTGCTCCCCAGAAATCAGCAACAAAGACGGGCTCTCTGGTGGAACCACAGCCACTCTTCGACGATGAAAGCGACGATGATGAGCTTAGCTTTGGCGAGCTAGATAACCTCGACAACGTCGAAGAAAGATATCCATCTCTTGAAGATTTATTGGTACCCAAGAGCCACAAACTGCCTAAAGAACCCGAGCCCAAGTTGAACTCAGTGGCACCGGCAGTGTTGGGAAAGGAAGAACTAACGAATCTTTCCAAGCAACAGTTGGAGCACTACAACTTTCAGCATCAAATGCATCAGTATCAGACTGCTCAAATGAAACACCAACAGCAGAATTCCAAGAGGGATCCTAGTCAATATGAATCAAAGGAAGCTTGGGAGCGGCTGACCCAGTCCAAAATGGATAAGAACGCTGAGAAGTTGGCGGACGATATCTTTGCAAAGGCTCCCACTCAGGGAAACGAACAACCTTTAGGTGACAAGAGCAACGAGAGAATCCCGGCCTTTGATTCTGATTTAGTTCAGTCGAAGGGCGAGGAAATTGATGAATATTATTTCCAGGAGGGCCAAAAAGCTCAAAAACAACCGGCAGCAGTCAATACTCCGCAACTGATTTTACAGGAACAACCTCAGATTAAGAATGAGCTACCTGTACATTCTCAGGCTGCCCAGCCTCAGCCTCAACCGCAGCCGGGTCAACCCATTCAGCCTTCGCAACAAGATGTTGAACCTAGCCAACTACCAGGTCAACAAAGAGTTCATCATCCACATCAACTGAAACAACAGCAACAACAGCAACAACAGCAACAACAGCAACAACAGGTTCCACAAAATGCTCCACAACAGGTTCCACAACAGGTTCCACAACAGGTTCCACAACAGGTTCCGCAACAGGTTCCGCAACAAGTTCCACAGCCGGTTTCACAACCTGTCAAACAACAGATTCGTCCCAAACAACAACTGTCACAGCCAATTAACCTCCTGCCAGTGCTCCAACCAGTGCAGCAGCAAATTCCCCAAGCTGTACTGCCAGTTCTCGAAAGGATCCCATTCCCTCGAGAGGAACCAAAGGTCGAAGTCAAGCATGCCAACCCGTGGGGAGAATACCGGAATTCCAAGATCTATACTGATTCTCCGTACGTAGAACCCCAACTTTACAACAATCTGGATCTACAGGCTGGCGAATTACAATTGCAAGATCAATTTCAGAACTTGACATTAAATGACGGAGTGAACCACGCTAAAGCCACCAAAGAGATCGAGCCTCCCAATTTGATTGACTTAGAAGTAGGGTTGGAATCATCGGGTTCATCGTCGGCCACGCCGGTGCTCAAACCCAAGAAGGACTACGGTCTTGTATCCGAAACGTCTTTGTTAGATTTGGACGACGACGACAAAGATGACAAGGGGTCCAAGCCACACTTCAAGAAACGGATCCCCTCGATCACCAACCCATCGCGGTTCAGTTTCCAGGAAGAAGTCATTGACTTTGCGTCCGATGACGAGAATCCCGAAAACAGTTCCAAAATGAACCGGGTCGCGATCAGACAGTCGTTGAAAAAGTCAAGGAAGCCTTCCTCTGACAACAAACGTACCGAAAGCGTATCAGATAGCAAGAAGCGATTATCGTTTTTTGGCAAAGACAATTGATGATGTTTTTTAGAGATATATGATTAGAGAACAAAATAGAATGTAGATGCGAAAAAAAATTGATTTGTCAATTTTCGGACAAACTAATCACTGTTCCAACGTTACAAGATGAAGTTTCTCAGACAATACTTGGCACAAGTGGTGTTGTCTGTTTCGGCAGACCGCTTTGAGACCCCTGAGGTGCCGGCCGAGTACCAATCCATCCAGGCTCCGGTTGAGTATTTGGCTGGCGGCAAGGCCCCAGAGCTCATCGTGCACCAAGACTATGCTAGTTTATTCTTCAGCGATGAGACCAGGGCCGCTTTGGCCGAGTTTTCTAGACTTCCGTTGTATACCGTGGTGGACAAGTTTCTTGAAATCGTTATTGGCAACTTCTCGGCCAAGTTTGGCGAGATCGCTCCATTACAACTCCAGATCGTAGCAATTGCATACCTCCAAACGTTCGTCCAGCTCAACTTCACCGGTCCAGGAGTCGAATTCACTACCCACAAGCTTTACTTCCCTGATGTCGACGAGAAATTGCTCCAGTTGGAAGCTGTTCGCTTATTAAACATCGAGGGTCACCAGGCATACGACTTGGTGGCCGACCCTCTCTTGCTCATTGTTTCGCTTGGTCTCTTTGAGAAGTTGTCAGGATTGTCAGGAAAGTACTCTGTTATCCACAGAGACCAATCCGTTACGGTGGAACAACTTAATGATGCAACTGGATCTGTTGCTAGCAACATTAACGATCCCGTTTCTGCTTCCCTTCAATGGTGGAGAACCAGAGCATTACAAGTGCATATGTCCATTGTTTCTGATCCTCCAAGTATACTATCTACCCTTACATCGATCCTCCTCAATCCATCAGTAGCCAACCAGTTGGCTCCAGCCGCCGATTCTCTCCCAGAAATCCAGAAACACATTCAACTCATCTACTTTTTGGAATGCGCCAGAGCCAGTATTCATAGCCAAACAGAGCACTTGGCTATTCCCTTGCTTGGAAAGGCAAGAAAGACGTCGGAACTCGACTTCATATTGTCTGGTGCAAAGGCCAAAAGAACCAAGTTCCAAAAGTTCCATACTTCTGCCTTGATTGTGTTAGCAAAGAGTAAAGAATCAAAATTGTTTGACCATGGAGCCGATGGTGAAGACCCAGAAAGCTTCAACTTGGGTGACGATTTATTGTTAGAGAAGCCTCATTTTGAATCTTTGGATGATCTTGAGTTGAAAGACGAGCCAGATTCCAAGAGAATTAAGTTTGATCCATCCATAGCTGAAGAAGACGATGACGAGAAATTGTTACCATTGGCTTACAGACAAGAGGACATTCCTGCTGAACTCAAGGTATTGGACCCTAACAATCAGCCAACATTGACCGATTTGGATAACTTGCAGTTGTTGTTACGGTTAACCACTTTGAGACAGACTTCGCCAGCAAATAACCAATTGACCGAAGAAGAAATGGCTGCATTGGTAGCTAGAATCTTGTACACTTCTTCCAAGAAGATTAACTGGACCATTTTCTCTCGTGCTTTGTGGGAAAGATCTGTTTTGGAAACTAACAAGGCCAGAACAATTGAAAGAGGTATACTTCAAATGACGTCTTTGGTTGAAGAAATTGGTCTTAAAATCAAGACAAGAGTTATGCCCGAAGATAATTCACAGGAAGAGCTTTCGCCAGCATCTTCCAGGTTGAGATTTATTCATCAATTGACCTTAATGCCTCAATGGTCTTTAGACTCTCAATTGGCTGACAAGTACATGTCTCTTGGTGTATTAAGATCCGCCATCGAGATCTATGAAAGATTACAAATGTCCTGTGAGGCAGCTCTTTGTTATGCAGCTGTTGATAATGAAAAGGAGGCAGAAAGAATCTTGCTTGAACGTATTCAGACTCATCCAGATGATGCCCGTGCCCTTTCTATTCTTGGAGATCTCAGACAGGATCCTAGTCTTTGGGAGAAGTCCTGGGAAATTGGTAGATATGCCAAGGCAAAGGCTTCCTTGTCTCGTTACTACTATAGCCCACCACAACGTTCCGGCTTGACCAAAAACATCCCTCTTGCAATCACACACATGTTTGATTGTTTGAGTTCTAATCCTCTAAACTACGAGCATTGGTTCTTCTACGGCTGTTGTGGATTGGAGAGTGAGAATTACGAATTGGCGGCAGAAGCTTTTACCAGATGTGTTGCCTTGGACGATTCTAACCCCCATGCTTGGTCCAATTTGGCCACTGCTTTGGTAAAAACAGACAAGTTGAGACCAGCATTCAATGCTTTGAAAAAGGCCCTTCGTGCAGCTGCAGAGGGAAATAAATCATGGAAAATCTACGAGAATTACTTGATTGTCGCCGTTAAGTTGAATGAATGGAGCGACGTTTTGACTGCTGTCAGAGAATTGGTTGACATTAGGGGCCAAACTGATGGTGAAGCTTCTATTGATATTCCAATAATTGAAAAATTGGTTGAAATTTTGACAGCAACTGAATATCCTACCGAGGGCGATAGATTGACCTTCTACCAGAAAACCTGTGTTGATTTGGTATGTAACATCTTGCCAACTGTGATTACTACTTCGGCCAGATGTTGGAGAATAGTCGCAAGAGTCGAATTATGGAGAAGAAAGCCTTGGGCAGCGCTTGACTGTCACGAAAAGGCGTACAGAGCTTTATCTAATAGAGCTGAGTTGGATACCAGTGAAGAAGCTTGGAACGAAGCTGTCGAAGCATGTTCTGATTTGATTGCTGCTTATGAAAACCTTGGAGAAAGACCAGGTAAACATGGAGCTGGTGACGTTGTTTGCAAAGATTGGAAGTACAAATCGAGAACAACCATTAGATCGTTGATGTCAAAGGGTAAAGCCATGTGGGAAGACTCCGAAGGCTGGGAAACATTACAGGGATTAAAAGAGGAGGCTCTGAACCACTAGATTAATATAGATCATTAACCACATTGAGAGAATCAAAAACCAAAGAAGCTATTCGGTCGATTTTAGGACCTTGGGTTTGTGGTCTCTCCAAAAAGAAAACTTCCAAGTCACTCAAGGCGTCAAGGAAAGATTGAATGCCGGGAATACCCTCCAAGATGTGCAACAACGAGGCAAAACAATTGTGTAATGCATCTTTGCAGATTTGGGAGTTTTCGAGCCTGAGACCAAAGATCATCAAGTATATAATAATGGCATACGGTTGCTGGTTAAACAAGGCGTCTTTCAAGTAGACCAGAAAAGCGAGGATGTCGATCGTAGCTGCCCCCACCAATAACGAGTTTTCAAAGTAGTTGAACAATGGCAAAACGGCATTGGTCAATGCGTTGTCAGGGAAGACATCGCATAAGAAGTACGAGGCCACGTTCAAGTAGGAATAGATGGCGAAGGACGCTACCTTGATCAAGCTTGGGGGAGAAATGACGAGAAGAAGGGCCATTCCCAACAAGTGGGTGTTTTCCGACTTCAAAATCAATGAAAACGGATTGGCTTGCAGCTTATTTTGTTTCAACGAAGTTCTGAGCAAAGTTATATGTCTGTAGGTGACAACAGCATACGTCGAAGCGGTTCCTAACGCAGCCGTGTAGTAAGCAGTTGCTGCATACGGGTCAAAATAGTGGTATAGGTAAAAGCCAAAGCCAAGTAAGGTAAATAAATGGGAAGCGAGCCACATGTAATGGATGAAGGAACCGAGAAGTGTATTCTTGAGCAGTTGCAACTCCCTTTTGGTGGAAATATATGCTCTTCTGGCGACAGCACCGAGCTTTTGACCGAGGGTCCAGAGCCATTTTTTTGCAGTTTCAGTAAGCGTCACTAGTTCGGGTATAGCCAACAGAGTCGGCGATATCGGAGTAACTTGGGGCATCGTAGCAGAAGGTGTACTGGGAATTTTTTGCAATCGTTTTAGCGCTTTGGCTCTATTGCAGTTGCACAAATAGAAAATGTGCACGTGATTACGACCTTTTAAAATGCAACCCCTAAGAATCATGTAAATAAGTCTGGTTGCATTAGGGAAACGGTAGCCGATATGTAGGAGAAGCAAGAGAAGATGTTACTGACCGGTAAATTACATAAACCAGGGGGCAACGTGGATGGCGGGCCGCGCTGCATAGGAATCACGCACGTTATACATGTAGCATCTATAAATAGTCGGTAGAGACATGGAGATGACTAGCGCAGGCATCAGCAGACTCCTTCGGGGTTTTGCGAATCAACGTCACTCCATTCTGACATTAAGTATCACCGAAGGTTAGTCCTTGCCGAAAGCGACTAATTGGGAACGGTTGTCGGCAGAATCGTGTCTCTTTAACCCGAAAGGAAAATTTCCTGCACAAAAACCAGGAGAAATCATCAACATGTTTTGCGTGTTCAAAGGGTACAGCCACTATTGTTATATCGGGTGTTGTACTTAGCTAGTGGTTTTCAAATCCAAAGTCATCGAAACACATCAAAAAACTAATGTTCAATATGGTTGATGATAAATATATTGGGCTTGCGCTTGCAATGTCGTCGTCGCTTGCAATCGGGACGTCGTTCATTATCACCAAGAAAGGGTTGATGGACGCGTCGGCCAGAAACGGCGGCAACCAGGTCCAAAATCACGAATATCTCCGCAGTCCTATCTGGTGGGCTGGTATGCTTACCATGGCGGTGGGAGAGATTGCCAATTTTGCAGCATACACTTTTGCTCCTGCCATCTTGGTGACTCCGTTGGGTGCGCTTTCTGTGATTATCGGAGCCGTGTTGGCCGCCATTTTCTTGAAGGAGGAGTTGGGTACGTTGGGTAAGATGGGTTGTGCCATCTGTTTGATGGGTTCGGTCATAATTGTTCTCCATGCTCCGCCCGACAAGGAGGTGGAAACCGTCGACGAGATCTTGGGTTATGCCACCAAACCGGGCTTCTTGTTCTACTGCTTCCTTGTTGGTGCATACTCGTTGTTTATGATCTACAAAATTGTTCCCAAATACGGTCACACCAACCCTATGATTTACCTTTCGATCTGTTCTTCGGTTGGTTCGATCTCGGTCATGTCGATTAAGGCCTTTGGAATTGCCTTAAAGCTTACTTTGGGAGGAAATAACCAGTTCACCCACGTCTCTACCTACTTGTTCCTCCTCGTTGTTGCGTTGTGTATTGTTACCCAGATGAACTACTTCAACAAGGCATTGGATCAATACGATACCTCGATCGTCAATCCATTGTACTACGTCACTTTCACGACGTTCACATTGTTGGCATCGTTCATTCTTTTCCGTGGATTCAACACCTCGTCCGCTATCGATATCATTTCGTTGTTGATCGGGTTCTTGATCATCTTCAGCGGGGTCTACTTGTTGAACATCTCGAGAAAGAACAACGACGGCAAGTCTAGAGAACTCTTTGGTGTCCATAACGACAAGGACATGGCACCACTTGACAACACAGTTGCAGGCTTTTCGTTGAGAAGATCGATGCAAGTTAACAGAAGCGAGTACGACACTGAAGAAACCGTTGGGTTGAGAAGGTTTGACAGTTTCGAGTTGGAAAGCGACGAAGAGTCCAGGCAAAGATAGAGAAAAGTAACAAAATGGTCTACATACAACATCTGTAAAATAGTTACATTAACTGTACATTAAGCAGTAAAATACACGCGTATATGAGGTGGCAAAGGCCACACGAGCAACTCTAAAGATCATCAATGTCCAACTCGTCGTCTTCTTCTTCGTCGTCGTCGTCTTCAGCACCGAACTCAAAGTTGACATCGTCGTCTTCGTCAGCACCAAAGGTGTCAGTTTCGTTGATCTTGGCGTTTTCTGGCAATTCACCAACGGACTTCAATGTTCTGGCTTCGTCGGAGTTGTATTTGTGGACAACGTCACATTGTTCGTCTTGGAAATCTCTCAACGAGACCAAGATGATGTCACCTTGGCCCATCCACACCTTCTTTCTCAACTTACCACGGATGTGTCCCAGTCTCTTGATGCCGTCGAAACAACTGACCTCGAGACGGCCGTTACCCAACATCTTGGTGATTTGTGCGTATTCTTGACCCTCATCTTTGTAGATCAACTCTCTCTTCTGACCACCGTTGTCGTTCTTTCCTCTTCTTCTGTTCTTTCCTCCTTTTCCTTTACCAGTTTTACCCATGGTGATTGTTAGTTGAAAGAAGTTTTAATGTGAAAAATTTTTTTGTGCGTAAGTACGATGGTCTGGCTGACAACTCTGGCAAATATTGCCATGTCTACATACACATGAAACGGGTGTGGTGTTGAAAGGGCCTACAGTACGTGTCAGTAAGCTACAAGTGTGTTTGAGAATAACTACTGTTTTTAAGGGAAGTTATCGCCAAAATCACGATGTCTTTACTAGAAGGAAGGAAATAAACCATGTTAATTATTGCGGTTCGGATCTTAAAGAATCTTGCCAAAATCTTGATAAATCCGATTCTCCAACCTTATGGGGTATCTGGTACTGTTTTTAACTACTCATCCATACCTTCATTCCTCTCGCCCAACCGTTTCCTTGCTGTTTTCCCACAGACTTATACTCTTGATGTAAGCGGTTTGCATATAATTATTTATCTTTGCTTACGTAACACATTACCAAGCAATATTTTCATCATTATACAAAATGATATTCAACCAAGTCTAAACCACCAGCGACGACACAATGGATGCATTCGAAGCGGCTACGCAGTTCTCACAGATTCTCCGAAGTCTCACGCCAGCAGTGCAAAACCTCACACGAGCAGCACACTTTGCATTAAAGCATTTGGAAAGCGAAGACTACTTGTTTCCCTCCATTCTAGACATCCTTAACGATGCATCGGTTGAATTGAATACCAAATCGACCATTTTCCAGTTCATCGAGGTCCTCTTTAACGAATCATTCTACTACTCGCGCCAGCCCAAGTTTAACTATCCGTACGTGCAAAACTTAAAGAAAGCATTGCCCCAAATCATCCTTGCCGTTCTTCCAGAGACCAACAACTCCAACATCTTCAACGTATACGCCAGTTTGAAGAACATCACCAAGCATTTCAAGGTTGACTGTGACATCTACGTTGAAAAGTTTAACCACAGTTTGCTCGAAGACGAGGATATCAAAAATGCCCAGCTCGACGTCCCATTCCCTCCCGTCAAGGAAGAGGACGCTGTGTCGCCAGATCCAATCATCACATCATGGGACTTACTTGTGAAAAAGAAGAAGCAGAGTCAGTACGAAAGATTGCGGTTATTGACCCATTCGACAACTGTCACCGAAACCGTCCCTGAAGACAAACTCTTTGCCATCAAAGACAAACAGGACCGTTCCACCGAGCTCCTCAGCAAGAAACAGATTCTTGCGCGGATGGAGGACGATAGAGAGGCCCACAAGCGGTCAAAGGAAAATCTCTGGGTGGTGACACGTCCAAAAGATATCAGTTACTTAACCGAGGAAGAGTTTTTGAATCAATACTGGGATAAGACTACCAAGCTCAGCGATGCCGAAGACAAGATATTCTTAGGCCAATTGGAAGAGTTGAACAAGGTCGTGGCATTAAGTTACAAGGATCAGATATGAGTCGTTGATAAATCACTATATGCAATGACTAGAGGGACCTGCTTCCTAGACATATTTAGAGGTCACTTTTGGAAATAACACCCAACAACTCGTTCTTCCCATGAACACCGAATTTTGCCGCAGTTCTAACCTCGACATCGGGACCCAAAACTGCCACAGATTGTACACGGTCAACATTTCCTTCTTTCTTCAACACATTGGCGTATTCGTAGTTGGGCTCATCGATAGGAGTGTTTCCTCCGCTGATAAAGATAGAACTGATACGTGACGACTTGGGCAATGATTCCAATCTTGCATCACGTTCCTTGACTGGGGTGTTTGGTACAGATGTTGGCACTGCCTTGACATCGAACTCCTCGATCAATGTACCACTTTCCGCTTGAATATAGTATGAAGTAATGAATTTGAATGCTTTCAAAGCCAACTGGTGCTGCTGAGCAACAACCACATTCTTAATCAATGTAGCATGTACACCGCCTTCCTGGTCTTGGAATAACTCGTTGATATGTTGAATACAATCACCCATTGCATCGAGTGCTCTTTCTCGATCTTCCAAGAATGCAGTCCCGGCATGGAACCGAATGGTGCAATCTTCAACTTCACAAAACGAACCTGGCAATCTTTCAACCTTGGATTGGATAAGTTGTTTCACTTGAGGCATCCATGTCTTCAACTCATCTTCATCAACGATCGAAATCCACTTTGAGGAACCAATCATCTTTATATATCCTCCATTTTCGCCAATTAATCCAAAGTTGGGGTATCTTCTATAGAGACTATCCAAGTCACTTCTCTTCAAGAAACTAATAATGTAAACTTGATTATCCGGATCTTCGAACAATCCATTAAGCAACGAGGCAAGTCTGGCCGGTTCGGAGTAGGCACTCTTTCCTGCTCCATCAACGGTGCTGTTTCCTTGCTTGCTCTCGGTAGGTGCCGTCGTAGCCGACGGACTTTCAAAGTTGAAAAAGAACAACCGTTTCTTTTCCGTTTTCCCGTAATAAAACTTCTTGAACAGATCAATAGAGAATGGAATCAAGTTGTTGGAATTCTGACGCTTGTTTCTTTCCCATGATTCGTTGATATTGCTCAAGCAGCTACGAACCCAGTGAGTGGAGTCTCTAGTAATGACCAATCTGTGACAGTTATTCCAGCGCTCCATCTTCTCCAGCGCTTCCATTGTTAACAGATCTTTCAATGCCTCTGAGAATTTCTTGATATCCCACGGGTTGATGAGCAATGCTCCTTTTCCACCACATTCCAATAACTGCGACGAGCCTGTGAATTCAGATAAAATCAAAGGTGACTTCTTTTCCGTAGTTGCAATGATGAACTCGTGACAAGTTAAATTCAATCCTTCTCTCATACACGAAACAACAAAAGTATCGGCTTCACAGAGTAAAGCGACGTATTGATCAAATTCAATATCCTTCTGTAACAACACGACTGGCTGCGAAACCGATATGTTCTCTGAGAGAGAGTTGATTCTTGCCACTATCTGCATAACCTCGGCTTCATAATCTGAATCCTGAGACGAACCGATACAAATCTGGATCAAAACAGTGGTATCGACATATTCGGGGTTATTCTGTAAGAACTTTTCATAGGCCAAGAGCTTCTGCTTAATACCACGTAATTTATCGAGTTTATCTCTCGAAACAATCAAGTTCTGACTGCCCCAACGGTCTCTGATTAGTTGTCTCCATTCCTGGACACTATCACAGTTAACCACTTCACTCACCGAATTGGCATCGATCCCCACAGGAATTGTGGACAATGTGGTGAGGTTTCCATTGAAAGAGATCCCAAACTCATTGGTATCAGCAAGCAACAATCTATTGCAAGTTTGCAAGAAATGTCTGACATATTCGTCTGTCTGGAAGGAGATACAGTTGGCGCCCAACATCCCTCTCAAAATCTCATTTCTTTGAGCAAAACAACGGAATACTTCCGAAGATGGGAATGATACATGCAAGAATAAGCCAATTTTGACGTTGGGCAACTTCTGTCTAATCATTTGTGGAACCAACAAAAGATGGTAATCGTGGATCCAGATGAGGTTCTCGGGGTCCTCTGGGTCAGCGTCGCCATTTTCGCGTTGATACACCTCTATAATCTTATCTGCCACCAACTGGTTGAGAAGTTGGTAATGACTCCAGGAATGGTCTTCAAACGCTTTCGACTTTGGGTCGTCAGGTATTTGGTAGTGGAAAGTGGGCCACAAGATTTGCTTGCAGAAGGAATTGTAGTGGCCTTGGAAGGTAATATCGTTGGGAAACACGGCTTCAGAATTGTAATCTTCGCTAAGGTTTTTAGCTATGTCGTCAATGATGTGATTGGGGACTTCGTCGGAGGGCATTGCGAGCGTCCCAACCCATTTGCGTTGGTGTATCACGCCCGACTTCACCGATAACTTGACTGCCTTTGTAACAGAAACATTACCCTTGTTGGAGAACACCACACTCCAAGGGGCGGTTTCAAAAATATTTTCCTGGTTGAAGAGAGAACCCTTGATGTCGGGGTTGGAAAAGCCTCCAAACGGGGCCAATTCGCGCTCGTGCTTCAAGTCAGGCAAATCTTCAACCCATTCTCGGTTGACCGTTGGTTCCTCGTGTTCCTCTGCAATGGCAAGCGAGCTTGAGCTATTGTTGCTAAAGTTGAAACCGGCAAACGGCCTACTAAGAGAAGATCTCGTACGTGTGGGAGCAGGAGATGGAGAGTGTGTTGCCGTGGCACTATTAACCAAGCTGGCAAGGTTGTTAGAGCTTCTGTTCATCCTAAGTGAAGGTAAACCCAAGTCGTGGTCTTCCTTCTTGAGATCCACCACCGATGACGGTAAGTTGAGGTTATTGAAGCGCGATTTGGGCTGGATGAACTGCGGGCCCAACTTCTCGTTCAAGTTATCGGTGAGGTGCTGGTCAGCACCATTCTTCTTGAGCCGGTGGTGCTTGTAGAAGAATTCTTCCGCCTTCTCCTTCTCATCGGTAGCGGCCGATCCGTTGGCGTGGGGGGAGCCCAGGAGCGGCGTGGCCAGGTGCGAGTTGGCCAAGCTCAACGAGGGCAATATGGAGCTGGTGAGGTTCTTCGTGTTGATTGGTGCAGGTACCAGGGCTGGTAGTGGAGTGGGGTGGTGGTCATCAATGGTGATGCCCTTGTCGTTGTCGTAGTGGCATTCTGGTGGACCGTCTACTTCAAACTGGACCGTGTATGGTAAAAACCTGCTTGTTAGTGGTGCGACGCGTAGATTCGGGTGAATTATACTTACAATGAGCCTATTATCACTGTCATTGTGGTGAATTGACTACTATCGTTCCGGGGGGATCTATAAAGTTTAGGTCAACTTAAGCAATTTATGGATCCCGTCACGTGTGCGTAACGTTACTGCAAACGGTAACAACCGACAGAACCTCGCTTGCTGTTGCCTAAAGACACGACCACCGCCCGTCGGCTATGGCTGCTGCCTGCTACAGTTGTGATGTGATAAAGGTGTAATATTACAATGTGGTGGGGTTAGTGGTGTTATATATCCACTAGTTCATCTTCGTCCGACAGTTGCATGAGGTCGAATTCGGCTTCAATGTTCAGGAATGGGTCTTGGTCATTGGGTTTGGAGCTGGGGGTTGGTGGTAGTTCGTTGGAGTTGTTGTTTTCGTTGAATTCGTTAGAAAAGGTGTCGGATATCGGTTCGTGTAACGAGGCAGGGCCATTGGGCTCGGCTGGTGAGTTTACATCGTGATTTTCCTCGTATACAACTGGTTCTGGTACAGTCTCGTTGTCGTTATTCTTTTCCTGGAAATCAAACTGGGGGAACTCTTCCTCGTCACTTTCGTCCGAGTGGTTCATCTTGTTGTAGTTGAATCCAAACTCGGTCCGGCTCCGTTCTTCTTCCTTCAATCTCTCCTTTCTGGCCTTGTCGTGCAAGATTTCCTCTATACGGCGCTGCTTGTCCGTCTCGGCCTTACGCACGGCCTTGATGACAGTCTTGAATTCATCTCGTACAAGATTCAGAAAGTGACGGTTGATGTCTGCCGTCACCCGTTCCGTAGCATATGGCGAGTAGTACTTCTCAGCCCGGATATAGATATTTCTTTCACGCTTCTTGACTTTGGAAATGAGCTCAGCTTCATGGCGTAGCTTAATCTCTCTCCTTTTCTGTGCATAGGCGATGAAGTCAAACGCCAAATCCTTCTTGACATTTTTGTCATCCTTGACCTCGTTTACCGCCAAGACATCCAAGTTCTTGGGTTCGTCAATCTGTTTATCCTCCTCCCTGTCGTTCTGTAGTTCGGATTTTTCTATGTCATTCTTCTTTTCGTCTTCCCTTTCCTCGTCCGTCTCTTCTCTGACCACCTCACTCATGATACTTTCCTCGTCGCTTTCGCCCAACTCCTCTTCGAAGTTCTTGCGCCATTTCCTCTCGTCATCTTCTATCAAGTTGTACAACGATATTTCAGTCAATCGAGACTCTTCGACCAACTTCAAACGCAACTGCTTCAAGTCGGTTAATGTGTCCATATACTTTGGTGTGTTCTGGTAGGTGTAATCAGGAGGCAAGTCGGGAAGAAAAGCCGGAATGTAGCTGGGACGCTTGGCCTGTTTCGGTACAAGCCCGGTGATTTCATACTGTTCGTTGACAAAAAACGGTAACGACGGATCGTTCTCGTCGTATTCTATATCATTGTCGTCGGTGGCAAGCAGCTGGTGTTGTATTATGCCAATGGCCTGTTTGAACCGTCCGTTGCCCAACTTCTGCTTTGTGCTGACAATCTCGTCGTACAATCCAGTGATTTCGATTCCCTTGAGGCGTAAACACATCTTGGTGTCTGCGAGCGACGGTACGTGTCTCCGCTGCATTTCGGTGTATTTCTGTAATGATTGGACAAGTTCGTGAAAGTATGTTTCTGCGAGATCGCACGTCTGGTCCAAGAAGTCCTGTGAGTAGCGATAACCTTTGGCTTCAAGCATAATGGCTATTGCTTTGGAGAGGTGGAATTCTCCCGGCGAGGCGTGCAGTCGCCGCGATACTGGTGCCGCATGGTTCTCTGGAAGGGTGCGGAGATGTATGGGGTCCGACATTCCTTCTTGTATGCTCCAATACTGGTGTATTTGGTGGTTGTTTCGTTTGGAGGTGACCTGCTGGTTTATTTTCGTGTATCTAAATGTCGCACGGTGGGAAACCAAATGTCGCAAATTAGTGGGAAATGTCGTTATATATACAACAACTAGTTATTTAACAAGTACTCGATGGCACCCTGGACGCTTCCTCCGGTTCTTCTCAAGGCCTCGATGTTTCTATCAAAGTCAAAGAAGCCCATGTCGTTCAACTGTCTCAATTGACTTTCGTACCTTTCTTCTGGAGGACGGTTGTCGGCAGGAGGAGCAGCACCAGCACCGGCGCCCGAGCCAAACATCGTAAATGGGTCTACTGGGGGCATTCCGTTGGGGAACAACGAGGCAAAAGGGTTGGCAGCAGCAGCACCGCCAGCCCCACCAGCCGGAGCAGCGCCAGCGGCACCCGTGTTGGTAGTATTAGTAGAGTCGGCGCCGCCGTCAACAGTAGGGTTGGCACCAGGAGCAGGGAAAGCCGAGTTGGCGCCTGGAGCACCGCCAAACCCGCCAAGGCCACCGGCACCAGGGAAGCCGCCGCCGCCTCTGCCCATTTCCATCATCGATCTCATCATTTCTGGGTTCGACAACATCTGTCTAAAGAACGGGCTCTGCAACATTTCTCTCATCTGGGGACCCATGGCGCGCAACTGAGGGTTCTGGTTGATGACATAGTCCAACATCTGGGGGTTGGACAACATCGCATTCATCTGTTCCTGGAACTGTGGGTTCGACATCATCAGCGACAACTGTTCGGGGTCGGGCATGGCGCTGTTCATGCCGCCGTCGGGACCAAACATCGATGCCGAAGGAAGCTGTGTGTAGCCGGCGTAGCGTGCACCGGTGAGATCGGCCAACGGGTTAAACGAACCTTGGCCAGCGGCAATGTTGGAAGGTGCGCTCGGGGTGGCGGCGGGGGCGCCCGTGGCTGGTGCAGAGGCCCCAGGGGCAGCACCGACGGTGTCGCCCGAGCTGGCGGCAGCAGACTTGACCAAGTGGATGGTGTGGCCGGTCTGGACCTTGTAGGACTCGAGGGTCTCGCCGTCCTTCAACACTTTGCCCGAGTAGATCAAGCGCTGGCGGTCGGCTGTGATGTCTGCCTGGTCGGCGATCTTGTGCTTGAGGTCCAACACGGTGCTGGTGGTGGCCACCGTGACCTCATACTTCTTGTCCCCCGACGATTTGATCGTGATGGTGATGTCGGACATTGTTGGTGGTTGTAAATCGAAGCCAGTGTCAATTTGATAAGGCTGGGGTGGGGTTACCCGGAGAGAATGTTCCAGAAGGACGCCACGCACCGCGTTGGGCTGTGACGGCGGTGGGTTCGACTCTTCCTTGGGACGAGTGTATCACAGTGCTGGAGACCATCAGTGGTGACTGGAGACGTAGAGTATAAGGAAAGTATTACGAAACAGTTGAGTTGGTTACGGTGGTGTGGTAAAAGTAGTTATTTGTTTTTGGTTATTCTGTAAAGTGAAACAGTCGAGTGCAAAAAAGGCCATTCTGTTGTATTCCAGTGGGACTTGAAACAATACCAGTAACTGGACACGTAGCTGAGCATGTTGAGCATGTTGTTCTTCTGTCTGCTCTCGGTATACACTTACTTTCTTCTTTATCTCGTCTTTTTCTTACAGTCATTACTCGCCTATCATAATCTATTCCTTATTATTCATTAAACATCTAACTTTATATTACATCCAACGTTTCCATCTCCAAACACCAATCCAAATACTAAAACAAAATAGAACTAAAATCGTCGTGTCTTCTCTGTACTTTATATCAAGACAAAGAAACGACATCGAACTGTAAATTGCAATGGCTGCAAAATCGCACTGCTGCACGCGGGGCAACCTATTTGCGGACCTCGACTCTCCATCCGCATTCCAAACAACTGTATCCCTCGATTCCGTCGTCAAACTTGCGTTTTCCCTTGCTCTGCATCAACGACCACTCGCCCTTGGCAGGTATCTTCTTGCACTCGGTGTTGAGACACCGGGCAGACGTCTTTTTATATCTCAAACCGCACGAGTTACACAACTGGCCTTCCTTGATTGACCACGAGGGCCTCCAGCATGGAGACTGGTCCAGACCACAGGATATACATACTCTAGGGCTGTTGGTCTGGTGGTGCTGCTTGGGAGGAGACTTGAGAAGCTCACTCCGCGATTTGGACTTGGACGACGGTGGTGTGATGGGGATAAACTTGTGGCTCTGGGGAGTGGTGACGGCCTCTTTCTCGTACAGATACCTAGCCTGGTAGGAATTGGACGAGGGCGATGTGATGTAGGTTCCAGTGGCTGGCAACGAATAATACGAAGCAGTGGCTGGCGTGGTCACTGGCGCCAACACAGGTGGAGACATCACTGGAGCCATCACGGGAGGAATAACCGGTCTGAATGTCTGTATAGGGGGCTCGAGCTTGGCGAGTTTTTCGGTGTATTCCTTGACTGGTTGCTCGACGTTGTTTAATGGAGAGCTTGGCTGTTTTGGTTGTGACAACTGGATTAACGACTGGGCCAACTCCAAGTACTCTGGGTACCTGGCAACATCATTCAAGTACGTCTTGTTCAAGTATGTGTAGTTGGACTCGTATGGGAACTTAATTTTCCTCTCACTTTGGTAGCTCTGGTCGAGTCTAGGTAACAACGTAGATTGCTTGGTAATCTTGGAGCTGATCCTCGAGTCAAAGCTGGGTTTGTAAATGCCGGAGGGCTGTGGTTTCCCGGACTTGTTGAGATAGTTGTACTGGTTGAGGTTGAAGTGTTTGGACTCTTTGTTGATGCTGTCTAGCACCTCGTAGCGCCAGTTTTCGTCGTTAGGCTTGTAAGTGTCAGGATAGTCAAGCGAAACAGTAGGGATGATTGGTTTCAACTTGATTGGATACTTTGGGGTCAATGGGGCGGCGTTAAGTGCCAAAGATATACTAGGTAACTTGATCCCGGTCGACGCTGGCTTCTGGGGCTTGGAAGGGGTGGTGGCGGGCGACGTCGATGGCGACAACGGGTTGGAGAACCGTTTGTTGGGAGACAACAGCCTTGATCTGTACTTGTTTGGCTTGTTGAATGTGATTGGGGTGGCGGTTGCATCGTACGGCGGAGATGGTGGTGCAGTGCGGGACCGCTTATGTGAAACCCGATCCGGAGTGTCCAAAAACAACTCGCTGTGGGACCGTTTTTTGGAGTAGGAAAAGTGGGTTTTGGCTGCAGACGACTTGAACTGGGCAAGGATCTCGTTGTAGGACCGCGACCTGGCGTGGCCCGGATTGAAGGTGTTGTTGATCTCGTTAAAGTTCATGGCAGGTTGCTGCAAGATACTCATGGTGGCAGCGGTGGGGGCGATTGCGGGTGGCGGTGGGGGCGTGTTTTCCAGGGACACGGTGTGTAGCGGTAATTTCAGCGGTATATTACGGGGGAGTGGTGCCGTTTTTAACGTTTTTTGGGGGTTCTGGAGGGTTTGGGTGCAATCGAGAATTAGATCTGGTCACTGGAGCAACAAACTCTGGTATGGGCACGACTTTTGTGTTCTTAAAGTGGAACGAGATTAGCCGGATTAGGAGTGTGTGAGCAAAAGTGTAGGGCCCGCAACAATTCGATGGAACGGCTGGTTATTATTTGGTTTAGTTGTCTGGGAGTACGGTTATCAGGTAGCGTGGAGATAACTGGTGGTGGTGGTGGTTGGTGGTACTTTTGTCGTGAAGGAAAGACGGAGGTTCTGGCTGAGAAAACGATGTTTGGTTGGAGGCCGTTGATCGGATCAAATCAGGTACATATCTCCATTTATATATCGGGATCAGGTTTCGGGGAGGGAAGCCTCAGGAGCCAGCGAATTTTCTCTGGTTAAAAAATTATTTATAGCGCGGCCTCCGTGCCGCAGTAGTTAGTCCAAAAGATGGCTGGTTCTACGCGAACCTGACAATATGATCTGTGCTGGCTGTTTGCACCGATATATGCACGGTGGTGCTAGACGCGGTGGGTTCGATTGCAAGGGTGCACCCAATGGGGCCGGGCAGCGCCGTCGTCTATCTATAATTAGTACTGTCGGTGTGTATGGATCCGTCGTACCCACCGTCTGACAATCGATGGTATTTCTCCAGATATTTGCAAAAATATCCCCAAATCACCAATAATATTAATAATCATCGTGCATTACAGAACCCAGTGGTCTTACGGGCGATTTCGTCATAGTAAATATTCGTATAATTATATAGCACAGCTAGGAATAACTAATCGGCCTTCTTTTCCTGTTCGTGGTTCTCAAACTTTTGTTCAGCGTCGTTGGCAGCGACACTGCCTCCCACCCCGGCAGCAATGTGGCCGATTCCTCCAAGATGGAGCTTGTCAGCAACCTTGTTTCCGGCCACAGAGCCAGCGACAGAAACTCCGATATCTTTGATTGTGTCCATTGTATCGTTACCTATTAACACGTATGGAAATTCCGGGGATTTGACGTCGCCAGCCGTGGCCTTTTATAGATTTCACCTAGATTGCTAACGATTTCAGGTTAGGTCCCCTATCACATGACACTTCCCCTGCCGCCCCCAACATGCGCCTCGTGGTGCCTGACCGCTGTCTCGACAATCCTGTCAACGATAACAGGTCCAGAGGCACATTTTGCCGGAAAGTGGTGGGGATTCGGTTCTACCTAAAACGTTGACCTTGCAAATATATCAAAAAAAAAAGAACCAAAGGTTAATTACACTACAAGCCGAGATTATAATCCAGCGTCACTCTCACTTACACATCCAAGGCCCACATTTCACCCTGTTCCATACCCACATTTCAGCTGTGTGTAAACCAGCCTATTCCCGGGCCTGTACGTTGTGTGGTTTATCTCTCGTGGTATGGTTGCTGTCGAAGGTTAGCCAGCGCTGGTGACGTGCACTGTGTGCAGTATGGAACATCGTTTCCCTTTTGGGACCCTGCACTTCTGGCTTCTGTGGCCACATTCGATTCCATTGTAGTTGTTCTCTGACTCGGCTCATGTTGCTGGAATGGTTCGTTGCCATTGCTGGGGTGGCATATTACTGTTTGCGTCGATTACTGGTGATTGTTTTGGGCCATGTGTAGAACAACCACCAACAATGCCCCCGTTAGTAGCCAGCCGACTCCCAAAACCCCGGCCACTTGCTGAAAGTTTCATCTGCAACATGGAAAAGCACCGAGTTTCAACTACAACCTTATAATTCCCCAACGTACGGTGAATGGTAAAGGTACTGGTTAGAAAAGGTCGTGTCTATTCCAAAAAACCATACGCATTGAACCGCGATCGTAAATCATCGCTACAACCACGAGATTTCAACCACCAAGATGTCACTCCCAGATCCGAGTAAGTACATTTCAGACAACACCGTGTGCATATGCTAACATCAGCCCAAAACATTGAACCTTTTCTCAAGAATTTCCTCTCGACTTTGGACCTCCAGTACCACACGGCGACGACGCAGTATCCCAACGTCGAAGCGTATGCTACTCAGTTTGCCAAGTCGCTCAAACCCGCTGGTGCAGTGATAATGAACGGGAAACCATTGATTCCGACCACGAACAACGATTCGCGTCTCGAGTTCCAAAAGAAGTGGCTTGCTGCTCCATTGTCGTTCCACCAGCTCAACAGTTTCGACTGCCATCTCATTCCTGGCTCAGGAACCTATATCATCAACCTGAGCGGTAAAGTCCGTTTTGACGAAAGCGGAAGAAACAAATTGGGCGAATCTGCCGACTTGGTCCAAGATCCGACGGCTCCTCGCAATACCAGACCCATTTGGGGTTCCTGGTTCGGGTTCAACATGAACTTGGTGGTCGACGAGTCGACGGCAGCCAACAACCCTGGTGAAGTCATCAACAGCTTGAACTACAGAATAACCGTCATTCCGGAAGACAGTGTTATCAAAGTATAAGCGATTTCCCTATTTAGATATGGTTATTGGCAACATACTCGTTGAGTAATTGGCCGAGGTATTTCCCAGAATAGAACTCCGACGCAGTTACGGGATGGCCCAACTCCTTCAAAGCTTCAAGAACATTTGGGGCAATGAATTCATAGAAAACAAGGTCGATTTCACCGCCGGTACCCAAATCCACCTGCTGTGACTCCACCACGTTAGGTACGGCATGGTTGATCACGGCACGGTGTGGCGTATCGTCACCATCACGGCCGAAATCGTCGTATGTTACGTATCCCTTGCTCAACTTGTCGGCGTGTGTCGATACTCGAGGATGGATCGCATTAGGCTTTCGCTTTTGATGATGGGGAGGTGCAAGCTGCCAGTTCTCACTCATAATATACGTATTTTCATTTAATTTTGGAGCCACTTTCAACGCTACCTTCTTAGGAACCGTCACCCTGTGCCACTGGTTTTCGAATGGCGACACGATATACTGGCTATCGATTGTGTAAGGACCCTTGTATAAGTCGTACCTGACAGAACCGGTGTTGATGATAATGATTCGTTCTTCAGTGGCATTGACCTCGGGCTTCAATGACTTCAACACTCTGCTGGTGAGAAGATGGAACACATTTTTAGGGTCGGTTACAGGAACATAGTCAACAAAGTAGTTTGTAGAAACATGGCCAATGACCTGATTCAACTGTAACTTGTCGCGAGTCTCATGAATCAGTTTTGTCACACTTAACCCCTTCTCAGTCTTGAAAGACGAGGCGTTGGTTTGTGAGTGATGTAAGAACGAGTTGCGGTTGAAATCGATGTATGCTCTGGTGAATGTCGATCTCAACCCGGTAGCATTGAGGTTTACGCCGGCCCAACCAACCGTTTCGCAATACCTACCACTCTGCAATGCGGTCGCCTGGTTGTCCAACACTGTGTAGTCGCGAATATGACTGTGGCCACCAAAGTACTGGATTTTAGTTGAAGGGTAATGTCTTCGTAATTCACGGTGTAAGACGTAGAGTTCGGGCCACTTGTGGCTGATTGGTACATGAGTCACAATCACAAGAATATCCACGTCTTTCTCCGGATGCGCCTCCAAGATATCCTGGAACCACTCCTCCTCGATCACGTCCACGATGGGAGTCACCTTGGTTCCCTTGGTATTACGCCTAAAGTCAAACAAGAAACCCAACGAAAGAATGCGGGCCTTTTGGTTCGGGGTGGTAAAGTAACGATACTTGTTTCCAAACGGAACGTACTTGCCGTCACGTAAATATTCGACATTAGTACTGACATAGTTGTCGGGGAAAGTCGCCACGATCTGCTCATATTCCTGCTGGGAGTTTTCCCACGCGTACAATTCGTGGTTGCCAATAGTCAACAAGTCGTAATCCTGTTTCAAGAAGATGGGAGTCGACTCCTTTCCGTTAGGGCTGGTGATATCGGATAACCCGTTCCCGTCGTGTCTGTCGCCACTGTCTATCAACAAAAGATCGCGGTTCTCAGCAGTAGCACGCTCACACAAGTGTGTGGCAAACGAAATAAAGTCTCCCCAGTCTCCTCCGTACTGTTTCTGGTTCAAATGACCCGAATACCACCCGTGGGTATCGGTAGTGTGGAGGAAGTTAACGTCGCTCCAGTGTAAATCTCTAATGGGTGGAGCATTCAAGAGTCCAAACTGCACTAAGAACTGCAGAATGTACCCAAACACAATCCATTCCGAAAGCATTGCGAAGCAATTGAGTATAATAAGCTGGTGTGGAGTCTATTTTATGGGATTAGATAAGATAACCAAGAGCGTGCGTGAACCACAAAACATCACGTGCCAATATCATCCACCACTAACTTCGTTTTACATCAATTACAGTTAATTATATCAAGTATGTACTAACGTGTCGCTAGCCGCAGTATATTGGCATATACTAACTACTTACAAACCTTGTTGGTGTCTTCTTCTGTCTCTTTCTTCAGAAATAGACAACTTGATACCCTTACCCTTTGGCAAGGAGACGTATGGCTTACCGGCTTCAGTACCAATGACAAAGACGTTGGACAATCTGGTGACGAAAGTGTTTTCCAAGGTGTCCTTGATGTGGACCAAGTCGAAACCACCTTCGTGCTTTTCTCTGTGGGTGATAACACCAACACGTCCCAAGTTACGACCACCAGTGACCATGACTAATCTGCCGTGGTCGAACTTGATGAAGTCGGTCATCTTACCAGTAGCCAAGTCGATCTTGACAGTGTCGTTGGCCTTAACCAATGGGTCTGGGTATCTGATGGTTCTACCGTCGTGGGTGACGATGTATGGAACACCTCTCTTACCTAATTGGACCTTCTTGACCTTACCCAACTTGTAGGAAGCTTCTTCAGCGGTGATTCTGTGGACAGTGAATCTACCCTTGACGTCGTAAACCAATCTGAAGTTTTCGTTGGTGGCTTCCAAGGTGATGACATCCATGAAACCAGCTGGGAAAGTAGAGTCAGTTCTGACCTTACCGTCAACCTTGACGTGTTCTTGCATCAAGATAGCCTTGACTTCTCTACCGTTCAAGGCGTACTTAAGTCTGTTTCTCAAGAAAACAACCAATGGCAAGGATTCTCTCAACTTGTGTGGACCAGCGGATGGTCTTGGGGCGTAGGTGCCGGACAATTTGTCCAACATCCAGTGAGATGGAGCTGCCAATCTCTTCAAGTGCTTCTTTGGACCTCTACCCATTTTGTTACTTAGTTACTATGATGTAGTTGGGAAAAGAAAATTCCAATATAGAACTTTGGTTCACGAATTTTCACCGTGCGCATCCTGCAAAAAATTTTCAGTTAGGGCACAAACCCCAGGAAACACAATATTCACGTGACGCAATATCGACTGCTTTCGTTATCTACCCCCAACGGCCGAACCATTTCTTCTTTGCATGGAGCTCTTCGGTCAACTGCAGGTCTTCAATGGCCAATTGGTTGTATTCGTCTTCCAAATTAGCAAACTTCTCGGTCTCTCTAGCGTTCTCTTCCAATAAGTTCTGGATATCTCCTTCAATACTCGTAGGAATGGCTGGCGATTTCAAGCCGTCGCCCGAATTGAGCGAAGGAGAACTGGCCATCTTCGATTCAAGATCCTCGATATCGGTTCTTAATTGTGCAATGACATCGTCAAGATCGGCATTATCGTTGATGACTTCGGGTAATCTCACCTTGATATCGACCATGTGTTGGACAATCTCAATGTGATCGTTGTTCAAGTTGAGATAAGTAGTTTCCAACTCTTTAATCTGGTGCCTGAGGTCGCCGTTCTGAACCTTCAACTGGTCTATGTCCAGTAACTTTGCGGCCTCGCTAAGGTATATGTTTTCGAATTCATTTTCGTACTTGGTCAAATCGACTGGTTCGATATTGACCTCCATTGAATCAAAAACCAAAGCATCAAGCTTGTGGTATGAGCTGCCAGAAGTAGTAGCGGCTCCCACTGAGCTCCTCTTGGCATTGGGGAGAAGCGAAAAGCGTTTCGAATTCTTTGGTTCATCTTTGAAGTTGATGAACTCCTCGTTGACGTATATGTTGAACAAGTTGTCCTTCAAGAAGTCCAAGAGACGGTCAAACTTCAATGCCAACAAGTTTGCTTCGTTTTTGATCATAAGGTTAACGGCAAACTTGAGGACGGCTTCTATGCCCTGGGTAATAATGATGTCGTAAATCCTTAATACAATGTCCAAGGGGAACTTGTAGGCAAAAAACGTAAGGAACCATTGTGATGCGTACATGGAGGAGCGGATACCCTGTTTGACCAAGTGGTTGTACAAGAGCGGCGAGTAGTTCTCAAGCAAGCGGTCGAATTCGTACAAGTAGAGATGCAAGCCCTTCATTTCGGGACAGAACATTTCTCTGAGGTTGTAGTCCTTCATCAAGGTGACGAGAAGACAGAAACACTCGGCATCACTCATGTTCATGATCAAGGGCACCGTGATGAAGATCATGCCCTGGGTGTAGCCGACGTCTGGGTCAAACAACGAGTATGCCTTGATGACATTGAACAACTCGTCGCTCTTGTTGACCAGCTCCACGGCGGAAAAGAAGCTTGTACGGGAGAGATCACGCTTGATGGACTTTTCGTGTATGGAGGTCTCGCTCTTGAGCAGGATGTAGAGTTCTTCGAGGTCGTAGTTCTTGGACTTGGCAACCAATTGCCAGATGATTCCGCGGAACTCCTTGGGGATCCCCTGCATGATGAGCTTGTCCAAGCTGTTGGAGTCGTTGTTGATTACCAGCTCGTAGTCGTTGACGATGCGGGTCCAGAAGTCCCAATCGATCTTGTATTCAAACATGTCGGAGAAACCGCCGACGGTGTTCTTGATGTCGTTGAAGGTTTTCTTGACATTCTCGGTTCCCGAGTTGATGAGCTGCTTCGAACGTAAGTCCTTGGCCTGGTAGGTGCTATTGATGCGGTTGAATTTGGACTGGAGAAGGTAGTTGGAGGACGACTTGTCGTAGGTGGCCGATACCGACTCCAACATGTCAATTGCGTCTTGTTTCAGAGTGAGCGAGTTCTGCTGGTCGAGACGGAGGCATTCCTCGATGGTTTTGCGCGACGGAAGCGGAGGGTCGGCTGTCGTGGGTTGTTGTTGTTGTGGGTCTCCGTGTGGTACGTGTTCTGATTGTGGTGGGGAGGCGTCGTCTGGACGCGGTGTTTGTTGCGGTTGCAGGTCCTGGTCGTCGTATACGCTGTCACTGTCTCTTTCGTTGGTCATGGCTGGTTCTGGTTCGGTGGCGTCTACAAATTCATCGTGGGAAGACATGTTATCCGTGAGTTCCAGCGCGGTTGTTAAAAAAGGTACGATAAAAGTGCGACACGACGACAATACGGAGAGCTCAGGGAGGAAGAGAAGGTGCAAGAAGACAAAGATCCAGAAAGAATCAGACAGAAAGAAGCTACAATTACAATATAAACATGTTACGTGTAGAGATTGCCATGTAGAAGCGGTGGAGTTAGAAGGGAGCAGTTGGCAGGATTGGGTGGGTGATCGCAGGGTCCTTTTGGTCTTTTGATCAATACTCCTCGCTATGCTTCCGTTCTCTTGTTTTGTGCTCTTGTTGTGTTTGTTCCACTTCTTCTCGTTTACTTCTTCTATGTGTCCATTCTTCTGTTACCTCTGCCGGTTCTTGTCGTGTCTGTTATGGTACGTTTTTGTTTGTACAGGAATCACGCTAGATCTGTACCGGTGAGTATCTCCAGGTTATCCTTTCCGATCGTTTCTCGTGTATCGTTCGTTTATTCGCTCTAGAGTCTCCCCATGTTCCTCTACAATCTTCCCGTGTATAGTCATATATTCATTATATCGTAATCAAGCAGAAACCCAGTAGTACTCGTCGTACACCTGGGGCTCGGGCCCCGCAGGAGGCTCGAATTCATCGATGCGTACAATCTCATTGTTGGAAAGTGGATACACCATCGAATCCGTCAACACATCATCGGTGTCAAACGACGACACGGACTCGTTCGAGCCGTAGTACGTGCTGATGATATCGTTGTGGTTGACGTCGTACGACGACACCTCGCTGGGGGCGTGTTCCACTGGAACGGCGGCAGCACCGGCCATGCCCATGTCGAGCCCGCTGATGTCGCCCTTGTCTTCGAATATAATGCCTCCCGTAACGTTCTTTTCACGGCACAAGCTTTCCAACTTGGATACATCGCAGTTGGGGAAATACACCCGCAACACGTTGGCGCCGCGGATATACTTGATGGGCAACTCGCCCAACTCAAACAAGTTGGTCAAGTCCTGTTTGAACTCACGCAACTGCTTTTCGAATATCTGGACATTGTAGATCATCTCGTCCAAGATTTCTTCCGACAAGATGGTCTCGGTGGGAATAGTTAGGTTGAAGTTGACGGGGAACTCAATGTAGCATCCGGTCTGTACCTGGTCACACAGGGCCAATTCGTCCGGGGTGGCCGTCGATTCTGTCTTTGCCAACGCCAACGTTATGGTATGTTGCTTGGGGGTGAGGGACAAGTTTAACCGGATGCCCATGGTGGGGATGGAGGGCACCAACTTCTGCGAAAGCTTGACGTCCTTGTTGTTGAATTTGAATAGATTGGCACACACTTCGTCCTTTTTGCGGTCGTACTCGTCCAACTTCTCCATGATGTTGAAAATGATGGACCGGTAGGTGAGCTTGAGGTTCTGCTGGTACAACTTGAGTCTGAAGGGACTCTGGTACATCTGCAAAAAGTTGCTGTTAAAGTTGAAGCCGTAGTTGAGGGAGCGGAGGATCTTGCTGCCGCCATGGTGGCTCTTGTGGTAGAACTTGAAGAGCCACTTGTGTCCAAACGGGATCGACTTGTTGCTGGTGAACGGCTTAAAGTGCGATGAGCCGCCGCCACACCCGCAAAACGTGCCGAATCCCCGTCTGAAGTTGACGTGGGGATGGCAGAAGCGCTTGCTGCCGGCGTTGGAGGGCCTTACGGGCACAGGCACTGGTTGGGGGTGTGGACGGGCGTGTTTGTTGGCGAGGGCCTCGAGGGTTTCGGCGACCTCGCGCAACACACGCTGGATACGTCCGGAGACGAGTCGGCTGCGGTGGGCCATGACGGTGTGCATGCGTTCACAGACCAGCATGCTTGGGTACGAAAGAAGGGAGCGGTTGTTTGGCAAGGGATGAAGTCGTGTACTCAAAAATTTCGATTAAGCCCGCAAGTCGGATCCGGGCACGGCGCACGACCCCAACAATCGAAAACGATGACGGTTTTGGTGGAGACACGTCGCTGGCCGGGGCACGTCTTTGGTAGCCGAACGACCACCACCTCCGTCTCCCGGCAATCCGGAAACGGACGGGGGTTGCGTGCGGCGGCCGCCAACCTGCCCAAACGGGCGCCAGCCGCGACATCCACTACCACTAACGTGTGTTGGTGCAAAGGAGCAATCGCCAGCATGACGAATGCTTGGTGCCGCTACGGTTGCTACCAGTAGGTGTGTTACATGTGGGGCGCGCCGTGAGGTTCGACACCCACATTTGGGCTACAATTGGGAGCGGGGCGAGCTAGATGTGTAAAAGCGTTTCTATTGTATCGTAATCAGGAGGCCACAAGCTCGTCCTCCAACACGTCGTCGAATATCATGTCGTAGCTGGCGACGTCGGTGTTGAAGAGGCCCGGCAGTATCATGTCGACCGGCTCTTTCTTTATTTCGGTCTTGCACTTCTTGTAGGGCTGCAGGGAGTAGAGGTTTTGGGAGTCGTTGTCGTGGTCGTTGTCGTGGTCATTGTCGTTGGAGATGGAGGTGTTGGCGTTGGTATGGCTGGCGTTGTTGTAGTTGTCGTGGTCGTGGTCGTTGTCGTACACCGAATTGAGCGAGAGCAACAGCGACGGTGACGTCAACGAGTTGTTGCCCGAGGTCTGGAGCGACGACTGGTGGTTGGAGAGCGCCGACGGGTTCTTGAACACGGCGGGCGCCACAAAGTTGAACGGCCGGTCCATTGTAGTAGACGACGTCGACACCGACGATAGCGATGCCGACGGGTTCATGATGTTTTCCGTCGGGATGTTGTTGAGGAGGAAGTCGTCGATGATTTCTTTCTTGATCTTGAGCTTGTCCAAGTCCTCGGACGGGTTGCTGGTGTGGTAGAGGTAGTTGGTGGAGGCGGCGGCCGGCGTCGGGTGCGATCTCGACTGGCGAAGGGGGTAGCTCTGCGGGTACTGGCTGTGGCCGTGGTGGCCGTGGTGGCCGTTGTTGAGCGACGCAAGGGTGTCGTCGTCGTTGGAGAAGATCGAGTACGACGGCGAGTGGGCTAGCGAGTTGGTGCGTGACTCCTCCAACTTGACGGGGTTCAAGTTGGGCGACTGCTGGAGCGACTGGCGGTACAACGCGGCGTCGGCGCCCACGAGGGTTTCTTCCAACTTCTGCTGGTACGGCTTGAGGGCCAGGAGGTAGGCGTTGTTCAGGATGAGCATGTCCAAGTCGCAGTACTCGGGGAGCAAGTACGTGATGATGTCCTCGAGCGACTTGACCCGATCCTCGACTTCCGTGAGATGGGCCCGTGTGAGCGGCGACCGGACGGTCCTGGGGCTGTACGAACAGCACCACTTGTGCTGGATACACTTGGTACACTTGGGGTATTCCTTGGAGCACTTCAACTTGCGTTTGCGGCACGAGTCACACGCCTGTTCAATGGGTTGTTCTTGCATGGCGGACGGCGACGGTTTGGGGTGTGGGACGGCGACGGTCGGAGTTTTGGGGGCAGGAGAAAAGCAGGCCGGCGGCGTGGTAGCGGGAGACGGTGGCGTGGTAGCGGGAGACGGTGGCGTGGTGGCGGGAGACAACAGTGGTGGGAAGGGCCAGGGAAATGTACAGGGAACAGGGGGACGCGGTGTAGGCGGTGTGGTATTACGGTGATGGGGGCAAGAAATTGCGTCTAATCGGATTCTATCGCTATTATAACCGCCAGATGATTTTGAATTTTTCGCTCACTAAAAAAAATAAAAAAATTAAAAAAAAATGTTTCCAAAACGAGCATGGACCTGGTGCAAAGTGGGAGTGGTGGAGGAGGAGACGGCGAGGGATGCGGGAAAAGTGACGGGTGGAATGGGCCTGCGGTGGTCTTGGAACCCGCATTGGTGGTGGGCCGTGCCTATTTCATCGGTCATGCCGTCGTGGCGGTCCAGGACCCGTTTCAGTGCATCCCCCCCTGGGCATGCCGCCCGGATAATCGTCCGGCCGCAAATTGTTGGATTTCCCTCACCCTTGAGGCTCGTTCGGAGCTCGTGGAGACATGGAACCATCTTCGATTGCTGCTCGATTCGGCAAGGGTCCCGCCAAAAGCCAAACGGGGACGCCATCGGCAAAGCTTATATTGCGGCCGGCGGCGGCCTCCGCCAGGTCTGGCCAATGGCCTGTCGTCATTTACCTCTCCCATCCTTCCCGGAGCCATACCGAATCCTGTGCCAACCAAACTCCGCTCGGACTTTTCACCTCCTGCACACAGCCCAAACACACTCCTTATACACACTCCCGCCGATGCTTATCAAAAATAAATTGACAAAAAAAAATATAATATCCAAAACAAAAGAAATACTTACATAATGGATTAATCTACTCACGTCACCGGGCGAGAATGCGGTTGCACGTTTTACGGGAACAATGTTTCCCCAGGGCGGGCCGGGCGGTCAGCCAGATCCAGCCGCCAACAATGGACCAATCTCCATGAGAATCGGCCCATCTGGAATTCTCCACCTTCGGCGCCGCCCCATGTCCAATCCCTGTTTCCACGTTTTCGTTTTGGCAAAATTCAAAAGAGGGGTATTGACGGAAAATTTGCATGCATATTTCATCATGCACGACACAAAAAAAAACACCGTCCCCTCCCGACTGCCGCACCAGAAAACAGCCCAACGGGTCGTAACCGAAACGACTTCTGGTGCTTTTTTTTTTGTCTGACTGCACACAGTCCCATGACCGATGTCGCCAACTAAAACAAAAACAACCGACAAAAACAAGGTCCGGGACTGCACCCAGCGCGGCCATCTCCGAGCCCCGGCCACCGTCGGCCGGCTTGCTTGCTACAGGCCACCACCAGGGTGAATGTCGCTGGCGGCGCGCGGCTTAGGCTAATGTCGTCTATTTTTTGGGGAGAGGCATGTCGTGCCCTTCTCCTGGCTATTTTCGCAATCGTACCGCCATCAAACCTTATCGTCGTGGAACACAAACGTCGTGTCCTTCGGGTTCTTCGGAGCGTACCGCACATAGCTGTCGTTGTCTGGAGGACGCTCGTTGGCCTCGTTGGTGTTCAACATCGACTGCACACTCAACACGACGCTCTCCACCGTACATGCAGGCGTCCAGTCCGCCCCCAACAAGTTGAGGCAGATGTGGCCGTTGGAGTAGACGTGGGGATGCACGGGGATCTTGGGTGTGCTGGCTGCCGGCGTGTCGTCGGTGTCTTGTGCCTCCAAGTCGATTACGTCATACTTGATGAACTGGACCTGCGGCGAGTCCACTGGATATTCTCTGCCGATCCGGATACGGAGATGGTACAAGTCGTCGTCATCGTAGAGCTTATGGTTGACAAACTTGAGGCGGAATATGAACTCGGTCAAATCGTCGCTGTTCTTCACTAGCGTCACGCCGGGGAGCTTGTTGAGCGCGATGTGCTTGTATTCTTTGAGGAGCCGTTTCTGGTACGGATGCCGGGCCCCTGACATGTTGCTTGGTGTAAATCGTTGATGGATTCTGGCTTTTTACGGCATGGGGTATATACAGGAAAGGCTGCAAAAAAATCCTGTCATTTTCTTGCTTTTCTTCTGTTCTTTTTCTTCTGGTTCTTCTCTACACTGACTGTTACATGCTGTAGTGTCTATTTGTCGTAGACTATGCTATAACGGCATCCCCTTGGCCTCACGCCGCTTCTGGGTACTCCCGACTTTTTTCTGCGTCGCCAGCGCCGTCCGTTTTTTGGTAAAGTTGCGCTTCTTGTATCCCGTGCCGTTCCGTTGCGTCGGCGTTGGTAGAGGGAGGTTGCGTTGCGAAGTCGAGCTTCTCAACGTATTCAAAATGGCCTCATCTCGCTGGGATGGGTGGAAATACGGCGAAACGACGCTGCTCGCTTGTGAGTCCATCGACGTGTTGGGCGACCCCGACGCCTTCTTGCGATCGCGCGATAAGTTGCCCAAGAGCTTCTTGAAGTTATTGAAATAGTCGAGCTGGTCCTTCGATACCCCGAGCAATTTGCCAAAGTCCCGCTTATTGGTCGGCAACTTCACCGCCATGTCCTTTAAAGTCATTTCCTTAACCACCAGGTTCAAGGGAACTCCCATCTCCATCGAGGTATCAATGCCAATCTTCTTCAACTCATTGTAACAGTGTTCAATATGGTCCTTGTTTGAACTGGTGATCTCGCCGTTGAAGTTGTTCTGTGGCAACGTGATCGCCATCCCAAACTCGTTCGACATCTGTCTCGCAGTCACAAACGATTCGGTATACTTGAAATTGCTGAGATTGACATCGGCACCACGGCCGGCCGACACGGGAAGTGCAGCGGTCGGTGTTGCCGCGGGCTTCATCCGTTTGTCGTTACTGAAGTTGATCTTGATTTCCTTCTGTCCCCTCAACACAAGGTTGGCAAACTTGCCGACTCTAACGTAGTTTGACGCAAACCCAGCTTTCATGATTTGGTACTCTACCAAACAGTCTTCGCTCAAAAGATAAAAAAAGATTCTTTCAACATCGGTTTTGTCAAGAGACTTACCCTTGCCGTGGAACGGATTGGAGTTGTGGCCCATTCTGACAATTTTATTGTTGTTGGAACCCTTAAACACATCCTGGCAATGCAACACTGTCACTCGGTCATCTTGAATGGACTTTACCAACTGGATTATATCCTTGGCAAATTCGGTACAGTTCTTTTCCACCGTGGTCGTCCCACTGGCATTCAAACAATTATCACATTGCTTTCGACACTCTATCGGATTGAACGATTCGTTGAAATAATGCAACACTTGCTTTCTTCTGCAATCGGTAGTGTTCTCACAATACTGTACAACCTGTCTCAACTTTGCTAAATGGTTTTCCTTTCCCTCCCGTGTCAACTCTTCGTCTCGATGGATCATATTTTGAAGCTGTCTTGCATCCTTGTACGAATAAAACATAATACACTCGGAATGTTTCCCGTCTCTCCCAGCTCTCCCGGTTTCTTGGTAGTAACCTTCTAAACTCCGCGGAATAAACAAATGAATGACAAATCGTACGTCAGGTTTATCAATTCCCATTCCAAATGCAATGGTAGCACAAATAAGCTGAACCCGTCCGCTTTGCCACATTTGTTGGATGTTGAATCGATCATCGGGAGTCATCCCAGCATGGTAAAACGATGTCTTTAAGCCATACAGATTCAACTTAGCACTTGTTTGTTCACACGACTGCTTAGAGTGACAATAAATGATTCCGGTCTTGCCACGATGTTTGCTGACAATGAAATCCTTGATCCACTCAACATAATTGGCATTTTTCCATTTGATCTCATAAAACAAGTTACCTCTGTTGAAACTCTGCTTAAGCAATACTGGATTATCCATCTTAAGATTATGTATAATATCCATGCGGACCTTTTCGTTGGCGGTAGCTGTAAGTGCCATGAGCGGAACCTTGGGATATTTCTCTTTAAAGAAACCCATCCCTTGATAATCAGGTCTAAAGTCATGCCCCCAAGAACTCAAGCAATGGGCTTCGTCAATCACAACCCGTGCAAGCTGATTATTCTCGTACAATTTGCCAATAATTCTCTGAACCATGGCCGAATTGTTTGCCTTTTCAGGCGACAAGTATACCAAATCTAAAAATCCGTCTCGAAACAAGTTTATTGTTTGCTTGTTATCGTCCGAGGATGCCTTAGAACTGATCATCCCTGCCTTGACATTTTTATCGAGTAAGTGCTGGACCTGATCTTGCATCAAAGAAATCAAAGGAGAAATAACAATTGTCGTACCCTGGGTTTTGCCGCTTTTAATCAATGCAGGTAATTGATAGCAGAGCGATTTACCTCCACCAGTAGGCATCAAAACAAATACATCCTTATTCTGTAAACTGGCAACGATGGCTTCCAATTGGTTCGATCTAAATGACTTCAACTTAAAGACTTCGTTGAGCACCAGGTACACTTCGCTAATAAATCCTTCCGAGCCAGGAGGAACGTTTTCTTTATTATTGGAAGTGTCTGTGGGGATCGGCTGGGCTCCAGTTAAAATATCCATTAGTTCATCATCATCATCGCTGAAGTCGCTGTCTATATTTTGAACCTTCGTGTTATTAGGAGTAGCTTTCAGTTCGTGTAGTGCCGAGGATGCAGGAACCACGGCCTTATCAACAGGAGATTTGAATAGGACATTGGATTCGTCTTCGTCTTCAACGTCAGAGATGAGTTCAATAACATTTTTATCGAGCTCACGTTCTTCGTTTAGTTGAGTCGTGAAATCTTCAATTTCTTCCACGCCATCGTCTTCGTCATCATCCTGGGTTGAGCCGTTATCTTCGATTATATCAATCTCGGAAATCACCTCACTCTTGTACTTAATGCCATAGTTCTTTGCCACATCTGGTGAAAGACGTATATCATCGAGTTCACCGCGTAGCACAGGATTTATTTCTGATTCCGAATCGTCGTGGGTGTGCCTATAGGTACGGTCTTCGTCTTCTTCCAAGTCATTATCATCAATAAAGCCGCCAAGATCATCAAAATCGTCTCTTTCTTGAGTAGGTGTTCGTAAACCATCCATTGAAGCGTCACCAAAGTCATCCTCAGCTTCATTTATGCTGATATCAGGCGCGTGTTGTTGTTCAGCCGACTTTCTCTCCAAAACTTGTTTTCTTGGGTCGTTCAAGTTAAGGGGCATTTCAGGAACCTTAAAGTTCGATGCTATGATTTCGACGTCGTCTTCCGGTGGGATTTGCATTAATTCATTGTGAAGGTCTTTGTCTTCATAGTCGGAGAAGTCGTAAGTATTGAAGTCGTCTTCGTCCAATACCACCGGAAATGAAGCAGGAGGAGGAATATATGTAGATGTAGATGTAGTTGGTACTATGGGAGTTGATGTTGGAATAAATGAGGGAGGTTGTGATATAGGGATGTTTTTGAGTTGTTGGATTCTTGTATTGAGGCGCTGGATCTGGATTTCCAATGCCTTGCACTTTGGGTCAAACTTGTTTTTATAGTAGTCTTGCTTTGCGTCTAGAGAAATAGATGTTGATTCGCTGACGTTAAACCGTTCGTCGTAAAGCTCTATCTTGGTATTTTGGAGGCCCACAAGTTGGTTGAGAAGCTTGATCTCGTCAGGAACGATTTCTTGTTTTTGTTTCTTGGGATTGCGTATATCGGTAACCATTCTTCGTTTGGTGTCTGTGAGGTCAATTACGGGATCATTGGGTATGTTTCTTGGTATTTGAGAGGCAATGATGCGATTTGGAGGTTCTTTAAATGTGGTGGGTGGGTTTCTTAGTATACCAACCCCGTTTGATGGGTTGGTGGGATTTGAAGTGTTTGAGGTGTTTGTCACGGTTGATGTAAATGTACTTGGACTTCGTGATGTGTTGATACCATTAGAGACTGGTGGAACCGGTATGGAGACGGGAATCGTAGGAATCGATGGACTATTTACCTGATTTGCGGTGGTGGAAATCGGTGGATTGGGGGTGGATCGTATTTTGGACGCCGGGTAAGTTTTGAGAACCGCGTCTATTAGGATTGGAGACGGTATGTGGGGCTTTTCCTGCTGGAACCATGCCGCCTGGGCCTTTATATTGGAAGAGATGGCCATGAGTGTGGATAGAGGGACGCGTATGTCAATAAACGATGGGTAGAGTGATCATGTGCAGAGAATCATGTGCACCAAACATGTGCGCAGCATCATGTGCAATTATACCCGTGCTACATTTTTAGATCAATCTGAGATGTGTAAGCAAAAGTCACGTGACAAACTCAGTATGAGGGGAACAGCGGAGAGTCGACTAAATATCGCGGGAAAAGAGGAGAGTAAGAGGGGACTGAGCAGAGCGGAGAGGCAAGACGGGGAGTACCCACGGCGAAGGAGGAGCATTGTTGAAAAAAAAATAGGGTCGGTGGTGGCAGCAACCAACCACCACCACGAAGACCACCAGTAGTTATAGCAAACCGACAAGAAATCGCCTGATTGCACGGCATGTAGATGGAAACTGTAAAAGCCATCACCACCAAGACATGGCATGACAAAATATCCAATGGATAAAATTACCGTGTCGCCAAAGATCGTAACCTGTAAAGGGGCGGAAAAATACCCGTTTCCCATCGAAGTGGGCTGTCGGGGATAGGCGTTGAAACGATGTTACGTTGCTTAAAGAACCTGGGAACGCGGAAAAAGCCTAATTAATGCTCGGCATGGCGTGCGAGGGGCGCCTACGGCCACTACGACCACCTTGCACCGTCGTCCGACTGGTGGCGGCCATGGCGTGGTCCGGGCACGACGCGCTGTTACAGGTTGGCCGAGGTTTGTCCGATGCGCACCTTGGCTCGCTCCGACGTTTTTCTGTCTGGGTTTGTGTTCCGGCTTATCTGCGCGCGTGGTGTGGTTTCGACGAGGATTGCTTTTTTTGTCATTCGCACGTCAGCTTCCGATGCGGAACATTAACCGTCCTACAGCCAATATTTTTTGGGTGGGTTCTGGTGGAGAGAGGTTGTGGGCCAATCGCCTGCACGCCCACGGGCGCCCCTACCGCCGCCACAACGACATACCCACACTGTAGACCCACCAAGAAGCCCCCTCCACATGGTTCTCCACTTTGCACCGTCGCGTTCCGCCAAAAACCATCCCATTTAAACATTTCAGTTTCGATCTCCATGGCGGTAGAGAAAAAGTTCCAAAAAAAAAAAGAAAAAATATTTTTGGCAATACCTAAATTGTTGATTTTTTCCCCTCCCATCTGCAGATACCGTATATATAACACCACGGCTGTCCAGCGTTGGCGTCGTGGTGTAATTTGCTCTTACGCTTCCTCAATCACTATCGGTTCCCAATGCTCGCCAATCTCTACAACCAACACCAGGATCCCTACCACGTACCCTTGCGGACGTTGCCGCTCGACGACAGCGACAAATTGGCACCCACGGCCCACCACATTGCCATTGCGTCGTACAACAACTGCCGCAATTCGCCCTTGGGCTCCAGCTTCCTGTCGTCGACATCGTCGTCGTCCGACTTGGCCGACTTGCAGGGCGACTTGTTGTTGGACTTGTGGGTATCTCCTCATAACCTCAAACTGGAACACGAACAATCACCCCACTATCACGGCCAGTCCGTCCTCCACCACCAACAACACCAACAACAACAACAGATCCAATTTGCGCCAGCATATGCTGGCGACCAGCCCTTGGCCTCGCCCTTATCGACATCCGACCACGACTTGATGGCCGCCGACTTGGGCGATCGCTTCGCCAAACCGCAGCCACAATACTCGTACCCAGCCGCGTATCTCCCCACTTTCGATGACCAGGCCGACGAATTGTTTAACTTTGAACAGCAACAACACCAGCAGCAACAACTGCCATCGGCCCACCATCACCATCACCACCACCACCACCACCACCAGACCCACGCCATCAAACCGGCCGCCCGTCAACGCCAAAGAAACTCGTCGGCGTCGTCTTCGGTGTCAGGTGACGAGGCTGCATTCCCCTCCAAGTCGCAGCCGGCCGTGGTCCACACCCAGTCCGTCAACACCCAGCTCTACAAGACCGAGTTGTGCGCTTCGTTCATGAAGATGGGCATCTGTCCTTACGGAAACAAGTGCCAGTTTGCCCACGGCCAAAACGAGTTGAAGACCGTCGAAAGACCCCCCAAGTGGAGATCCAAGCCCTGTGCCAACTGGGCCAAGTTCGGCAGCTGTCGCTACGGCAATAGATGTTGCTTCAAGCACGGCAATTAAAAGAAAGAAAACCCCGAAAAGAACGAAAGAAAAAGAAAAGACACTAAACATACATTGATAGACCTTTGTTCCAGCACTGCTCCGTTATCGGCGCTGCTACCCCTCCCCAACTCCACCAGCACCGCCTCCAGCACTGCTTTGTTTTTGCCACCAATGGGCACCAAAAGTTACCTCCGCTTTATTATGAATCACGATTTTTTATGACTTATTTCCTCCCCACCCTCCATATATATTTATTCTTCATTTCCCCATAGTTTCCCATTTTGTTTACCAGTTGCGGATGGTTGGTTATATACGAGAATGATGTTCGTTCTTGGCTAATTAATATTTATTAATGTATCCTTAGACTCTTGACACCGTAGAAGTAGAAGTGCTTAGGGGGGTTATGGGAGTTGTTTTGCAAATCTACAACGACCAACTGACAGCCTCAGACTGTTCTAGACATCACTGTGTGTGGTGAGGGCCATGATGTTTTCCACAGCGCCCGCATACGCGAGTCCGTAGCATTGCCACGTTGCTGCATCGGTTTGATAGCCTATCTTCATCGACTGTTATAGTTGATGGGGTGGCGACGCCGGTGCGAACGGTCGTCTGATTTTATACTGCCGCAGAAAACGTCCGGGTAATGTCAGTTTGGATTGGGGAAAATTTTTCAATCTGGCCAAAGTACACGACCCGACATTTCGCTTGCAAAAACCAACTAGTCACCACCAACTAGTGAACGGAGAATATCGCTGTTTTCAAAGCAACATGTCAGTAGATAACGCGTCGTGGGACCAATTGAAGGACCACTATGCTGTCTCCATATTTGACTCCTTAACCAGCAAGAGAATCCCGGTTTTGCGCCGGATTCAAGCGTTACTTGCTGCCAACGACATACCCGCCGAAGAGATCGACCAAGTATCTCTCAAACTCTTGAAAACCTTCAACTACTACCAGGATGTAAACTCGAGAAACGAATTGCTCTTGACGTTGGAAGCGTTTATAAGCCACGACGCCAAATATTTGTCGGGGTTTTCCAAGTTTGTCCACCTCCAAGTCCAGAAGCCAACGATGGCAGTCACCGATTACTTGGTGCTTCTCCAATGGATCAACAGGTTCAGTGTGTTGGCTGCTAACCAATCGAGCGACGAATTGACCGACATAATTGTCAAATCCCAAGCCATCCTCCTCCACAAATGTATTGACATCACCCAACAGGAACACAAGGACACCCAGCACCGAAGGAGAGTGTTTGACTCCGTCTTGACGTCCACGAGAGCCTCCATTTTAAACACTTTAAAACAAAAGAACGGCGACACTCACTACCTCGAGTTGGCTTCCACTTTACTCAAGTCGACTTTACCTCATGATGCCATCTTATCTTACTTTGGGGCATTAAACACGGCATTGAACGATCTCATTGAAAAGCCAGCTTTGTTGGATACTTTCAAGACCGCCTATGTTCCTCTGGTGTTGGAATTTTACTCAAATCAAGTCCTTTTAAACAAGACCACTCCTTCGGTTCCATCGTTGACCGTATTCGGTGGGTTCGTAAACCAATACGTTTACTCCAAGGCTCTTAATGAACTTTTGCCCAACATCGACAAGTGTATCTTGAGATCATCCGAAAACTCGTTCGGTGTCCTTTTACCTCCATTGTTCAAGCATATTTCCACGGACGTTCAATTGGACGATTTGTTAGTAAACTCTAAGCTCTTGACCTCCATTTTATCTGGATTCAAGTCTGCTAAGGAAAACGTCAGAGTTGGTGCATTTAATACCCTCGCAGCTCTCGTGCCCAAGAACTTTAAAACCCCAGAGGTCGATAACACCTATAAGTTGATCGATGAAATCTTCAAGACACTCAAGGCCACTTCCAATGTTGATGCCAAATACATTATCATAAATTCCTTAACTTTATTGACCGTCGAACAGTTAGATGTCTCAACAAAGATTATCACCAACTTGTTACCTCTCGTTTCGAAGGACCAGAATGAAACTACATTATCGTCATTGATCAGAGCATTTGTCATCCACTCTTTCAAGGTTTTGGAAAACCAATCTTGGGAGCCAGCCAAGGACCTCTTGGACAAAGTCGTTGCTCAATTCAAGACCGGGTTATCTGATAAAAAGCTTCCATTGAGAAAGCTTTGGTTCGTAGGATTGGGCGAATACATCTACAACTCCAAGAGCACCAACGATAGATACACTTCGTTCTTGGAAGATATCCAGCCTCTCTTGCTTGAAACCTTAGAAGCTGCCCAACAAGCACCTATTCCAACCATCACCAACAAGGGAATTGCGAGTGCTTATGTTTCAATTGCATTGGCAAAGAACACTGAAACTCCCTTTGTTAGCTCGTTGACCAACAGTGGAGATAGACCATCATTGTTGACCAACGCCAAGGTTTATTCAAAACTCACTCACGACGATGAATTTAAGTGGGCCGTAAGATCATTGTTCGCCTCCGTTTCGTATGTAAATGGATTGGACGAAGAGTACCAATTAAACTATGCCGTGGCTTGGGTTTATTTCATTGCTTCAAAGAATGTTCCATATGACATAAGGTTGTATGCCATCAAATTAATTAAAGAGATCTTGAAGGAGCACGAACTTCGTTTTGTCGAAGCTATATTCAAGGTTTTACGTGATTATGATTTACAAGTTGACCGCGACATATATGCTTTCGACCTCAAGAATTTATCTCCTTTGGTTTCTGCATTGACCCAAGTCCCTTCTAATGTTGACAACAACTTTTTGCAATTGATTGCAGTTGCCAACCACAGTTTGGTGCCAATTAAAAATGGTTGGGTTGGTTTGGCCCAAAGAAGCGGTCACAATCTTGACGTTGGTTCTTTGGTCAAATCAAGACACTCCGAAATCATCAAGTACTTGTACGAATTACTCGAAACTTCGTCTACTGACGACTTGCTTTTCAAGGCCTCTATCAAGGCTCTTGGAATACTTGCATTTATCCAACCAGATATTGTTTCTCCTATCTTAACAGAAACGATCAACTCGATTGATGTTGACGAAATTTCCTCTTTTGATTCCCAAGCTATTAGCATCTGGAGAGCTGAAGAAGGTGAACTTGTGGTAGATGTCCTCAACCAAAATACCAAGAAGGCCGAAGACAAGAACTCCAAGGATTACGAGATTAAGAAATGGGAAGAAAGCATCAAAAAGGAATTGACGTCGAAGAAGGGTAGTACCAAGAAATTGAACAAAGAAGAACATACGTTGGTCAAACTCCAATTGGAAAAAGAATCGACTCTTCGTCATCAAATTCAATCCGTCATAAAGAAAGTCAACTCAACACTCGCTCTTGTTACCGAATTGACAGATAGTGCTTTATTAGTCGACAACGGTACTCATCATTGGTTCCATGTTGCTGTGCAAAAGTTATTTGCATTAGCCCAGGTATCAAGTGTTCCTGACATTTTTGGTGAAGGCCCCGTCCAAACTTATTTGGATTTGTCCAAGTTGCTTTCCCCTAGATTGGGAGCAACCAGAAAATACATTGGTGTTAACACTCTCCGTCTTTACAAAGCAACTACTTTACCTCAAAATTACCTTGAAGCGCCTCTTTTGAAACAAATCAGCAGCTTTTTATACTCCACTCATTCTTTATCTGAAAAGGCTCCACTTGACTCCCTTTCATTGCCTTACATTTTGCCATTGTTGACCAAGGTATTGGAAAATGGTAAGGAAGTTGCCATCAAAAACGCATCTAAGCAAGCTGTCACTTCTGAGTTCGTGGATGAAGACCCTGAAGCTGAAAACTTGTTGTTGGCCGTTCAAATTATCGCAGCTCATTCGGAAGCATTCGAGGACGAGTCTATTCCAAGAGTTAACATCTTGAAGGTTTTGATTTCGTTAATGCAATTGCCATCAGAAGCCAAACTCGCAAAGGAATGCTTTTTGTCTTTATGTCAACATATTGCCGTTAGCATTACAAGTTCCGACTTGAAAGTCTTGTTCGACAACGTCATCACTCCAAATGTCTTTGTCAGAACTGCCATTTTGGAAGGTATCGATTCTGAATTTGACTTATCTGGTGAATTGAGCTTCTCAAGTGAGTTATGGGTTGCAGTTCATGACAACGACAGAAACTCCGCTGAAATTGCTGCTACTATCTGGGATGATAACGACCTCCAAGTCGCAGGAGATGCTCCTTCACAACTTTTAAAGTTGGCTAACAACAAAGATTCAGGGTTGAGATTATCTGTTGCTAAGGCTATCGTTTCTGCTGTGAAGACTCTCAAGGAAAGCGATCCTTCCATCTTTGATAAAACTTTACAAGAGTTGATAGACCTCTACCACATCAAGAAAAACCCTCCACCCGCTGCATTAGACAAATTTGGTTTAGTGATCAAGTCTGCTACTGACCAAAGAGACACTTGGGAAGAAAGATCCACCATCGCATTAATATTGAAGTTGTTTGCCCCAATTTATGATAATGACTCGTTAGAAAAGGTCTTCAAGTTCTTGGTTGACGAGGGTGCCTTGGGCGATAAAGACGATGTTGTACGTCAAGAATTACAGGATGCTGGTATTGCCATTCTTAATCTTCATGGTTCTGGAAACGTTGAAACTTTGATCCCTATTTTCGAAGCTAATTTGGCCGAGAAGGATAAAGGATCCAAGGTTCAAGACAACATCAAGGAGTGTGTTATTATTTTGTATGGTGCATTGGCTCGTCACTTGGATCCACAGGATGCTAGACTTGAAATTATTGTTGAAAGATTAATCAAGACTCTTGACACTCCGTCCGAGGATGTCCAATTTGCGGTTTCCGAAGGTATTGCACCATTGGTCCCTTACTTCAACAACAAATTGCAAGAATACTTTGATACCTTGTTTGAGAAGTTATTTGAACACAAGAAATTTGCTGTCAGACGTGGTGCCGCATACGGTATTTCAGGTTTGGTCAAGGGTGCTGGTATTAAATCGTTGTCCAGTTTCGATATTATTAGAAGCTTAACGGATGCTTCTGATGATAAGAAGAACCCTAACAGAAGAGAAGGTGTTTCCTTTGCATTTGAGTGTTTGTCTTTGAGTCTTGGTAAATTCTTTGAACCTTATGTGATCGAAGTTTTGCCCATAATCTTGAAATCTTTAGGTGATGCTGTTCCTGAAGTTCGTGAAGCAACTGATTCTGCTGCCAAACAGATTATGAAGAACACCACCAGTTTTGGGGTCAAAAAGTTAATTCCTTTGGCCATTTCTAACTTAGACGAAATTCAATGGAGATCTAAGAAGGGTTCCGTGGAATTGTTAGGTTCTATGGCCTATTTAGACCCAGCACAATTATCGGCTTCATTGTCTACAATTGTGCCTGAAATTGTCGGTGTTTTGAATGATACCCATAAGGAAGTTAGAAAAGCAGCAGACCAGGCTTTGAAACGTTTCGGTGAAGTTATTCGTAACCCTGAAATTCAATCAATTGTTCCAGACTTGCTTAACGCTATTGGTGATCCAACCAAGTACACCGATGATGCCTTAGACAAGTTAATCAAGACCCAATTTGTTCATTACATCGATGGTCCATCGTTGGCCTTGATTATCCATGTCATTCACAGAGGTATGAGAGACAGATCTGCCGGTACGAAGAAGAAGGCTTGTCAGATTGTTGGTAACATGGCTATTTTAGTCGACTCCAAAGACTTGGGTCCTTACTTGTCTCAATTAGTCAGCGAATTGGAAGTTGCCATGGTCGATCCTGTTCCTGCTACCAGATCCACTGCTGCTAGAGCATTGGGTTCATTGGTTGAGAAATTGGGAGAAGAACAGTTCCCAGATTTGATCCCACGTCTCTTGGGTACCTTACAGGATGAAGGAAGAGCCGGTGACCGTCTTGGTTCTGCTCAAGCCTTGTCCGAAGTTATCTGTGGTCTCGGTATCAACAAGTTGGAAGATTTATTACCAACTATCTTATCGTCTGCTTCTTCTACCCGTAACCACATTCGTGCTGGTTTCATGCCATTGTTGTTGTTCTTACCAGTTTGTTTTGGTTCTCAATTTGCTCCTTATTTGAGTCGTATCATTCCACCTATCTTGAATGGTTTGGCTGATGTTGACGAAGATATCAGAGACACTGCATTGAGAGCTGGTAGATTAATCGTCAAGAACTTTGCCAATAAGGCTGTTGACTTGTTACTTCCAGAATTGGAATTAGGTTTGTCTGACCCCAGTTACAGAATTCGTCTTTCTTCGCTTGAACTTACCGGTGACTTGTTGTTCCAAATTACTGGTGTTTCTGGTAAGAATGAACTTACTGAAGATCTTGCTGAATTCACTGGAGAAGTCAATAAGAACCTCTTCGAGGTATTGGGTCAAGAACGTCGTGACAGAGTTTTGGCCTCGCTTTTCCTCTGTCGTTCCGACGTTACTGGTATCGTCCGTTCTGCAGCTGTGGATATTTGGAAAGCATTGGTCGCCAACACACCAAGAACTGTCAAGGAAATTTTGCCTTCGCTTACTTCCATTATTATCCGTAGATTGGCTTCCATTGATGACACTCAAAGAACCATTGCAGCCCATACTCTCGGTGAAATGGTTCGCTTGGTTGGTGCCAACGCATTGGCTCAATTGTTGCCTACTTTGGAAGAATCTTTGAACTCCAATGACTATGGTGCCAAGCAAGGTATCTGTATTGCATTGAACGAGTTGATTAAATCGTCTCAAGAAGATGCTCTTATCGAGTACCAGGAAGTGTTTATCAGAATCATTCGCGAAACTCTTGTTGACTCCGATTCTGGTGTTAGAGAAGCCTCTGCCCAAGCTTTCGAATCTTTGCAAGAACAATTGGGTAAGGTCGTCATTGATGAGATCTTACCTCATTTGTTGAATATGTTAGAATCCGACGATTCTGAAAACGCATTATTGGCATTGCAAGACATTATGGCAACAAAGGCCGATGTTATTTTCCCAATTTTGATTCCTACTTTGTTGTCTCCTCCAATCGACTCTTTCAAGGCCAAGGCTCTTTCTACTTTGGCTTCAGTGGCCGGCTCTGCTTTGTACAGACGTTTGAGTTTGATCATCAATACCTTGATCAATGCTGTTATTGATTCCAAGTCTGACCTGGAAGAAGCCCAAGAAGAGATCATATCTGCATTTGATAACATCTTGCTTGCAATTGACGACGACGAAGGTGTTCATCCATTGATGCAACAACTTCTCTCATTAGTGAAACACGAAGATGCACAAAAGAGAGCTGTCATTTACGGAAGATTGGGTAACTTCTTTGCTCATACCACCCTTGACTACTCCGTCTACTTGCAAGATGTTGTTTCTCAATTTATTTTGTCCTTAGGTGACACTTCGTCAGAAGTTGTCAACGGTACTTTTGAGGCCTTGACTGCATTGATCAAGAGGCAACCAAAGGAATCTTTGGAAAGATTGGTGAAGCCAGCATACCAAGCATTGAGCATTACCGGCGTTTCTGGACAGGATTTGGCCGCATTCAAGTTGCCAAAGGGTCCAAACTGTATCTTGCCAGTCTTCTTGCACGGATTAATGTACGGTAGTTCCGAACAAAAGGAGTTATCCGCATTGGCTATTGCTGACATTATTGACAAGACACCTTCGTTGAACTTGAAACCGTTTGCGACTACGATTACCGGTCCTCTTATCCGTGTTATTGGTGAAAAGGTTTCCAGTAACATCAAGGCTGCTATTTTGATTGCATTGAACAACTTGTTGCTCAAGATTGCTCAATTCTTGAGGCCGTTCATTCCTCAATTGCAAAGAACTTTTGTTAGATCTTTGTCTGATTCGTCGAATGAAAAGTTGCGGGCTCGTGCCGTTACTGCCTTGGGTACCTTGATTGAATTCCAGCCAAGAGTTGATTCCTTGGTGACCGAATTGGTCACTGGTGCTAAGAATTCAGATGACCAAGGTGTGAAGACTTCAATGTTGAAAGCCATGCTCCAGGTTGTCGACAAGGCGGGTAAGAACATGAACGAATCATCAAAAACTTCGATCATGACCTTAGTCGAGGAAGAAATCACGGTTGTTGACGACAAGAGTGCTGTGTCATACGCCAGATTGGTGGGTTCGTTGTCGAGGATTCTTTCTACTGAAGAAGCTGCCGTCATCATCAGGGCCAAGATCTTGGATAAGGAAAACAACAGCAATGATAAGTTCTGTGTTTTGTCGATCAATTCCTTCTTGAGATACTCTCCAGCACATGTTTTCCAAGCTGGTTTGTTGGACGAGATTGTTGACTTCGTCATCCAATGTTCCAACTCGACTTCTGTCTACATCAGTGACAACGCCACTATTGCCATTGGTAAGTTGTTGCTCTTGATCAACGAGACAAAGTCTCCTGTTCAAGAGGACACTTCATCTTCGCCCTTTGAGCTTGGAGAAGAAAATATCTCCAAGTTGGCTACGCAAGTTGCTGCCACTGCTCTTAGACCGGTCTCCAACTCGCCTGATACCAGAAGATTATCATTGGTTGTGATTAGAACCGTTGCTCGTTTCAAGTCGACCGAGGCTATTGCACCACATTTGGATGTCATAGTACCTAACATCTTTGCATGTATCCGTGACCCAATCATTCCGGTGAAGTTGGCTGCTGAAAAGGCGTACATTTCCGTGTTTGACTTGGTGGACGACGTTGCACAGTCCAAGTTCAACCAATGGTTCACTGGTAAGGACTCGTTTACCACCGTTACCGGCACCTCAATTGTTGCTAGATCGATTGGTGACTACACCAAGAGAGTCGCATCGAGATTGGCCGGCGTTGAACGTGAAAGAATCGAAGCCGGTGGTGACGAAGAGACGATGTTTAGCGACAGGTTCGAGGACGAAACCGAAGTGTGGGCCGTTGGTGGTGTTGATCTCGCATAGATGAGGACACTTTACGGGCATTCTACATATTTTAGATAGGAAAACCATAAACCCTAATATATTACATATGATACACTATTCCTCTAGAGTCTTGCGAAACTGACCACTCTTCCCTGAGCTCGAACTTAGTGTCCGGGACGCCGACGTGGGCGGCGCTCCGTGCTTCATGGGCGGGCTGTGGAAGAACATCGGCTCCTTTTTGGCCAACGTAGGCATCGAAAGATTCGCAGGCAAGTCTAACTTCAAGCTTCTAAGCGGGGGTAAGCTGTTCAGTGGGTCCGACGTAGGAGAGTCTTTGGTTGTGTCTGTTGGTGCAGCGGTGAGTGGGGGAGTGGTTGATTTGGGGTTGTTCCCCCTCGACGACGATGCCAAGGCCGGGGTGATGAAGAACGACGTCAAGTTCGTCGAACTGTTATTGGCGGACATGATCGGGGTATTTGCGGCCGATAGTCCCAAGATGGGCGAGTTGGGCAATGTGAAGGTTTGCGGTCTCGGACTGTTGGGACGCAGCTTCTTGAGCCGTTGCTGGACGTAGTCCAAGTCTGACTCCTCCAAGATGTGGGTCTGAGGTCGAGGGTTGATGGGGGTCATCATCTGGAACGACGACAATGTGTTGAAATGCAGTTTGTTGGATGTGGCCAACGTCGTGTAGCTCTTGGACTTGTTGGCGGAGTTGCTGAGGGCTGCTACACTGGAGAGGTATTGGAGGTTGTTGTGCAGTTCGGATTCTTCCTGTTTGACGGTGTTTTCGGGGTTGAAGTAGTCTGTGAGCGAAGGGAGAGACTTGGAGTTGTTTGTTTCGAGCATCTTGAGCTCGTTGGACGCCGCGCTGGCCAAGATATCTATGTTCATCGTGCTCGGCAACTTCTTCAACGACGGCTTCTCGTCCTTGACCTCGTCGTCGCTGGGCGGGGTGTTTGTCTTGTTGCTGATTTCGTCGTCGCTGGAGTGGGTGTCGTCCTTGGTCTCGGTCTTCTTGCGCGGGGTCTTGCGTTTGGGCGGCGTTGCCGGCGGAGTGTCTTCGGCAGCGTCGTCCAGGGCGCCGCCCTTGCTCAAGTTCTTGTTGCGGCGCGAGTTGGGGTTGGTGTGGATCCGCAAGTGTCTCGTCAACTCGTCGGACCGGCTGAAGCGCTTGAAGCACCCGGGAAACGTACAGGCGTGGGGCTTCTCGCCGGTGTGGGTCCGTATGTGTCTCGTCTGGTGCTCGAGGCGGTGGAAAGCCTTGGAGCAGAGCGGACACTTGTACGGCCTCGACGTGGGGTCCTTGCGGGCCTTGGCAGCCACGGCGGCCGCTGCCGCCTCGTAGGCAGCCGCCGACTCTGGAAGCTCGTTGTTGGCGGGATACTGGGCGGCGGAGGACGACGTGGTGGTGGGCGATGCGGAGGCGTCGTCGTGTCCGCCATCGGTCGCCATTATTATATCGTGTGACATGGTGAGGTCTGTGGGAAGAAAAGAGAAGTGGTGGACTAACGCGTGCTGGTCCCCTGGTTACCCCTTGTCAACGGCAAACTGTGTTTTCTGTCGTAGGATGGTACAGTTTTAGTGGGGATTTCTCATTCGAAAAAAGTTTTTAGTGGGGGGATGTGGACTGTATACAGCTACAGGGCTCGCTAACGTTACAACCGCCAATCTGGGGCACGGATCTCGTCTCGTGGTCGGGGACGTTGCTGGTTTGGTCGACACCGCCGCCGTCTACAGGTCCCCGTTGGGTTTTGTGTGTGTATTTGGCCCAGGCCACTTTGGCTGCGTAACCCACCCGCAAAATATTGGGGTTCCTGCCTCCTATATTGGCGATTGTGGGGAATGGCTTCGTTTAGAAATTCGGAAAAACTCACCGCTGTTGTCGCCGACACCCCACCACCGGACTGCCGGGCCAACACCCGGAACTCGGAGGTATTTTTCCATCTCATCTCCAGATAAAGCGGAGAATTCACGTGCGCGCTCGCCCGTGGACGTTACATGTCATGTCGGCCATGGCGTGCTTATATAAGCCTCGTTTTTTTGCCGAGGCGCCGCAATTGATATGCCGACGCCCAGGCCCTGAGGGTCTCGGTCGTGTGCAGGTGGTGGAGACAACTTTGGCCCGACCCTTGTTGGACCACGGCGGACATCTCAACCGTCAGTGGGCAGTGTCTGCCGTGTGTATTGTTGTGGACTTCTTATCCAACAGGTAGTTCGTCCACATAGATTGGCGGTGCCTAATCTAATCACACCTAATTTTTCCCCTTCATCCGTTGGTCCCATGGCAATTCTCCCGGTGTTGCTCCGGTCAGAACGGTTTCAACTGGCCACCGCCCTTTTTAAACTACTTCGTGCTCCCCGATAACAATCTCCTGCAACACGGCAATTTTTATCGATCCTTGCTCCGAAATTTGGGGCTCTTAGCGGCATTCCTTCATATAGACCACAAAATATGTCACTTGTGTTCATTAGAGATAAGACGTTATCTCCAGCAGCCGAATGCGGTATATCGAAACGTCGGTTTAGACCCGCTAACCTGAATCGGACATGGGGGTCAATCTGAAGCTATATATATATAACCCAAAGTCTGGTAATTACTTGGACCTAATCACAAATTATGGTCCATCCTCTAAAATCGGCCACTTCAAGGAGTGTCCATGCTTACACGTCCAACCTTCAACAACTAACGTCGATAAGATCGGAAATCCGTGACATTGACCCCAACAGAGATATCGGAGATGAAGAGCTTTTGGCCCAGATCGGGTACAAGCAGGAGTTGGACAGACACTATTCAACCCTCCAGGTATTTGGCATATCGTTCAGTATAATGGGTTTGCTCCCCAGTATCGCCTCCATTATGTCCGCCGGTCTAGAATCGGGCCCTGTCGGACTAGTATGGGGGTGGTTTGTGAGTGGGTTGTTCATTTTATGCACAGGTGCTTCTCTTACCGTTCTTGGTTCCGCCATTCCAACCAGTGGGGGGTTATACTATTACACGAACTACTTTGCCCCTGAAAACATCGGTATCCCCCTCAGTTTTGTTATTGGTTGTTCAAACTCTATTGGTTTGTGTGGTGGTATCTGCTCCATTGCGTTTGGGTTTGCAACGGAAGTTTTGGCAGCAGTTGCTTTGAGCCGTGATGGTGATTTCAACATCACCTATGGAATGCAATACGGTGTGTTTGCCGCCTGCGTTATTAGCAACGTTATTATCTGTTGTTTGACCACAAAGCACACTGCTACATTGCAGTCGGTCTCGATCGCCCTCAATCTCTTCTTGATAGCGTTGTTTTTCATTGCTGTTCCCATTGGTGCATCGAAAACTTACGGCTTCAATGACGGGCACTTTATCTTTGCAAAATTGGAGAATTACCGTGACTGGAACACGGGCTGGTCTTTCATGATTGCGTGGATTCCTGCCATGTGGACGATCTGTTCTTTTGATTCGGTGATTCATTGTTCCGAGGAAGCAAAAAACGCCCAACGCGCCATCCCGATTGGTATCCTTGGCTCCATCGCTACGTGTTGGATCCTTGGGTGGTTTATTTGTATTGTTTGCTGTGCTGTCATCAAGGATGGAGATGTTGACAGACTTTTAAACACATCTACGGGTAACTTGATGGCTCAAATCGTCTATGATTCTTTAGGAAAGAAGTGGGCAGTTGCATTCATGTCTCTAATTGCTGTTGGCCAATACTTGATGAGTTGTTCTATCTTTATTGCTGCTTCTAGACAGATTTGGGCATTCGCAAGAGATGATGGTCTTCCTGTCGTCTACAATTTCGTGAAGGTGGTTAATCCAAAAATCAAGGTCCCCATCAGAGCTACTATTTTTGCAGGTATAATTTCTTTGATCATTGGTTTGCTTGTTTTGATTGGACCAGCAGGATCAAGTGCCCTTTTTTCATTGGGAATTACCTCTATTTACTTTTCTTGGGGTGTTCCTGTTTTGATGGTGTTATTACCTACTGGGCAAGCACGTTTCAAACCAGGGAAGTTCTATTTTGGTAAGTTCTGGACGAATACTATGCACTGGGTCACGGTTCTCTGGATCGTGTACGCCATTATTATGAACATGTTCCCTAATGACAAGGCTGTGGATCTGAATTCTATGAATTATACCGTTGTTATTAACGTCGGAATCTGGCTTTTATCTTTATTGTACTACTATGTACATGGTTACAAGGTTTATGTCGGTCCTAAATCCAACCTTGAAGATCCGCTGACGGTTTTGGACGGTGAACTGGACGAATACGAGAACATAGATGCTATTGCTGAAAAGATATAATATTATAGAGTACGGGTCTGATTCTGAAATATATGACTTCTATAGACAATTGCTCGACTCTAATATTTTTATCAACTAGATCCTTTTTTGACTTGGTCATCAGGTTTTCTAAATCTTTCTGAGTTTTAAATCTTAGAGTCCATTGACTTTAACAATTTGTTCAACAGTATCAACGGTACTTTTGGTAATATCAATAAGTTCAAATCCCAATATGTTTCTGGATTTATCGTTATCAATTTCGTAATCAAGTGAGTAGACTTCGTTATTTTCATCGCCAACGGGAAGTCTCTTTCTTAACAGAGCAAAATTCTTACGAATAATGTTAAGAACTGACTGGGCAGTGTAGTTTCCATTTGAAAGAATAAGTCTTTCATTCTTCGTATTTTCTTGTTCAAAAGCAATCAAATGAGCTCGAGCGACGTCTCTAACATCGATGTACTGTCCGGAAAGATCAGTAACTTGACTATCTGGCTCGAGCTTTAACAAACCGTTAATAATTTCGGCCGAGAAGTTTAATTGACCTTTGGCGGTCAGGTCATAGGCCTGTGGTCCAAAAACATAAACTGGGTTAATAACAGAAAGGGAAAACTTTGGCTTCTCGTTATTTATAAAATCCCATGCTGCCCTTTCAGCAAATGTTTTGGAACCAAAGTATGCCAACGTAACGTTTTCCAAAGACTGTTCCCAAGTAATTGGGTTCCAGCTTTTCTCGTCCAAGACAACTTTTTCAGTTTGGAATGGGTTGAGAAGAGCAGCAGCAGAAGAAGTAACGACTAAACGTTCAATTTGTGGACCATGTGCCTTAATTGCTTCAAGAACGTTCTTGGTACCATCAATTGCGGGGGTCAACATATCCTTTGCAAATTGAGTAACGGTGAAGTTAACTGGAGAAGCAGTATGCAAAAACACAGTAGCTTTGGTGTGCTTCTTCAACAACTCGTCAAATGCACCTTTTTTTTCAATTTGGCCAATTACTTCATATGAAAAGTTATCAGATGCGACGTTCTTCTTCAATTGCTCTCCCTTTTCTTCAGTTCTGACCGTCCCAACAACGGTATAGTTTTTTTCAATCAATTGCTTGACGATATGTTGGGCAATGTAGCCGTTGGCACCAGAAACAATAACAGTTGTAGACATTGTGTACTTTATGTCGAATTGGAAGATGTTGGTCAATTAAAACGCCAGGACTGTCCCTTATTTATATTCACTGTTTGCAACTTGGTTGACGTGGGTATTCGGGAAGATTACTAATGCCGCATCATAACACAGCCTTTACCTAATTAGGATTATCTCCGGGGTCAATATATTTAAGGGCCTGACAGTTTTTGTCCCTACCAAACCTGCTATTTCGTCAGCATCTCTAGGGACTCGGTTTGTTTCCACGATGACGGTGAATGTATTGAATAAACTTCTACAAGCAGTGAACGTTTGTGAATCTCTGCAAGTGTGGGAGTACGTTCCGAATTCACGCAGGGCGCTTACTAATAATCTGACGACCTTATATCGGCGTTAGGCTTCGCAAGAAACTCAACAGAATACGAACAAACGGAGTTATTGAATTTGATTTGTAATCCAAAACATGGAACGTGGATGACCAAGCGGGAGCAAAGCTGTGCTTGCTTGTACTAAATTTATTGCCTCACTTCACTCCTACTTTCCGAATTTTGCCTTGATAAACAATCATGAAGACGATTGGGGCTTAAGATTTCAAAAGTAATAGATGACTTTAACCCTCCAATTAATCTAATGAAATTTAGCTAGCCTTTTCCTATGAAATGTGTGGTAAACCATGGAAGTAAATAGCGTGTTGTTCCTATCGCATAGTTTCACACAAAACAAGGGTCCTTCGCAGTCCAATGCTTATTCATCTCTGTTCAAGGAATTGTAAGTCCATGATTTATGGAGGTTGGTAGTGTGAAAAAGAATGTGGGAATAAACTGACAAGTCAATGCCCAAGCATTCTGCCCCGAAAGCATCATTTGTGATACTAAAATAGAATGTGAGAAAACGGAGATATGATATGGGGCGTTCTCGCAAAGCTACTTCCTATACTCCTTTGGGTTCTCCTTTGACTCCCGATTTGAAAGTACCAGGATACGGTACAGGTCACACCGTATATCCAATTAATTGGAGGTGTCATGGGTGCCTATAGTGTTCGACGATTTGAGCCGGTAAAACCCATTATCAATGGTACTACTTTTTCTTCGTTGTAGTAATGTTGTAATAGGTACCAAACATACACTCTTTGAACAAAAGGTTGTTATTACTGTTCAATGGATGTTAATCCGTGAGTCCACCTGATGCAAGCGACGAAATATTGGCGAGCCAGCACAACTGCGGCAGAATGTGCTGTGGTTATGTACAGGAATTATATTTCTGTCCTGCAGGTAGGATTTGGATTTTCACATGCGACTGTTTGTAGTATTCTCCAAACCAGGAGCTTACCGAATACATCCTCCACCATACTGACAGATGTAGCAGGTTGGATAGTATTATAATTCAAAGTAGTCCGTACTATTCAAACAGAAGATTAAGTGAACGTAGGCAATCTATACTACAACAATTTGGGTGGTTTGATTGATCCGAGTGTAGTGCTACCTGTACGGTTGCTATGGTTGTCTACTTGAAACACAATTGAATAGCCACCTAGTTCCCCCAAATCAGGAGCAGAAGCCAGACCAAAACAGAGTGCCATAATATTTTAGTTTTGAAACGTCAGCAAATTTGACATTTCCGATAATCGGAGTATTGGCATAAAATATCCAAAATTTTAAATGGCCATGGGCAAAACTTTCGGGCCATACAATCCGGAACTAATTCTTCCGATGTCCGAGGAGGAAAAAAGAGTTATAGGCAGTAATGGAGCCAATAAAAATCAGATCTTCAAAAAGAGATAGTACGTGTAAAGCTGTGTTGTTCCTCGTTTATTTAACAGTTATATTTTTTAAGCTCTGTTTGCCAAGCCACTTTCACTTTCTCGTAAAATAGACGCATCAATTCACAGCACCTCATTTGGTATCTATCATGGTCTTCGAGGGGGCATTACTCCACAGATATCCTTATTTTAGTCCGTATTGCTTTGTAATATACTATTTACCACAGCGCACATCAAGCCTGCAAATTCACCTTTCTGGACGATGTGTAAACCAGCAAACGTTACTTACAGTGAACGTGTTCTACTTAATAAATACAAAAATAACGCAGAGCGCAATTGTCCAAATCAACCCCCAGATATTATATTTTGATTCAACCGCCGCCAAAGAAGATTGCCAAGAAAAGGATTCCAAGAAGCAAGTACCTGGAGTTATGATGCGTCAAATCACGAAGAGCCGTTTAACTGATAGCAAGGTACCTCCGTAGATCGTATTTATCAGATACATCGCCCGTTATCTGATTGGATCAGCTGCATGAAAATATTTGCCAAGAACTTTTTGACTGACTTTTTAAAACAAACTCATGCTGACAGTTAACTCGATTTAAGGTTGGGGGTATATGGGCTCCATAACGCTAGATTAACGAAAGTCTGGTTAACAATGAAGTTCAGCACCCCCTCCCCCACATTGAACTATATTTTATTTCAAAAGTTCTACATTCTCAACTCAAACTTATATGACACGACTACTTCTAAACATGCAAACCAATAATGTAGATTATTTACGAGCTTGCCCAGGATTCAATTCCTTTTTGGGTTTCCTCCAACGGTGATATCAAAAAATAAATAATTTCGGGCCCTGTGGAGTAACCTGTGGTACATCAACCGCCTTAAAAGCAACTACTCAAACATCATTCAATTTAACCGTACATGTTTTACCATTATAGAAGATTTAGGGCAAGTTATTTTGTGTTTTGAAATAAAGCGATATTTTCGGGAGAATCTATAAACATTTTCTTGGTTACACGAATAGGGTTGGGCAAATTACTACCGAGGAATAAAGGAATGGCTACTTTTTTGTATTCTACTGAAAAGTAGACAATATATATAAGTAGACTGTGTATCCACTTGTATATTAAAAGCAAGATGAAAATTCTATTGCTATCTTTCTTTACAGCACTTGTTCTTGGAGTGGTTCCATTCACCCTTCATGATCAGGCTGAAGCAGACGCAGATGCCTGTGACTTAATAATAGATTACACTGCAACTTGGTGCAAAGCAGAAGATTACTATTGTTTCTGTGGAAATCCATACTGTTTGGCTTCTTTGGCTGCATGTCTTCGTTACCCTGGAATTGATACCATTGGGCTGCAAGAGCATTTCATTGAAGAATGCACCAAGTACACTAACCTGACTCTCAGTCATGATGATTTTGAAGAAGCTTATGTCAACTACACGCTTTATGGAAAGAACCCTACTGAAATACCTGATTTCAACATATCTGCTATTGTTGACTATCCTATCACGCTCAATGACAGTCAGGTTGAAATTTACGTAAGAGGCTACAGGTCATATTACTCCTACATAGATAATTCCTATTGGTATGGTATTGCTATTGTAGGTTACTTCGCAATGATTTTCCTATTAGCTGCAATCTGGAACTGGTCTCTTTTGTTGGTGCCGAGCACGACCCAATGGTTTGCTGGCCCGTTATCTGACGCATGGAGAAAATATGTGACCATGTCACCTCTAGCAAGGAAGAAGAGAGCTCAAGAGCAAAAGTTTTTGTACTTTTTTGACTTCTTGGTTCCGTCAAGATTAGAAACTCTTGTGCTAGCAGGGTTTTCAATATTGGTGATTATATTCCATTGCATCGAATTGGAATATGTTGGAGCTAATCCTATATTTCCAACCAGAATCGATATGGTTCACAGATATCTTGCTAATAGAACTGGTGTCATACCATCGGTGATTACTCCCTTGATGATATTATTTGCAGGACGAAACAACTTTTTACAGTGGCTAACTCGCTGGAATTTTGCCACCTTCATTACCTATCACAGATGGATGGCTAGAGTGGTGTTTATCTTGGTGGCGCTACATTCTATAATTTACACTGTCATTTATGTGAAGGGAGGTTACTACAAGAGGTTCTTGTCAATTGAATACTTTTACTGGGGGATAGTAGCTACTGTTGTTGCAGGGGCAATGATGCTACAGGGTATGATGTACTTGAGGAGAAGATGGTACGAAATGTTTCTCATCATTCACTATGTCCTTGCGGTATTCTACATTGTTGGATGTTGGTATCATCTTGTTGATATGGGTTATATCTGGTTCTATTATGCTTCAATTGCAATTTGGGTCCTTAATGTAGCTCTCAGGGTTGCAAGGCTTTCTTGGTTTGGATTTCCAAAATCAGAGGTAATTTTACTTGCGGATTACACCTTAAAAGTGATAGTCCCGAAACCAAACCATTGGAAACCGATTGCCGGAGGCCACGCATTTGTTCATTTTATTCGTCCCAGTTGCTTTTGGCAATCTCACCCATTTACCTTCACTGAATGTTCGGAATCTCCCAACAGTATTGTTTTTTATTGCAAAGTAAAAAAAGGTGTAACCCATGAATTGTACAACTACTTGCGGGATCAGCCTGGAAGAACCAAGCGTATGAGAGTCGGTATTGAAGGTCCCTATGGTTCGCCTACTGCTGCATATAGGTACAATACTGCTGTGTTTGTAGCTGGGGGGAATGGAATTCCAGGAATCTATTCCGAGGTTCTTGATGCAGCTCGTCGTCCTTCAAATGATTCAAAGCAAATTTTAAAACTCGTCTGGATAGTGAAAGAGTATAAATCATCATTGTGGTTTTATGAAGAGTTGTTAGCTTTGAAGAACACCAAAATCCAAACCACGATATACGTCACAACTCCAGACGTTAAAACAAGCCTCGATGAATACAAAGGAATGATCCCTTCTTTTGACGATTCTATTGACAAGGTAAAGAATTCAGAACTTTCAATCGAAGAAATTTTATCCAAGGAAAAGGATGCTGACAGTGAAACATATGAAGTCGCTGAATTAATCAAAAACAAACTTGCTCATATTGAATTCAAAGAAGGTCGTCCAAATATTGAACAACTTGTCGTGAGTGAAACACAAGAGTCTGCTGGTTCCATTGCCTTTGTTGCCTGTGGACATCCTATTATGGTTGACGACGTTAGACTTTCTGTTATTAATACTTTAGGTACGACAGAAGGGAAGCGATTGGACTTTTTTGAACAATTGCAAATTTGGGCTTAAACATATTACTTTATGCATCAAGTATTTTTGTTGTTCTCCTTCTATTCTAATAAGGACCTATGAGTTGCCAACACTAACCGTGAACTAGGTTTTTGCTGCAGTCCCGGTTCTTAATTATTCACATTTTACGGGATTTATATTGTACTTAATCTTGTACATGGATGCTGCTTGATGTCGTTTCGCTTTGAGAGCTCAGAGGTACCCCTTTCATCTCCCCCTCGAATAGTTAAACTTATTGACTCCGATAGCAACCCCATATAGATATGTATACTGTTGGTGAGCACACATTTGCGCCATCATATAATTTAACCAGGCACAACTTACACGGCCCCGTGAAGCGGAAACCTAGTACCGATCATATTTATCTCGAACGAATGACAAACAAACCACGATGGCGTCCTGAAATTAATGACCGTTATCGATGGCTGACGCCCATACGGCGGTCCTGATCTTTTTACGTACGGCGGTCCTGATCTTTTTACGTACGGCGGTCCTGATCTTTTTACGTACGGCGGTCCTGATCTTTGTTTTTACGTACGGCGGTCCTGATCTTTTTACGTACGGCGGTCCTGATCTTTGTTTTTACGTACGGCGGTCCTGATCTTTTTACGTACGGCGGTCCTGATCTTTGTTTTTACGTACGGCG